>ONZH01002539.1:0-74147 GCA_900303285.1 Rhinella marina
CCCCAGCATCACAGCCAGGCCTGACCATAATATTAACCCTAACAAACATAACCCCAGCATCACAGCCCAGGCCTGACCATATATTAACCCTACAAAACAATAACCCCCGAGCACATAGCAGCCTGACCCTAATATTAACCCACAACAAAACCCCCAGCATCATACGGCCTGACCTAATATTAAACCTCCAAACAATAACCCCCAGCATCACAGCCCAGCCTGACCCTATATTAACCCTCCAACAAAACCCCCAGCATCACAGCCCAGGCCTGACCCTAATATTAACCCTACAAAACAATAACCCCCAGCATCACGACAGGCCTGACCCTAATATAAACCCTACAAACAATAACCCCAGCATCACAGCCCAGGCCTAACCCTAATTAACCTACAAACAATAACCCCCAGACCATGACACAGATCACAGGCCTGACCATAATATTAACCCTACAAACAATAACCCCCAGCATCACAGCCAGGCCTGACCATAATATTAACCCTACAAACAATAACCCCCAGCATCACAGCCCAGGCCTGACCATAATATTAACCTACAAACAAAAAGCCACAGCCAGGCATCCCTATAACCGCCCAGGCCTGACCCTAATATTAACCCTACAAACAATAACCCCCAGCATCATAGCCCAGGCCTGACCTTTCAATACAACTAAATAACCCTACAAATAACCCTCAAAGCCCAGGCCTGACGTCTTCTATAACTTTAATATCCCTTATTCTATTAGAAGGGTTTTCTGGATCTTTAATAATGATTACCTATCCTTAAGCCTAACCATAACTCTAAGAACCAAAACTGTACTGACCATATCATAAGTCTAATAACCAAAACTCTACTGACCATATCATAAGTCTAATAACCAAAACTCTACTGACCATATCATAAGTCTAATAACCAAAACTCTACTGACCATAACCCAAATGATCATAATCCTAATACCTAATCATAAACCAACTGTCCAGAACTATAATTATCATAACTGTACTACCCATAACCATACCGACTATAAATCTATTGACTATAACTCTACTGACCATAAACCTACTGGCCATAACTTTACTGACCAAAGCTCTACTGACTATAACTCCACTGACCATAACTCCACTGACCATAACTCCACTGACCAAAATTCAACTGATCATAGTCCTAATAACTAATCATAACCCTTCTGTCTGCAACTATAATAATCATAACTGTACTACCCATGACTCTACTGACCATAACTCTACTGACCATACCTGTACTGATCATAGCTAAGGTTGAGCGAAGCAAAGCATTCGAAGCAGAATTCGGTCTGAAGTTGAGGAAAACTTCCTAGCGCTTCGTGGCAATGAATTAGTTTTTCCTAAAATGGCAGCTGCACATGTTAGTAAGTGAAATAAGAATCCCGGAACACAATATCACCCATAATGTCGTGCAGCCAGCCAATCCACAGATAGCCATCCCCCGTGATGTTACAGCCCTATAAAACCCTTATCACGTGTGGTCTCTGCCATTGTCCTGTGAACCGAGCTTAGGAGAGACATGACAAGCGTTCATGCGCTAGGGACACTGTTGCTGAAAACGATTAATAGAAGAATATTAGAGCAGGGAAAGTGCAGGGGTGACTGCAGGGGCACTGAAGAGAGAGTGTAGGGACAGTGCAGAGAGAGTGTAGGGACAGTGCAGGGAGACTGCGGTTTTATTTATTCTTACATTTACTTATTCTTACATCAGCCGTAAATTCAATACCAAAAAGATAGAAGCCTTTTTTATTCCACTGCCAGCGTGCCAACCAATGCCATCTAGTCTGCACCCTTTAGGGGGGCAGGGTCTTAATGACAACCCTCCACATCTCTTGCTGGCTTTTCTTCTTCCAAATCATCCTTCTTGCTCTTCATGTCCTAGAAAAGTCAGCAAGATGAAGAGAGAGGAGGAGCTGGATGTTCATGATGACATATTCTCATCAATATAGTAGGGCAGGAGAGTGCTGGGATTGAAGAACTGGATATGTCAGACCTGATTAATAGTGATGATCGAGCACTAAAGTGCTTGTATGCTCCGGTGCTCGAGTGCTCGGCCAAGCACCCAAGCATAATTAAAGTCAATGGTGCCTAGTTTACAAAAGTGCCCAAAATAATAAAAAAAAGGTCCCTAAATGTCCCCCTTAGCCCTTAAAAGGGCTTGTATTTGTTTTTTTAAAATAAATTCTTTCCCTGCCTAGCACGCCTCGATCCCTACACTATCTGTCCCTCCTTGCGGCAGCTCTCCCTGACTAAGGATGACCGGTCACGTGTCACCGGGTGCTACATAGCTCCCGATGACGCGTTCCCGGCCAGCCAATCAGTGTAATGCCAGTAGCTAAGATGGCTACGGCATTACACTGAATGCCATCCCTCCCTTGCACTCTAATTGATGAGTGTGCGGGGAGGGGACTCGAGCATGGCGCTCGAGTACACCCGGTGTTCGGCCGAACACAGAGCATACCCGAGCGCCGGCATGCTCGGCCGAACAGCGACTGATTAATATTCTGTGTTTACTGCATATAACCTGCAGGAGACTGCAGGCCAGAACTGTAATAATCTGCATATTGTGTCCCCACCAAACTAGCCAAACTCCAGACCAAAAAGAGAAAGGCTCAGTCTGGGCCGAAACGTCGCAATCCCACATGGGTAAATAAAGACTCATTTTTTTCACTTTTTTACTGGAGAGTGCTGCCTCTTTTTTCTTTTTTATATGCTGGGACCTTGGTCTGGTCTGTTTGGCGTGCTCCTCGTTTTTCCTCATTCAGTGCTGCTGAGACTTGTTTTTTGCTCAAACTCCAGACCAGCAATAGCCCCTGTGTAAAGGTGCCGCGAAGCCAATAAAATGAAGGACTGTAGAGTGCTGTCTTCATTGTCAAGTAAAAGGCAGCTATGGGCTAATTGGCCGCGTGGTTCTTCACCGGAGCATGGCCACAACTCGCCCACAGCACGGCCGCTCTGTGGTGCCAAACTCCAAGGCAGAGGGGCCTGAATATACCTGATTTATAGTGATTCATGACAAATTAATTCAGAACTGATCTAATTTCTAGGAGAACTTCCGCAAAGATGCCGAATCAAATTTTTCAAAACTTTACTTGTCTCTAACCATAACCCTACTGACTATAACCGCACTGTCTGTAACCCTACTGTCTGTAACCCTAACTATAACCCTACTGTCTGTAACCCTACTGTCTGTAACCCTACTGTCTGTAATCCTACTAACCCTAACCCTACTGACTATAACCTTACTGTCTGTAACCCTACTGTCTGTAACCCTACTGACTATAACCCTACTGTCTGTAACCCTACTGTCTGTAACCCTACTGTCTGTAATCCTACTAACCCTAACCCTACTGACTATAACCTTACTGTCTGTAACCCTACTGACTATAACCCTACTGTCTGTAACCCTACTGACTATAACCTTACTGTCTGTAATCCTACTGTCTGTAACCCTACTGACTATAACCTTACTGTCTGTAACCCTACTGACTATAACCCTACTGACTATAACCCTACTGTCTGTAACCCTACTGACTATAACACTTACTGACTATAACCCCTGTCTACCTACTGACTATAACCCTTACTGTCTGTAACCCTACTGACTATAACCCTGACTAACCCTACTGTCTGTAACCCTACTGTCTGTAACCCTACTGATAACCCTACTGATTATAACCCTACTTTCTGTAACCCTACTGTCTGTAACCCTACTGACTATAACCCTACTGTCTGTAACCCTACTGTTTGTTACCCTACTGTTTGTTACCCTACTCTCTGTAACCATATTGTGTGTAGCCCTACTGTTTGTTACCCTACTGTCTGTAACCCTACTGACTATAACCCTACTGTTTGTTACCCTACTGTTTGTTACCCTACTCTCTGTAACCATATTGTGTGTAGCCCTACTGTTTGTTACCCTACTGTCTGTAAACCTACTGTTTGTTACCCTACTGTCTGTAACACTACTGTTTGTTACCATACTGTCTGTAACACTACTGTTTGTTACCCTACTGACTATAACCCTACTGACTGTAACCCTACTGTCTATAACCCTACTGACTATAACCTACTGTCTCTAACCTTACTGTCTGTAACCCTACTGACTATAACCCTACTGTCTGTAATGTTACTGTCTGTAACTCTACTGACTATAACCCTACTGTCTGTAACCCTACTGACCATAACTATAATTATAACTCTGCTAACCATAACCCAGCTGACTATAACCTTACTGACTTTAGGTCTACTCACCCTTCACCTTCTTACCTCTCTTTAACTGTCTGGATGCAGGAAGATAAAAGTGACGAGTAAATTCCCAGAGAAGTAAAAATAGAATGAATGGAGGCTTTCATACAGAATATGCCACAGTTTAGAACTACTGGCTTATTCCACCGCCTGCATCACTCCCATGATCTCTGCTCCAGGAGATCACCATCTAATCTGCTTATCTCACACACAATGTCATTTCTCTGCCTCTCAATGCCTCATTCTCATCATCTTTGTCCCAGAAGCTCACAATCTAATTCTCCTATACTGCACACAGTGGAGGAGATTTAGTAAGCGAAACACCAGACTTGTTTAATTTACACCAAGAAACCTGTTGTACAAGCAGAGTGTCTCCTCAGACCATTCTGGGAACAGGAGCACAGTCAAAGCTGCGCCAAGAGTCTGCCTAAATATTGGTCTGAGGTAAGACAACCAAAGGCTGCTGCAATAAGTCTAGAAAATTACACCAAATATATCGCACAGCATACAGAACTGCTAGAAATTTGGGCCATCTTTGGTCTAGTTTTAACCTGTGCAGCTGGTGGAGCCCCCTGTCACCTATCTGGTGGAGCCCCCTGTCACCTATCTGGTGGAGCCATCTGTCACCTATCTGGTGGAGCCCCCTGTCACCTAACTGGTGGAGCCCATTGATCTTTCTGGTGGAGCTCTTGTCACCTCACTGGTGGAGCCCCTGGACCCTCTTTTGTGGAACCCCTGGAGCCCCTTTCTGGAGGAGCCCCTGTCACCTATCTGGTGGAGCCTATTGATTCTTCTGGTGGAGGCCCTGTCACCTCACTGGAGCAGGCCCTGGACTCCTCTGGTAGAGCCTCTGGACCCTTTCTGGTGGAGCCCCTGTCACCTATCTGGTGGAGCAGCTGGACCCTCTCTTGTGGAGCCCCTGTCACCTATCTGGTGACCCCTAGACCCTCTCTGGTGGAGCCCCTGTCACCTCACTGGAGCAGGCCCTGGACTCCTCTGGTAGAGCCTCTGGACCCTTTCTGGTGGAGCCCCTGTCACCTATCTGGTGGAGCAGCTGGACCCTATCTGGTGGAGCCCCTGTCACCTCACTGGTGCAGGCCCTGGACTCTCTCTGGTGAACCCTTGACAGCTTTCTGGTAAAGGCACTGGACCTTCTCTGGTGGAGCCCCTTGTCTCTCTCTAATTAAGCCCCTTGCTCCTCTCTGGCAGAGCCCCTGGCCCTTTCTTGATGAAGCCCCTGGTACCTCTCTGGTGGGGCCACTGTCACCTCTCTAGTGAAGCCCTTGACCCCTTTTTGGTGAAACCCATTGCATCTCTTTGGTGAAAACCCTGACCCTTCTCAAGTGGAGGTTCTGTCAGACCACCAGGCCATCTGCATTAGAATACAGCAGTTTCTGCTGGGTTCATGTTGGGCTATACGTCTATTGAAGAAGCCATATCTGTGTCAGGATAGATAAGCAGTGCTAGTACCGCCTGCCAGTCTTCTCTATTTTAATAACAATTAGAGTTCCACCAAGTAAACATGGGGAATGGGAAGACGTCATGGCCAGTGGTTCTTCCATGCCTATCAACAGCTTTACTGCCTGTTCACTTCCCTATTGTCTCCATGGTTGTGAGTAGGGAGAGCTGTGAGCCTCTGATGGCAGAGAGCAGTACAGATGGGGATGGGTTTGCCACTGGCTGAAGATCAAGCACTCAATAACCTGGACATATGGGGACTGTATTGACCATTGCACCTCGATAACGTACGTGAGTGGACAATAAGCCAAGATCTGCATGAGATATGTGATGGCGGCCATATTGTAATGTAAAAGACATATCCTACAGAAATACACAGGAAGAGATGAGCCTCATAGCGACCAGAACATCTGGTGGCATCACCTCCTCCAATCAGATCTATGCAATAGATTGTGAGTTGTCCCCGTCTGGTATCGGAGTCAGTCCCGTTAGGTCCCCAGAATGGCCCCTCAGGCCGCGCTGTGGTCTCTCTATGTTCCTTGCTGGAGTCTGAGGCTGGTTTGCAGGATCTTTATTACAGTACATCAGTCGGGGTGGGGGAGGGGGGAGTGTTAATAACCAGATGTTGTTACTAGAAACATTCATGTTGATGACCTCTAATGGGATGTCTACAGGGGTCACATCAGGATTTCTACCTCCATCTATACTCTACCCTCATCAGAAGTGAATTATCCAGTAGATTAGCTCCATGATGTGAATGGCGCTGAGCCAGTGAAGCAGATGTGGCGACACATGTCCTAAATTACAGACTTAACTCTAGTGTTTGTAGCCGGGCCAAAATATGCCTCGACTTAGAAGTGGAGACCACGTCTGACAGCAGGAACCACGAGGCGAGAACAACACAGGGCGACTGGTGGCCCCAGACCACGCAGGAGTGAGCCACAGATCTGGATACTTATACTGCTCTGTCCCAAAGTCAATGAATGGTCTCTGAATGGAGACTGGTGAGGACAGTTATTTATGGGCTTCTATAGACTCTAGAGACCAGTTATGTATGGGCTCCTATAGACTCTAGAGGCCGGTTATGTATGGGCTCCTAAAGACTCTAGAGGCCGGTTATGTATGGGCTCCTAAAGACTCTAGAGGCCGGTTATGTATGGGCTTCTATAGACTCTAGAGGCCGGTTATGTATGGGCTCCTAAAGACTCTAGAGGCCGGTTATGTATGGGCTCCTAAAGACTCTAGAGGCCGGTTATGTATGGGCTTCTATAGACTCTAGAGGCCGGTTATGTATGGGCTCCTAAAGACTGTAGAGGTCGGTTATGTATGGGCTTCTATAGACTCTAGAGGCCGGTTATGTATGGGCTTCTATAGGCTCTAGAGGCCGGTTATGTATGGGCTTCTATAGACTCTAGAGGCCGGTTATGTATGGGCTTCTATAGACTCTAGAGACAGGTTATGTATGGGCTTCTATAGACTCTAGAGACCAGTTATGTATGGGCTTCTATAGACTCTAGAGGCCGGTTATGTATGGGCTTCTATAGACTCTAGAGACCAGTTATGTATGGGCTTCTATAGACTCTAGAGGCCGGTTATGTATGGGCTCCTAAAGACTCTAGAGGCCGGTTATGTATGGGCTCCTAAAGACTGTAGAGGCCGGTTATGTATGGGCTTCTATAGGCTCTAGAGGCCGGTTATGTATGGGCTTCTATAGGCTCTAGAGGCCTTTTATGTATGGGCTCCTAAAGACTGTAGAGGCCGGTTATGTATGGGCTCCTAAAGACTGTAGAGGCCGGTTATGTATGGGCTCCTAAAGACTGTAGAGGCCGGTTATGTATGGGCTCCTAAAGACTGTAGAGGCCGGTTATGTATTGGCTCCTAAAGACTGTAGAGGCCGGTTATGTATGGGCTTCTATAGGCTCTAGAGGCCGGTTATGTATGGGCTTCTATAGGCTCTAGAGGCCGGTTATGTATGGGCTCCTAAAGACTGTAGAGGCCGGTTATGTATGGGCTTCTATAGACTCTAGAGGCCGGTTATGTATGGGCTTCTATAGACTCTAGAGGCCGGTTATGTATGGGCTCCTAAAGACTGTAGAGGCCGGTTATGTATGGGCTTCTATAGACTCTAGAGACCAGTTATGTATGGGCTCCTAAAGACTCTAGAGGCCGGTTATGTATGGGCTTCTATAGGCTCTAGAGGCTGGTTATGTATGGGCTTCTATAGACTCTAGAGACCAGTTATGTATGGGCTTCTATAGGCTCTAGAGGCCGGTTATGTATGGGCTTCTATAGACTCTAGAGACCAGTTATGTATGGGCTCCTAAAGACTGTAGAGGCCGGTTATGTATGGGCTCCTAAAGACTGTAGAGGCGGTTATGTATGGGCTCCTAAAGACTCTAGAGGCCGGTTATGTATGGGCTCCTAAAGACTGTAGAGGCCGGTTATGTATGGGCTTCTATAGGCTCTAGAGGCCGGTTATGTATGGGCTTCTATAAGCTCTAGAGACCAGTTATGTATGGGCTTCTATAGACTCTAGAGGCCGGTTATGTATGGGCTTCTATAGACTCTAGAGACCAGTTATGTATGGGCTTCTATAGACTCTAGAGACCAGTTATGTATGGGCTTCTATAGACTCTAGAGGCCGGTTATGTATGGGCTTCTATAGACTCTAGAGACAGGTTATGTATGGGCTTCTATAAGCTCTAGAGACCAGTTATGTATGGGTCTCTATAGACTCTAGAGGCCGGTTATGTATGGGCTTCTATAGACTCTAGAGGCTGGTTATGTATGGGCTTCTATAGACTCTAGAGGCCGGTTATGTATGGGCTTCTATAGACTCTAGAGGCCGGTTATGTATGGGCTTCTATAGACTCTAGAGGCCGGTTATGTATGGGCTTCTATAGGCTCTAGAGGCCGGTTATGTATGGGCTTCTATAGGCTCTAGAGGCCGGTTATGTATGGGCTTCTATAGACTCTAGAGGCCGGTTATGTATGGGCTTCTATAGACTCTAGAGGCCGGTTCTGCATGGGCTTTTATAGACTCTAGAGGCCAGTTATGTATGGGCTTCTATAGACTCTAGAGGCCGGTTATGTATGGGCTCCTAAAGACTGTAGAGGCCGGTTATGTATGGGCTTCTATAGACTCTAGAGGCCGGTTATGTATGGGCTTCTATAGGCTCTAGAGGCCGGTTATGTATGGGCTTCTATAGGCTCTAGAGGCCGGTTATGTATGGGCTTCTATAGGCTCTAGAGGCCGGTTATGTATGGGCTTCTATAGGCTCTAGAGGCCGGTTATGTATGGGCTTCTATAGGCTCTAGAGGCCGGTTATGTATGGGCTTCTATAGACTCTAGAGGCCGGTTATGTATGGGCTTCTATAGACTCTAGAGGCCGGTTCTGCATGGGCTTTTATAGACTCTAGAGGCCAGTTATGTATGGGCTTCTATAGGCTCTAGAGGCCGGTTATGTATGGGCTTCTATAGACTCTAGAGGCCAGTTATGTATGGGCTTCTATAGGCTCTAGAGGCTGGTTATGTATGGGCTTCTATAGACTCTAGAGGCCGGTTATGTATGGGCTTCTATAGACTCTAGAGGCCGGTTCTGTATGGGCTTCTATAGACTCTAGAGGCCAGTTATGTATAGGCTTCTATAGACTCTAGAGGCCAGTTATGTATAGGCTTCTATAGACTCTAGAGGCCAGTTATGTATAGGCTTCTATAGACTCTAGAGGCCGGTTATGTATGGGCTTCTATAGACTCTAGAGACCAGTTATGTATGGGCTTCTATAGGCTCTAGAGGCTGGTTATGTATGGGCTTTTATAGACTCTAGAGGCCAGTTATGTATAGGCTTCTATAGACTCTAGAGGCCAGTTATGTATAGGCTTCTATAGACTCTAGAGGCCAGTTATGTATGGGCTTCTATAGGCTCTAGAGGCCGGTTATGTATGGGCTTCTATAGACTCTAGAGGCCGGTTATGTATGGGCTTCTATAGACTCTAGAGGCCAGTTATGTATAGGCTTCTATAGACTCTAGAGGCCGGTTATGTATGGGCTTCTATAGACTCTAGAGACCAGTTATGTATGAACATTGTTATTCTACCTCTTATGGATGGCGCAGATTAAGTGAACTGTGGACGCTTTTGCCGGCACAATGCCTTCCATGTCTCCTGGTCCTGTATGGGACTACTCCGCACATATGTTTTCTATCTGATTTGTGTGACACCTCTGTACATGACCCCGGAGGGTGGGGGTTCTTCTGCTGTGCAGAATACTGAGCTCTGTGCTGGGAAGGAATGTGTCTGATTGTTTATGATCTGCGGCTCCTGGCTCTGGAGACTTCTTCTTAGTAAATAGCCTGGGGCCTGCACTGACCTCAGCACTTCCAGCCTGGGCTCCAGATCTCTGCCCTTTCATTCTGCCCAGGAACAGATGTTGCTGTAATTTATCTCTGACCCCTGTAATTGTGCTGGGTGCTGAGTCTGGGGGTTGGGATCGGGGCACACATGTTCCTTCCATGCACACAAGCTGGGGCTGGATCTGCTGGATCTCCTGGTATTTACAGCTCCTCAGGCCTCGGCCTCCCTGTGGGGATTACTCTGTATTTATACAGCATGTGTGACGGGATGTGGTAAGAAGACCCCACTCCATGCTGGAGGCTAGAAAATGTCCCCCAGGACCAGTCACCTCAGTCCTGCAGCAGTATCCACTATCCACCACTGGGCACCTGGTGCCATGATAGATGGCTCCACTCTCCAACACTGAGCTATCACCAATTTGTGACTATTACTACCATAGTGACATAAATGATGTAAGCGAATTAATTGTATTATCAGCCACCCAACAGGGTGCCATGGATGGGGCATTGCTCCAGTGGATCAGTGCAGGACAGGGCACAGGGCAGTTACTGTAACATAGTATCTACTATATTCTAAGCATCCCAAGATCTCTACTATGTTCTGGGCATCCCTAGCTCTCTACTATGTTCTGGGCATCCCTAGCTCTCTACTATGTTCTGGGCATCCCTAGCTCTCTACTATATTCTGAGCATCCCCAGATCTTTACTGTGTTCTAAGCATCCCTAGCTCTCTACTATCTTCTGGGCATCCCTAGCTCTCTACTATGTTCTGGGCATCCCTAGCTCTCTACTATATTCTGAGCATCCCCAGATCTTTACTGTGTTCTAAGCATCCCTAGCTCTCTACTATCTTCTGGGCATCCCTAGCTCTCTACTATGTTCTGGGCATCCCTAGCTCTCTACTATGTTCTGGGCATCTCAAGATCTCTACTATGTTCTGGGCACCCCTAGCTCTCTACTATGTTCTGGCACCCTAGCTCTACTATGTCTGGCAACCCTAGCTCTCTACTATGTTCTGGGCAACCCTAGCTCTCTACTATGTTCTGGGCACCCCTAGATCTCTACTATGTTCTGGGCACCCCTAGATCTCTACTATGTTCTGGCACCCCTAGATCTCTACTATGTTCTGGGCATCTCTAGCTCCCTACTATGTTCTAGGCATCCCTAGCTCCTACTATGTTCTAGGCATCCCTAGCTCTCTACTATGTTCTGGGCATCCCTAGCTCTCTACTATGTTCTGGGCAACCCTAGCTCTCTACTATGTTCTGGGCAACCCTAGCTCTCTACTATGTTCTGGGCACCCCTAGATCTCTACTATGTTCTGGGCACCCCTAGATCTCTACTATGTTCTGGGCACCCCTAGATCTCTACTATGTTCTGGGCATCTCTAGCTCCCTACTATGTTCTAGGCATCCCTAGCTCTCTACTATGTTCTAGGCATCCCTAGCTCTCTACTATGTTCTGGGCATCCCTAGCTCTCTACTATGTTCTGGGCATCCCTAGCTCTCTACTATGTTCTGGGCATCCCTAGCTCTCTACTATGTTCTGGGCACCCCTAGCTCTCTACTATGTTCTGGGCATCCCTGGTGCTCTATTATGTTATGGGCATCCCTAGCTCTCTACTATGTTCTGGGCATCCCTGGTGCTCTATTATGTTCTGGGCATCCCTAGCTCTCTACTATAGACTGGGCATCCCTGGTTCTCTATTATGTTCTGGGCATCCCTAGTTCTCTACTATGTTCTGGGCATCCCCGTCTCTCCACTGTGTTTTGAGCATCCCTGGTTCTCTTCTATGTTCTTGGCATCTTCATGCTTCTAGTTTGTTGTGGGCATCGCCGGCTCTCTTCTATGTTCTGGACATCTCTGTTTTCTACTATGTTCTGGGCATCCCTGGTTCTCTTGTATGTTCTGGGCATCTCTGGCTCTCTTTTATGTTCTGGGCATCTCTGGCTCTCTACTATTTTCTGGGCATCCCTGGTTGTCTACTATGGTCTGGGCATCCCTGGTTGTCTACTATGGTCTGGGCATCCCCGTCTCTTCACTGTGTTTTGAGCATCCCTGGTTCTCTTCTATGTTCTTGGCATCTTCGTCTCTCTTCTTTGTTGTGGGCATCCCCAGCTCTCTTTTATATTCTGCACATCCCCGGCTCTCTACTATGTTTTGGGCATCTCCTGTTCTCTACTATCTTTCTGGGCATCCCCGGCTGTCTTTTATATTCTGGACATCCCCGGCATTACTACTATGTTTTCGACATCCCTGGTTCTCTACTATCTTCTGGACATCCTTGGTTATCTACTATGTTCTGGACATCCCTGTTTTTCTATTATCTTCTGGGCATCCCTGGTTCTCCTCTATCTTCTGGACATCTCTGCTCTCTACTATGTTCTGGACATCCCCGGCTCTCTACTATGTTATGTCCTTTATGTTTTGGACATCTGTGGCTCTCTACTATGTTCTGGGCATCCCTGTCTCTCTTTTACGTTTTGAACATCTCTGCTCTCTATGTTCTGGGCATTCCTGACCCTCCAACATAGGTATGGCATTTTCATAAATTTCTCTCTACCTGCCAGGATGAAGATAATGTTTCCTTGTATCTGCAGCTCTGGGTCACTGACCCCATACTTCACGTGTAAACTGTAACCTCTGAGGGTCAGGTATGGTTACACGGTTATGGTTGTTGGTAACCTGTGAATGAGGAGAAGCCATTAATAATGATCCTCACGATAACTGTGATGAAGGCAGAATGTCTGGATCTTGAGGGGAAATGCTTGCGATGTGAGCCAGGAGGATGATTTGTGGAAGATCCCCCACTCTTGTGTCCATAGATGGAAGATGTCTAGTAAGTGTTCTGCACATTCACAGCACCTTATAATAATATTTAGTCTGTGACCAGATCATTCATTTTCACCAGCTCCTGCCCAGTAGTAACGCTAACACCAGACTCTAAGACATAAATCAGGAGAGGAAGGCGTCTCCTCCGAGCTTAAGAACTTCTTACTGCTCCTCCTAGTGAGAATCATTAATCCCTGGTGAAGACTTCCATTGTACTTACTGATAGAAGCTCAGTTTATACCAGTAATTTAAAGTGACAGCACTGGACTTCATCCAGGTCAGTGTCGTCATGTCCAAAATTAGTCAGAGCTAACCTAGTCTCCAGTGCAGGAGACAATCTCATCCCACGGGTACATACTGGTGTCAGAAGCTTACTGACCTATCAGACTGATCTGAGCTCAGATATTCTGTGGATGTAGGCTTGCTCAGATCCTTCTGTCTCTTCATGTAATCCCAGATAGGCTGGAGATGCTGAGATCAGGGCTCTGTGGTGGCTTCTCATCACTTCCAGGACTCCTCGTTCTTCTTTACACTGACATTGGCTAGATGTTTGGTGTTGATGTCCTGCTACAGAATAAATCTGAAGCCTGATAAGATGCCTCCCTGATGTTATTCCATGATGGATCCCAAACTTGCAAGACACATCACGCTTATATCTCTTTGAAATCAGTGGATGCCCAGCAGTGCCATCAGCCCAGTGGGACTCAGGTATTCAGTCTTCGGAGAAGTCTGGCAAGAAGTGGTCTTCATAGAAAAATTATATTAAAATAAGCAGCCTCTCAAAACATATACGAAAATCGTATGTTACTAATAAAATATCAAAAAATTAGCAAATCTGAGATAAGCAAAATGTGTGACACAATGTTATGCAAAGGAAAAGTTCCCATAGTCCAATCCAAAAATAGAGTAAAAAAAATATCAAATAAAAAGCTGTGGGCCCTGCAGCTAAATACGGGCTCCAAATTCCATTGTGTTTTCTAGATGTTTAGGTCACACTCAAACCTCACTTTCAGTAAATGTGTCCCATATTAGACATCCCGATAGCCAATGAGCAAGGACATTTTGTAGAAGTCCAAAAAAGTCAACGCTAGTGATGAGCGAGCATGCTCGGCCGAATATGGTTGCTGGCATTCACTGTAATGCCGTAGCCATGTTGGCGTCATCTGGTGCTATATAGCACCCGGTGATCTGTGACCCGGCTCAGTCTTAGTCATGGAGAGCTGCAGCAAGGAGGGACAGATAGTGTAGGGATAGGATTTGGCTAGGCAGGGCTAGTTGTTCTTTTTAAAAGACCCAAAAGTCCTTTTAAGAGCTATTGTTATATCTGGCTGCAATATATATATATACAGTGCCTTGTGAAAGTATTCGGTCCCCCTGGAACTTTTCAACCTTTTGCCACATTTCAGGCTTCAAACAAAAAGATATAACATTTTACATTTTTGGTGAAGAATGAACAACAAGTGGTCACAATTGTGAAGTGGAACGAAATTTATTGGATCATTTAAACTTTTTTTGTAATAATAAAACTGATAAGTGGGGCGTGCAAAATTATTCGTCCCATTTACTTTCAGAAATTGATCTCTGATCTCTGAATGATCCAATGTCGTTCTAAATGACTGATGAAGATACATAGAATCCACCTGTGTGTAATCAAGTCTCCGTATAAATGCACCTGCTCTGTGATAGTCTCAGGGTTCTGCATCATGAAGACCAAGGAGCACACCAGGCAGGTCCTGATACTGTTGTGGAGAAGTTTAAAGCCGGATTTGGAGACCAAAAGATTTCCCAAGCTTTAAACATCCCAAGGAGCCCTGTGCAAGCGTCATATTGAAATGGAAGGAGTATCAGACCACTGCAAATCTACCAAGACCCGGCCGTCCCTCTAAACAAGGAGAAGACTGATCAGAGATGGAGCCAAGAGGCCCATGATCAGTCCAACACTTCACAAATCTGCCCTTTATGGAAGAGTGGCAAGAAGAAAGCCATTTCTCACAGATATCCATAAAAAGTCACCTGGGAGACACCAAACATGTGGAAGAAGGGGCTCTGCTCAGAGGAAACCAAAATCAGACTTTTTGGAAACAATGCAAAACGATATGTTTGGTGTAAAAGCGACACAGCTCATCCCCCTGAACACACCATCCCCACTGTCAGACATGGTGGGGGCAGCATCATGGTTTGGGCTTTTCATCAGCAGGGACAGGGAAGATGATGGATGGAGACAAATACAGGACCATTCTGGATGAAAAGACCTGAGACTAGGACGGAGATTTATCTTCCAACAAGACAATGATCCCAAACATAAAGCAAAATCTACAATGGAATGGTTCAAAAATAAAGGTCTCCAGGTCTTAGAATGGCCGAGTCACAGTCCAGACCTGAATCCAATGGAGAAGATGTGGAAAGAGCTGAAAACTGCTGTTCACAAACGTCTCCATCCAACCTCAAAGAGGAAGAATGGGCAAGAATTTCATCTCTAGATGTGAAAACTGATAGAGACATCCCCCAAGAGACCACAGCTGGAATCAAAGTATTAATGCAAGGGGGACGAATAATTTTCCACGCCCCACTTTTCAGTTTTATTATTACAAAAAAAGTTTAAATGATCCAATAAATTTCCTTCCACTTCACAATTGTGACCACTTGTTGTTGATTCTTCACCAAAAATGTAAAATGTTATATCTTTTTGTTTGAAGCCTGAAATGTGGCAAAAGGTTGAAAAGTTCCAGGGGGCCGAATACTTTCACAAGGCACTGTATTTTAATTTTTTTTTTGGGGGGGTGGAATACTGCGCAAGGTTTCCTGACATAAACACCACCTGCACAGCGTGTGCATTATAACGTTTCTGTATCCTATATACCTGACATCCGGTGTCATTTTTTCTGCCGCTAATCAAGGCGACATTATCTGCGCTACGTCTGGTGTATAACGTTTGAACATCCTAAATACTTGGGAGTCCAAGATGCATCCAGACATCCTCCCCATGCTGTTCCCAAACCATTTCAGTGGTGTTTCCATCAATTTCTCACCTTTCCCTATGAACCAGACACCCTCCCAGAGCAGGCGGTGCCTGGTTTAGTGCTCTGGTTCTCCCATTGACTTCCATTATGCTCGGGTGCTCTGTAGAGGACTCCAGCATCGCCTAGTGTTCTACTACGTCAACGCGTAATAGTATTAATATGGTTATCACTTTCCACTTCCAGTGTAATATGTGTATAATGCACCTTGTTACTCGCCGCTCCCAGAGTGGGATTATAGTAGGCACATAGAACATGGCATCCAGCAGGTTGTGGAGTTGTTCACCCACCATTCTTGGTGTGCCGAGAGCAGCCTTGACTAGGATGAGAAGTTGGCGAGGTGATGAGCTGGCTGTGCCTCCAAGTTCCACAGCACTAAACTGGAGAAGAAAGTCAAATAGCTCAATTTCTGCTCTGAGGCCCTGAGGT
The DNA here is from genome assembly GCA_900303285.1 of Rhinella marina. NCBI lineage: Eukaryota > Metazoa > Chordata > Amphibia > Anura > Bufonidae > Rhinella > Rhinella marina. Next base: position 16,359 of record ONZH01002539.1, read on the forward strand.
ATCAAAGAATCAAAGTTGTAAATCATCCCAGATGCTAATCTTGACATCTTATCCCCCCTCCAGTCTTTCTTAACAGATTGAGTCGCTGAAAATATTTATTGGCTCTGGTCACTATCAAGAAATTCCATGATATTTGCTGATAAAGTGATTTTTTGTAACCAGTGTGAATATTATAAATTCTTTTTTCCACCTTCTCGAGGTCCTCCCAATATATTGCTTACTGCATGAAGACTGAATGTGGTCAATGACTCCAGCGCGGCTGAAGGCCAACAATTCCTGAATCTCATGAATATAATTATTGACCATGGATCTGACTGAAGGTTTTACAGTCTTTACAACCACATCTGAAGAAGCCCGCCAACCCAAGACAAAATGGTTAAGATAAAACTGTTTCTAAATGTGTAACTCCGACGAGCCGTCCACAGATGAAAACTGATCATCCAAGGATTCGACTGTGGAATGATTAATATGGGCTGTAAATGTAAGATTAACGTCCATAGAATTGACTTACATGAACATCTAACTCTACTTCACTTCCTCCCCACACAAACACAACTTTGCTAAAGCACCAGATTCATGGGTCTAGAGGTGATGTATAGATGCTTCCAATGACCCATGAACAAATTGGCATAACTGGGCATGAATCTGGTGCCCATGGCGGTCCCCGTCTGCTGACTGTAAAAATCAGAACCAAACACAGAATGATTATGGGATAGAATGCATTCAACACTTCGAAACCTGACTGGTCTCCAAATCATTGTCTTGTCCTAAAATGGATTGGACCTCCTGGGTCCCAGTGATAGAACAATGTGTGTTTTATGTTTATTGCACTCAATTCCCTTCATTCCAGCCTCTGATCAGCCATCTTGGGTTTTAGACATAATCCTGCGTTCTGTTCCTCTTCGCCATGCTGCCAATTCCACAATTTCCCAGAACAAAATCACATAGGAAGCTACGGCCAGCATCTCTGCCTGGGGAAGGGGAAGGGGGGCTGTGTGATTATATTTACCAATGTAATACAACTATCCCATATTGTAATCCTGTATATACACTACATATATCCCATATCTCCTGCTGTATATATACTACATATATCCCATATCCCCTGCTGTATATACATTACATATATCCCATATCCCCCTCCTGTATATACACCACATATATCCCATATCCCCTGCTGTATATATACTACATATATCCCATATCCCCTGCTGTATATATACTACATATATCCCATATCCCCTCCTGTATATACACCACATATATCCCATATCCGCCTGCTGTATATATACTACATATATCCCATATCCCCTGCTGTATATATACTACATATATCCCATATCCCCTGCTGTATATATACTACATATATCCCATATCCCCTGCTGTATATATACTACATATATCCCATATCCCCTGCTGTATATATACTACATATATCCCATATCCCCCTCCTGTATATACACCACATATATCCCATATCCCCTGCTGTATATATACTACATATATCCCATATCCCCTGCTGTATATATACTACATATATCCCATATCCCCCTCTGGTATATACACTACATATATCCCATATTCCCTGCTGTACATACATAACATATATCCCATATCCCCTGCTGTATATACATTACATATATACCATATCCCCTGCTGTATATACACTACATATATACCATATCCTCCTCCTGTATATACACTACATATATACCATATCCCCTGCTGTATATACACTACATATATCCCATATCCCCCTCCGGTATATACACTACATATATACCATATCCCCCTCCTGTATATACACTACATATATCCCATATTCTCCTCCTGTATATACACTACATATATCCCATATCACTCTCCTGTATATACACTACATATTTCCCATATTCTCCTCCTGTATATACACTACATATATCCCATATCCCCCTCCTGTATATACACTACATATATCCCATATCCCCCTCCTGTATATACACTACATATATCCCATATTCCCTGCTGTACATACATAACATATATCCCATATCCCCTGCTGTATATACACTACATATATACCATATCCCCTGCTGTATATACACTACATATATCCCATATCCCCCTCCGGTATATACACTACATATATACCATATCCCCCTCCTGTATATACACTACATATATCCCATATTCTCCTCCTGTATATACACTACATATTTCCCATATTCTCCTCCTGTATATACACTACATATATCCCATATCCCCCTTCTGTATATACACTACATATATCCCATATTCTCCTCCTGTGTATACACTACATATTTCCCATATTCTCCTCCTGTATATACACTACATATATCCCATATCCCCCTTCTGTATATACACTACATATATCCCATATTCTCCTCCTGTATATACACTACATATTTCCCATATTCTCCTCCTGTATATACACTACATATATCCCATATCCCCCTCCTGTATATACACTACATATATCCCATATTCTCCTCCTGTATATACACTACATATTTCCCATATTCTCCTCCTGTATATACACTACATATATCCCATATCCCCCTTCTGTATATACACTACATATATCCCATATTCTCCTCCTGTATATACACTACATATTTCCCATATTCTCCTCCTGTATATACACTACATATATCCCATATCCCCCTTCTGTATATACACTACATATATCCCATATTCCCTGCTGTACATACATAACATATATCCCATATCCCCTGCTGTATATACACTACATATATCCCATATCCCCCTCCTGTATATACACTACATATATCCCATATCCCCCTCCTGTATATACACTACATATATACCATATCCCCCTCCTGTATATACACTACATATATCCCATATTCTCCTCCTGTATATACACTACATATATCCCATTATCAACACTCTCCTGTATATACACTACATATATCCATATCACTCTCCTGTATATACACTACATATTTCCCATATTCTCCTCCTGTATATACACTACATATATCCCATATCCCCTCCTGTATATACACTACATATATCCCATATCCTCCTCCTGTATATACACTACATATATCCATATCCCCCTCCTGTATATACACTACATATATCCCATATTATCCTCCTGTATATACACTACATATATCCCATATTCTCCTCCTGTATATACACTACATATATCCCATATTCTCCTCCTGTATATACACTACATATATCCTATATCCTCCTCCTGTATATACACTACATATATCCCATATTATCCTCCTGTATATACACTACATATATCCCATATCCCCCTCCTGTATATACACTACATATATACCATATCCCCCTCCTGTATATACACTACATATATCCCATATTATCCTCCTGTATATACACTACATATATCCCATATCCCCCTCCTGTATATACACTACATATATACATATCCCCTCCTGTATATACACTACATATATCCCCTATTATCCTCCTGTATATACACTACATATATCCCCTATTATCCTCCTGTGTATACACTACATATATCCCATATCCCCCTCCTGTATATACACTACATATATCCCCTATTATCCTCCTGTATATACACTACATATATCCTATATCCTCCTCCTGTATATACACTACATATATCGCATATCCCCCTCCTGTATATACACTACATATATCCTATATCCTCCTCCTGTATATACACTATATATGTCCCATATCCCCTGCTGTGTGTATCGGATATTATGTGTGTGTTGAACATATGTTTCGTGCATTCTCAGCAGGAGTCTCACAATGACACGCAGTCTTCAGCTGTATAAGGCCTCCTTTGTTCCTACAAGTGCTCCTCATCTCAGGCAATTGAAGAACGTTAACTTTTTCCATCAGCACATCCATGACTTATCTGCAGGTATCCTGAGAATTGGGGGAGGGAAATATACAGGGTCTAACCAAAAGCAATGGACACAAGACATACTGCAGAGTGCAAGCTCCTAGGACCAGTATGAGGAGGTCCTGGATAGTACTGAATGGACTGATCATGGGATCACTTAGTGGAATTGACCAGTAGGACTCTCCTGATCCATACATCTTTCCAGTACCTGGAATAAAGTGTTCTGGATAATTCCTTCTTGTGTGGAGATCCAGTAATGTCTGCAGAATGTGAGGTGGAGGACGTGGATCTAAGGGAAGGCTATGTGCTATATCATGCGGTGAAGGGGGGTAGGGATTTTTGTTATGGCCAGTTCTTGAGGATCTGCTGGAAAAGACCTCAGAGAAGAAAAAACTGTTTCCCTACAATGACTTTTCAATCCTCCTGGAGATCCCTTTGTTGCAAAGATAAGAAAGGATTATAGTGGCACAGACAAATATAAAAGAAGAAGGGGGAGGGGTCAATATGGGTGAAAGTTTTCCTTTTTTCCAGGATTTAGGTTTTTCTGTATCAGGAACCAGTTGACCGTCCAGAAGTGACTATGTCTACCACCCTGCTCCTCCACCCTGCACCCCCTATACTGCCCCCGTCACTATGTCTACCACCCTGCTCCCCCTATACTGCCCCCGTCACTATGTCTACCTCCCTGCACCCTCTACACTGCCCGGTCACTATGTCTACCACCCTGCACCCCCTATACTGCCCCCGTCACTATGTCTACCTCCCTGCACCCTCTACACTTCCCCGTCACTATGTCTACCACCCTGCACCCCCTATACTGCCCCCGTCACTATGTCTACCACCCTGCACCCCCTATACTGCCCCCGTCACTATGTCTACCACCCTGCACCCCCTATACTACCCTCGTCACTATGTCTACCACCCTTTACCCCCTATACTACCCTCGTCACTATGTCTACCACCCTGCACCCGCTATACTGCCCCCGTCACTATGTCTACCACCCTGCACCCCCTATACTACCCTCGTCACTATGTCTACCACCCTGCACCCCCTATACTACCCTCGTCACTATGTCTACCACCCTTCACCCCCTATACTACCCTCGTCACTATGTCTACCACCCTGCACCCCCTATACTGCCCCCGTCACTATGTCTACCACCCTGCACCCCCTATACTACCCTCGTCACTATGTCTACCACCCTGCACCCCCTATACTGCCCCCGTCACTATGTCTACCACCCTGCACCCCCTATACTACCCTCGTCACTATGTCTACCACCCTGCACCCCCTATACTACCCTCGTCACTATATCTACCACCCTGCACCCCCTATACTACCCTCGTCACTATGTCTACCACCCTTCACCCCCTATACTACCCTCGTCACTATGTCTACCACCCTGCACCCCCTATACTGCCCCCGTCACTATGTCTACCACCCTGCACCCCCTATACTACCCTCGTCACTATGTCTACCACCCTGCACCCCCTATACTGCCCCCGTCACTATGTCTACCACCCTGCACCCCCTATACTGCCCCCGTCACTATGTCTACCACCCTGCACCCCCTATACTACCCTCGTCACTATGTCTACCACCCTGCACCCCCTATACTACCCTCGTCACTATGTCTACCACCCTGCACCCCCTATACTACCCTCGTCACTATGTCTACCACCCTGCACCCCCTATACTACCCTCGTCACTATGTCTACCACCCCTGCACCCCCTATACTGCCCCCGTCACTATGTCTACCACCCTGCACCCCCTATACTACCCTCGTCACTATGTCTATCACCCTTCACCCCCTATACTACCCTCGTCACTATATCTACCACCCTGCACCCCCTATACTACCCTCGTCACTATGTCTACCACCCTTCACCCCCTATACTGTCCTTGTCACTATATCTACCACCCTGCACCCCCTATACTGTCCTTGTCACTATGTCTACCACCCTGCACCCCCTATACTACCCTCGTCACTATGTCTACCACCCTGCACCCCCTATACTGCCCCCGTCACTATATCTACCACCCTGCATCTTCTATACTGCCCCCGTCACTATGTCTACCACCCTGCACCCCCTATACTACCCTCGTCACTATATCTACCACCCTGCACCCCCTATACTACCCTCGTCACTATATCTACCACCCTGCACCCCCTATACTGCCCTTGTCACTATGTCTACCACCCTGCACCCCCTATACTACCCTCGTCACTATATCTACCACCCTGCACCCCCTATACTACCCTCGTCACTATGTCTACCACCCTGCACCCCCTATACTACCCTCGTCACTATATCTACCACCCTGCACCCCCTATACTACCCTCGTCACTATGTCTACCACCCTGCACCCCCTATACTACCCTCGTCACTATATCTACCACCCTGCATCTTCTATACTGCCCTCGTCACTATGTCTACCACCCTGCACCCCCTATACTACCCTCGTCACTATATCTACCACCCTGCATCTTCTATACTGCCCCCGTCACTATGTCTACCACCCTGCACCCCCTATACTACCCTCGTCACTATATCTACCTCCCTGCATCTTCTATACTGCCCTCGTCACTATGTCTACCACCCTGCACCCCCTATACTGCCCTCGTCACTATATCTACCACCCTGCATCCCCTATACTGCCCTCATCACTATGTCTACCACCCTGCACCCCCTATACTGCCCTCGTCACTATATCTACCACCCTGCATCCCCTATACTGCCCTCATCACTATGTCTACCACCCTGCACCCCCTATACTGCCCTCGTCACTATATCTACCACCCTGCATCCCCTATACTGCCCTCATCACTATGTCTACCACCCTGCACCCCCTATACTGCCCCGTCACATCTGACAACCTGGCTCTTGAGAGGCAGGTTTTATGCAAAGGGGTCTTTCTCAGCAAATAATTTCCAAGAGATGTGTTATCTCCCTCAGGATCTGTAGGAATTTTTGAAGATTTTCCAACCATCCCATGGATGTCCTGTCTAGTCCAGATATCACTCTTATTCCAGATATCTTGTAGGAAGGACTGAATGTACCTAAGCCTAGTACCCTATTGGCCCAGCTTTCAGCACTTAATGGCCTTTTTGACTTTTTGCCTAGCTGCTCGTCCTTTGGTTCAGAGATTCTTCAGAGCGGCGGGTAGACTTGCTCCTGTCCACAAATATAGGACTCCCTCCTGTAGATCTACACTTTGTTTTGTCAGACCTCACCTCAGATCCATTTGAGCCTGTCCAGAGCCTCTCCATTAAAATGCTTCCCCTTCAGTTAGCCTTTCTTTTAGCTATTACTTCAGCTAGAAGGTTGAGTGAGACGGACGTCAGGAGATGTCTCCTCCAATATCTGCAAACATCTCACGTTTGGAGGAGTTCTTCTCAACTTTTGTTATAGTTTCACGGGTCCAGAAGTAAAAAGAGACTTCCTTTCTGTCCAAAGTTAAATGGATCAGGATGACTATCTGTTTAGCAGACTCCTTGATAGTTAAATCCCTCTCCCTTAGGGCTCGGAGACCATTCCACCAGGTCATTTTCTACCTCATAGGCAGGGAAGGCATGTGCCTCCACAGAAGAGATATGTAACCCACCTGGAGTTCCCCACATTTTTATATTACAGGCAGTGGTCCCACCAGAAATTTATCTTCTTCCCTTCTCTCCAGGGGTGCTGTTATAGGGCGATGGGAAACATTCAGATTATACTGGGTTATCCCATGATTAATGTAAACAATCAAAATCAGACATCATATAGTACATGACGATCCCTTTCTAACAAAGCTAGAACCAGCCCTGTACCTCATATGGATCCAGAGATCTCCACATTCATTGCTCTGCTAGATTTATGACAGCTGACAGATCAGGCGGAGTGTCTTTTCGGCTGCAGCTCAGGGGGCGTGTCCATGCTCTGCCTATCATAGCTCAGGAGGCGTGTCTCAGCTCTCCCTATCACAGCTCAGGAGGCGTGTCTCAGCTCTCCCTATCACAGCTCCGGAGGTGTGTCTCAGCTCTCCCAATCACAGCTCAGGAGACGTGTCTCAGCTCTCCCTATCACAGCTCAGGAAGCGTGTCTCAGGTCTCCCTATCACAGCTCAGGAGACGTGTCTCAGCTCTCCCTATCACAGCTCAGGGGGCGTGTCTCAGCTCTCCCTATCACAGCTCAGGAGGCGTGTCCATGCTCTCCCTATCACAGCTCAGGAGCCATGTCTCAGCTCTCCCTATCACAGCTCAGGAGGCGTGTCCATGCTCTCCCTATCACAGCTCAGGAGGCGTGTCCATGCTCTCCCTATCACAGCTCAGGAGACGTGTCTCAGCTCTCACTGTCACAGCTCAGGAGGCGTATCTCAGCTCTCCCTATCACAGCTAAGGAGGCGTGTCTCAGCTCTCCCTATCACAGATCAGGAGGCGTGTCTCAGGTCTCAATATCACAACTCAGGAGACGTGTCTCAGCTCTCCCTATCACAGCTCAGGGGGCGTGTCTCAGCTATCCCTATCACAGCTCAGGAGGCGTGTCTCAGCTCTCCCTATCAAAGCTCAGGAGGTGTGTCTCAGCTCTCCCTATCACAGCTCAGGAGGTGTGTCCATGCTCTCCCTATCACAGCTCAGGAGGCGTGTCCATGCTCTCCCTATCACAGCTCAGGAGACGTGTCTCAGCTCTCCCTATCACAGCTCAGGAGGCGTGTCTCAGCTCTCCCTATCACAGCTCAGGAGGCATGTCTCAGCTCTCCCTATCACAGCTCAGGAGGCGTGTCTCAGGTTTTCCCTATCACAGATCAGGAGGCGTGTCTCAGGTCTCCCTATCACAGCTCAGGAGACGTGTCTCAGCTCTCCCTATCACAGCTCAGGGGGTGTGTCTCAGCTCTCCCTATCACAGCTCAGGGGGCGTGTCTCAGCTCTCCCTATCACAGCTCAGGAGGCGTGTCTCAGCTCTCCCTATCACAGCTCAGGAGGCATGTCTCAGCTCTCCCTATCACAGCTCAGGAGCGTGCGTGTCTCAGCTCTCCCTATCACAGCTCAGGAGGCGTGTCTCAGCTCTCCCTATCACAGCTCAGGAGGCGTGTCCATGCTCTCCCTATCACAGATCAGGAAGCGTGTCTCAGGTCTCCCTATAACAGCTCAGGAAACGTGTCTCAGCTCTCCCTATCACAGCTAAGGGGGCGTGTCTCAGCTCTCCCTATCACAGCTCAGGAAGCGTGTCTCAGGTCTCACTATCACAGCTCAGGAGACGTGTCTCAGCTCTCCCTATCACAGCTCAGGGGGCGTGTCTCAGCTCTCCCTATCACAGCTCAGGAGGCGTGTCTCAGCTCTCCCTATCACAGCTCAGGAGCCGTGTCTCAGCTCTCCCTATCACAGCTCAGGAGGCGTGTCCATGCTCTCCCCTATCACAGCTCAGGAGGCGTGTCTCAGCTCTCCCTATCACAGCTCAGGAGGCGTGTCTCAGCTCTCCCTATCACAGCCTCAGGAGGCGTGTCTCTGCTCTCCCTATCACAGCTCAGGAGGCGTGTCTCAGCTCTCCCTATCACAGCTCAGGAGGCATGTCTCAGCTCTCCCTATCACAGCTTAGGAGGCGTGTCTCAGCTCTCCCTATCACAGCTCAGGATGTGTGTCTCAGCTCTCCCTATCACAGCTCAGGAGGCGTTGTCCATGCTCTCCCTATCACAGATCAGGAAGCGTGTCTCAGGTCTCCCAATCACAGCTCAGGAGACGTGTCTCAGCTCTCCCTATCACAGCTCAGGAGGCGTGTCTCAGCTCTCCCTATCACAGCTCAGGAGGCGTGTCTCAGCTCTCCCTATCACAGCTCAGGAGGCGTGTCTCAGCTCTCCCTATCACACTCAGGAGGCGTGTCCATGCTCTCCCTATCACAGATCAGGAAGCGTGTCTCAGGTCTCCCTTAAACAGCTCAGGAGACGTGTCTCAGCTCTCCCTATCACAGCTAAGGGGGCGTGTCTCAGCTCTCCCTATCACAGCTCAGGAAGCGTGTCTCAGGGTCTCACTATCACAGCTCAGGAGACGTGTCTCAGCTCTCCCTATCACAGCTCAGGGGGCGTGTTCTAAGCTCTCCTTATCACAGCTCAGGAGGCGTGTCTCAGCTCTCCCTATCACAGCTCAGGAAGCCGTGTCTCAGCTCTCCCTATCACAGCTCAGGAGGCGTGTCCATGCTCTCCCTATCACAGCTCAGGAGGCGTGTCTCAGCTCTCCTATCACAGCTCTAGGAGGCGTGTCTCAGCTCTCCCTATCACAGATCAGGAAGCGTGTCTCAGGTCTCCCAATCACAGCTCAGGAGACGTGTCTCAGCTCTCCCTATCACAGCTCAGGAAGCGTGTTCAGGTCTCCCTATCACAGCTCAGGAGACGTGTCTCAGCTCTCCCTATCACAGCTCAGGGGGCGTGTCTCAGCTCTCCCTATCACAGCTCAGGAGGCGTGTCCATGCTCTCCCTATCACAGCTCAGGAGCCATGTCTCAGCTCTCCCTATCACAGCTCAGGAGGCGTGTCCATGCTCTCCCTATCACAGCTCAGGAGGCGTGTCCATGCTCTCCCTATCACAGCTCAGGAGACGTGTCTCAGCTCTCCCTATCACAGCTCAGGAGGCGTGTCTCAGCTCTCCCTATCACAGCTCAGGAGGCATGTCTCAGCTCTCCCTATCACAGCTCAGGAGGTGTGTCTCAGCTCTCCCTATCACAGCTCAGGAGGCGTGTCTCAGCTCTCCCTATCACAGCTCAGGAGACGTGTCTCAGCTCTCCCTATCACAGCTCAGGGGGCGTGTCTCATTTCTCCCTATCACAGCTCAGGAGGCGTGTCTCAGCTCTCCCTATCACAGCTCAGGAGGCGTGTCTCAGCTCTCCCTATCACAGCTCAGGAGGCGTGTCCATGCTCTCCCTATCACAGATCAGGAGGCGTGTCCATGCTCTCCCTATCACAGATCAGGAGGCGTGTCTCAAGCTCTCACTATCACAGCTCAGGAGGCATGTCTCAGCTCTCCCTATCACAGCTCAGGGGGCGTGTCTCAGCTTCTCCCTATCACAGCTCAGGGGGCGTGTCTCAGCTCTCCCTATCACAGCTCAGAAGGCGTGTCTCAGCTCTCCCTATCACAGCTCAGGAGGCGTGTCCATTCTCTCCCTATCACAGCTCAGGAGGCGTGTCTCAGCTCTCACTATCACAGCTCAGGAGGCATGTCTCAGCTCTCCCTATCACAGCTCAGTAGGCGTGTCTCAGCTCTCCCTATCACAGCTCAGGAGGCGTGTCTCAGCTCTCCCTATCACAGCTAAGGAGGCGTGTCTCAGCTCTCCCTATCACAGATCAGGAGGCGTGTCCATGCTCTCCCTATCACAGCTCAGGAGGCGTGTCCATGCTCTCCCTATCACTGATCAGGAGGCGTGTCTCAGCTCTCCCTTTCACAGCTCAGGAGGCAGTGGAAGGATGAAACTGAGCATGTGCAGCCTTCTCAGTGAGCAGGACAAAGAAATAAGAAAAAGTATAAACAGCAGGTGGCGCTATACAGATATATTTTATGGAATAACTCATTGGCTATGCCAAATTTTTAATCACATCCAGGTGCTGGTTTGAAAACTGTAAAATATTTTTTGTGGGACAACCCCTTTAAAGGTAACTGATCTTCCTTGAGTCTGTGATAGGAATTGCTTTTTTCCCATTCCCTTGCCTGTTAAAGGGGTTGTCCCATGAACAATATTCTAGTTTTCAAACCAGCACCTGGGTCTGAATATTTTTGTTATTGCATGTAATTAAAAATTTAGTATAGCCACTGAGTTATTCAATAGAATACCGTATATATATATATATATATATATATATATATATATATATATATCCCCTTTACACCTCCCCCCCATCCCCCATATCAATGAGTCTTGGTCATCCATGACCCTTTCACCATTTCTTTTCCTTGGACCCCTTTTGGTAGATACTGACAACTTCATACTGAGAGCACCCCTCAGACCCGGCCGTTCTGGAGATGTTCTGACCCAGTCTTTACCAGCCACCCATGTGAAGGGCCTCATAGTTCGTCAGTGACTACAACCCCCATCATTCTCATTGTGTACTATTGCAGCAGGCAGTCTGACACTGGTCGCCGGCCTGCAGCACTATATACCGGTACCGCAGAATTAGTGCCGCAGCCGCTCCAGCACTGAAACTGTTAATCCCCCTCCATGGAAAATATGAAGAGCTGGCGGAGTCCAAATCCTTTACCCTCATTTCTGTTTACCCAATATCCTAATATTAGCCGGGTCCCCGGGGAGCCGGGGGTGTGCGGTGAGGTCATGTCTGTGGACCGCGGCCTATTAACCACATCCCTGCCAGGGGCGCCCATATCAGACCAGACCTCGTGGAGTTCACTGTGGTGTAGAGTGCGGGAGAAGGTGCACGAAACACAGGAACGTGGGAGCGAATGATAATCATCAGCATTATATAACGGGACGGCTGTAGTGATATAATAATCAGTAATGTACACTGACAGAATATAATGTGCCGAGAACGTAGAGAGGTGATATAATAATCAGTAATGTACACTGACAGGATATAATGTGCCGAGAATGTAGAGAGGTGATATAATAATCAGTAATGTACACTGACAGAATATAATGTGCCGAGAACGTAGAGAGGTGATATAATAATCAGTAATGTACACTGACAGAATATAATGTGCCGAGAACGTAGAGAGGTGATATAATAATCAGTAATGTACACTGACAGAATATAATGTGCCGAGAACGTAGAGAGGTGATATAATAATCAGTAATGTACACTGACAGGATATAATGTGCCGAGAATGTAGAGAGGTGATATAATAATCAGTAATGTACACTGACAGAATATAATGTGCCGAGAACGTAGAGAGGTGATATAATAATCAGTAATGTACACTGACAGAATATAATGTGCCGAGAACGTAGAGAGGTTATATAATAATCAGTAATGTACACTGACAGAATATAATGTGCCGAGAACGTAGAGAGGTGATATAATAATCAGTAATGTACACTGACAGGATATAATGTGCCGAGAACGTAGAGAGGTGATATAATAATCAGTAATGTACACTGACAGGATATAATGTGCCGAGAACGTAGAGAGGTGATATAATAATCAGTAATGTACACTGACAGGATATAATGTGCCGAGAACGTAGAGAGGTGATATAATAATCAGTAATGTACACTGACAGAATATAATGTGCCGAGACCGTAGAGAGGTGATATAATAATCAGTAATGTACACTGACAGAATATAATGTGCCGAGACCGTAGAGAGGTGATATAATAATCAGTAATGTACACTGACAGAATATAATGTGCCGAGAACGTAGAGAGGTGATATAATAATCAGTAATGTACACTGACAGAATATAATGTGCCGAGAACGTAGAGAGGTGATATAATAATCAGTAATGTACACTGACAGAATATAATGTGCCGAGAACGTAGAGAGGTGATATAATAATCAGTAATGTACACTGACAGAATATAATGTGCCGAGAACGTAGAGAGGTGATATAATAATCAGTAATGTACACTGACAGAATATAATGTGCCGAGAACGTAGAGAGGTGATATAATAATCAGTAATGTACACTGACAGAATATAACGAGCCGAGAATGTAAACAGGACATATGGAGGTGATAACAGTAGAGGAGCGAAGGGGACCTTGATGAGCCACCTCCAGCCTGGATACAAGATGAGATACGGCCTCTAGCCTGGATACAAGATGAGATACAGCCTCTAGCCTGGATACAAGATGAGATACGGCCTCTAGCCTGGATACAAGATGATATACGGCCTCTAGTCTGGATACAAGATTAAATACAGCCTCCAGCCTGGATACAAGATGAGATACAGCCTCTAGCCTGGATACAAGATGAGATACAGCCTCTAGCCTGGATACAAGATGAGATACGGCCTCTAGCCTGGATACAAGATGATATACGGCCTCTAGTCTGGATACAAGATTAAATACAGCCTCCAGCCTGGATACAAGATGAGATACAGCCTCCAGCCTGGATACAAGATGAGATACAGCCTCTAGCCTGGATACAAGATGAGATACAGCCTCTAGCCTGGATACAAGATGAGATACGGCCTCTAGCCTGGATACAAGATGAGATACGGCCTCTAGCCTGGATACAAGATGAGATACGGCCTCTAGCCTGGATACAAGATGAGATACGGCCTCTAGCCTGGATACAAGATGATATACGGCCTCTAGTCTGGATACAAGATTAGATACAGCCTCTAGCCTGGATACAAGATGAGATACGGCCTCTAGCCTGGATACAAGATGAGATACAGCCTCCAGCCTGGATACAAGATGAGATACAGCCTCTAGCCTGGATACAAGATGAGATACAGCCTCTAGCCTGGATACAAGATGAGATACGGCATCTAGCCTGGATACAAGATGAGATATGGCCTCCAGCCTGGATACAAGATGAGATACGGCCTCTAGTCTGGATACAAGATGAGATACGGCCTCTAGCCTGGATACAAGATGAGATACGGCCTCTAGCCTGGATACAAGATGAGATACGGCCTCCAGCCTGGATACAAGAGGAGATACGGCCTCCAGCCTGGATACAAGATGAGATAAGGCCTCCAGCCTGGATACAAGATGAGATACGGCCTCCAGCCTTGATAAAAGATGAGATACGGCCTCCAGCCTGGATACAAGATGAGATACGGCCTCTAGCCTGGATACAAGATGAGATACGGCCTCCAGCCTGGATACAAGATGAGATACGGCCTCCAGCCTGGATACAAGATGAGATACGGCCTCCAGCCTGGATACAAGATGAGATACGGCCTCCAGCCTGGATACAAGATGAGATACGGCCTCCAGCCTGGATACAAGATGAGATACGGCCTCTAGTCTGGATACAAGATGAGATACGGCCTCCAGCCTGGATACAAGATGAGATACGGCCTCTAGCCTGGATACAAGATGAGATACGGCCTCTAGCCTGGATACAAGATGAGATAATGCCTCCAGCCTGCATACAAGATGAGATACGGCCTCTAGTCTGGATACAAGATGAGATACGGCCTATAGTCTGGATACAAAATGAGATACGGCCTCCAGCCTGAATACAAGATGAGATACGGCCTCTAGTCTGGATACAAGATGAGATATGGCCTCCAGCCTGGATACAAGATGAGATACGGCCTCCAGCCTGGATACAAGATGAGAGACAGCCTCTAGTCTGGATACAAGATGAGAGACAGCCTCCAGCCTGGATACAAGATGAGATACGGCCTCTAGTCTGGATACAAGATGAGATACAGCCTCCAGCCTGGATACAAGATGAGATACGGCCTCCAGCCTGGATACAAGATGAGATACAACCTCTAGCCTGGATACAAGATGAGATACAGCCTCCAGCCTGAATACAAGATGAGATACAGCCTCCAGCCTGGATACAAGATGGGATACAGCCTCCAGCCTGGATACAAGATGAGATACGGCCTCCAGCCTTGATAAAAGATGAGATACGGCCTCCAGCCTGGATACAAGATGAGATACGGCCTCAAGCCTGGATACAAGATGAGATACGGCCTCCAGCCTGGATACAAGATGAGATACGGCCTCCAGCCTGGATACAAGATGAGATACGGCCTCCAGCCTGGATACAAGATGAAATACGGCCTCCAGCCTGGATACAAGATGAGATACGGCCTCCAGCCTGGATACAAGATGAGATACGGCCTCTAGTCTGGATACAAGATGAGATACGGCCTCCAGCCTGGATACAAGATGAGATACGGCCTCTAGCCTGGATACAAGATGAGATACGGCCTCTAGCCTGGATACAAGATGAGATAATGCCTCCAGCCTGCATACAAGATGAGATACGGCCTCTAGTCTGGATACAAGATGAGATACGGCCTATAGTCTGGATACAAAATGAGATACGGCCTCCAGCCTGAATACAAGATGAGATACGGCCTCTAGTCTGGATACAAGATGAGATATGGCCTCCAGCCTGGATACAAGATGAGATACGGCCTCCAGCCTGGATACAAGATGAGAGACAGCCTCTAGTCTGGATACAAGATGAGAGACAGCCTCCAGCCTGGATACAAGATGAGATACGGCCTCTAGTCTGGATACAAGATGAGATACAGCCTCCAGCCTGGATACAAGATGAGATACGGCCTCCAGCCTGGATACAAGATGAGATACAACCTCTAGCCTGGATACAAGATGAGATACAGCCTCCAGCCTGAATACAAGATGAGATACAGCCTCCAGCCTGGATACAAGATGGGATACAGCCTCCAGCCTGGATACAAGATGAGATACGGCCTCCAGCCTGGATACAAGATGAGATACGGCCTCTATCCTGGATACAAGATGAGATACAGCCTCTAGCCTGGATACAAGATGAGATATGGCCTCTAGCCTGGATACAAGATGAGATATGGCCTCTAGCCTGGATACAAGATGAGATACGGCCTCTAGCCTGGATACAAGATGAGATACACACTCTAGTCTGGATACAAGATGAGATATGGCCTCTAGTCTGGATACAAGATGAGATACGGCCTCTAGTCTGGATACAAGATGAGATACAGCCTCGAGCCTGGATAGAAGATGAGATACGGCCTCTAGCCTGGATACAAGATGCGATATGGCCTCCAGCCTGGATACAAGATGCGATATGGCCTCCAGCCTGCATACAAGATGAGATAAGGCCTCTAGCCTGGATACAAGATGAGATACGGCCTCTAGCCTGGATACAAGATTAGATACGGCCTTTAGCCTGGATACAAGATGAGATAATGCCTCCAGCCTGCATAAAAGATGAGATACGGCCTCTAGCCTGGATACAAGATGAGATACAGCCTCTAGTCTGGATACAAGATGAGATACAGCCTCCAGCCTGAATACAAGATGAGATACGGCCTCTAGTCTGGATACAAGATGAGATACCGCCTCTAGCCTGGATAAAAGATGAGATACGGCCTCTAGCCTGGATACAAGATGAGATAAGGCCTCTAGCCTGGATACAAGATGAGATACGGCCTCTAGCCTGGATACAAGATGAGATAATGCCTCCAGCCTGCATACAAGATGAGATATGGCCTCTAGCCTGAATACAAGATGAGATACGGCCTCTAGTCTGGATACAAGATGAGATACCGCCTCTAGCCTGGATACAAGATGAGATACAGCCTCTAGCCTGGATACAAGATGAGATAAGGCCTCTAGCCTGGATACAAGATGAGATACGGCCTCTAGCCTGGATACAAGATGAGATACGGCCTCTAGCCTGGATACAAGATGAGATACGGCCTCTAGCCTGGATACAAGATGAGATAACGGCTTCTAGCCTGGATACAAGATGAGATACGGCCTCTAGCCTGGATACAAGATGAGATACGGCCTCTAGCCTGGATACAAGATGAGATACGGCCTCTAGCCTGGATACAAGATGAGATACGGCCTCTAGCCTGGATACAAGATGAGATACGGCCTCTAGCCTGGATACAAGATGAGATACGGTCTCTAGCCTCGATACAAGATGAGATACGGCCTCTAGTCTGGATACAAGATGAGATACGGCCTCCAGCCTGGATACAAGATGAGATACGGCCTCTAGTTTACCTGGTTGTCCTGTTGGGAAAACACAAAGCTCCAAGAAATCATTCATCGAGTTCTGTCTGGACATTCAGTTGATGGTGGAGGAGTCCAGACGGATATTTATAAGTTATAAAGAGTTTGTTAGGATGTAGACGTGACCGAGGAGCCTCTCTGAGATACAATGGGGGAGTTTATGAAGCTACAAGAAAATAGTCTTGAAGAAAGCAGATGTGCTGTGGAACGTGGAGCTAAAAGTCACAAGAAAACCAGAAACCATCTCGGCTGGTGATGCTTCAGACTATGAGTGGCTGCAGGTGCGAGAACTTCTGGTGATCAGTGAAGATAATTAGTGAATTCCTCTTGCAATAGACCTAAGCACACGTAGGGCTATTTGACATTTATTTTATTTACAATTTGCTCACGCAACTAATACCCATCCTTGACGTGTGCTTACTTCCCTTTTATAAAACTTAACTTTTATTACTTGACAATTCATTACTTTGTTCACCCTTACTCAGTGATTTTAAAATTATCAGAGTCGCTATTTATTGTCATCAATTTCTGCCTATTTTTCATAAGGCCTCTCTAATATTTGCCCTGGAGCCACATCACATATACCGATCTTTCACCGTGTCTGTATTGGTACTGCGCGCCTGTACCACAACACAGAGTTTATTATTGGTTGCTTTCCCAATCACTAGGCTCGCTTAGGGCTTCCCTTTGTGACTCTGGCTAAAATCCTATCTACACTTGCCCCCCGACATGTTTCGCTCTCACGAGCGTCTTCAGGGGTTTCGGGCAGTGTGTGTGAGAAGGGGGTGTGGCCGGCCCTTTTATAACCTCTCACTCTATTCTAACTTCTAAGTGTCCAATTGTCTTTCTGGACACTAGATGCCTACATCACTTGGTAACAATGTTACCTATCATTGGTAACCTATAGGGCATCCCCCCCCATGACGTACTCACTGATGTCACCGGATCCCGCGCAGGTCTCCGGACTTCACCGCTATTTCGCGATCCTCTATCTTCTGCGCATGTCCAGGGTCTTGCCGTTTTTCTCTTTCTTGTTCTCGCGGGTTGATAGCTCTGCGCATGCCCGGGGACTTACCGTTCTTCTCTATATTCCTTCTCTTTCTGGTTAAAAGCTCTGCACATGCCCGGGGACTTGTCCATTCTTTAGCTTTTCTCCTTCTTTCAAGTCCCCAATTTTGCATGGCTGGGGACCTAGCCATATTAGTTATAATGAGAGGGAGTCAAAAGACCTTTTTTAATTATTCATCCATTATTTTTCTTCCCTAATATATAGATGTCATTTTCTTTACTAGACGTCACATATAAATATGCAGTCTATGCTTATATTCATTTGTTATTTCCTACGTCCATTCTTTTCTCACAGGTTTTGTTGCCCTCAGTATCTTAATTCATTCCTACAACCTTCTTCCCTTTATTTTAGTTTTTTATCTCAATTCCACACCTCCTATTTAAGGTGTCATTACTTTTTTACGCTATTTTTATCATATTTCTAAAGATGTATTTAAAGGGGAGTGAGATATACAGAGATTTTTTTATATTGAGACAGTTTGTAATTTTTATAGGTAAGTATGTTTTCTTTATTTATATTTTTTCTCTTCTCACCTATCACCAATTATTTTTGGTTTCTTCTCACCAGTTTTAGTTGGTTTATGTTTAAAGGGTCATAAAAATGGGGCAAAGGTGAATCCTTCGTTTAGCCCATTCGGGGCCAGACTTTTCAGCCGGTAGATCCTTTTTGCTTCCTCCTGTGTCAACTTCTGGTCAATATTACCTTTTCTAGGACCAGGCTTCACCCTACAAATGCCCCAGATTTTGAGGCTCCTGCTATCTCCTTTATGTATATTTATTACGTGTCTTGATAGTGCTGTATCAGATTTTTTATTTATGTCACTAAAGTGTTTGGACATCCTTCTTCTCAATTCCTGCACTGTCTTACCCACATCGATTTTTGGGCAGTCACATCCAATTGCATACACTACTCCAGCCGTTTTGCAATTTATATAATCCCTAATTTCATATTTGTTATTATCCACAGGATTTATGAATTCTTTTATTGATTTCATCCTTTTATAATAAATACCGTCGCCACATGGATACGACCCTTTTACAGATAACCATGTCTCTCCTTTCTTTATTGGGCCAGCTCTAAAGTGGCTATGTACCAATTTTTCTTTTAAATTGGTTCCTCGTCTATATGTTATTGTCGAGTTTTCAGACAATATCTCTTTTAGGTCCTCATCTGGTTATATTATATGCCAATGTCTTTGAAGTATCTCCCTCACTTCTCTGTTCCGATCATCAAATGTCCCTATACAACGTATTTGTTTTGAGGCACCCTGTTGATTTTTTTCTTTCAGGAGATCTTCCGGTCTCCTTCGCTCTGTGGTAGGCCCTATGTAATACCTTCTTGGGATAACCTCGTGCTCTGAACTTCTCGTACAATACCCTCTCCGTTGGAGCTATTCCTTTTTGCACGTAGGTATTGTCCTATAGGTATCCCATTTTTAAGAGGTGTAGGATGAAAACTACTCCAATGGAGGAAACTATTTGTTGAAGTTGACTTCCGATATACTTGTGTTTCGATGTTCCCGTCAGGCCGCAGGTCCAAGGTCAAATCAAGAAAATTAAGGCTTGTTTTCTGGATTTCTGCTGTGAATTTAAGACCTATCTGATTGATGTTTAATTCTACAAACTTGTGAAATTCTTCATTAGTGCCCTCCCACAAAATTAAAATATTGTCGATGTATCGACCCCAGAATGTGATGTACTTAACAAAATTCTCATATTTTTCTGTAAACACAATCTGCTCTTCCCACCACCCTAAAAAAAGATTAGCAAAATTTGGTGCACAAATCGTCCCCATAGCAGTGCCGGTGACCTGTAAATAATATTTTCCATCAAAAGTGAAATAATTGTGAGTTAACAAAAAATCCAAAAGTGTAAGTATAAATTCATTAATTTCCCCATACTGTGTTCCCCTCGTGTTTAAATAATATTTCACTGCCTCAATTCCCAATTTGTGGTTTATACTTGAATAGAGTGCCTCGACGTCCAAACTGGCAATTTTTGTTGCTTGATTGACATGTAGTTCCTGCAGCCTGACGAGAACATCTTTTGTATCTTTCAAGTATGAGCTCAGACTAGGGGACAAATGGGGCCATCGCTTCACTGACATAGCTGCTGATGCCCTCACATAAACTTTGATTACCCGATACAATCGGTCTTCCAGGTATTGGGTATCTCTTCTTGTGAATTTTCGGTATAGCATAAAAAGTAGCTATTGTAGGTTTTGCATTATATAAGATTTTATATTCGTCCTGTGTTATTAATAAACGCAAAGCTAGAAATAGATCAGGTCCATATCGAAGAACAAGAAAGCCGAATTACGACTCTGATAATAGTGAAAAATGTGCCGAAAAGGGACATGCAAGTCAACAAATGCTAAGATCAATTGGGATAAAGGGGCAATTAGTGCCAAATCCACAGGAAAAACAGCAAATGTCCTCAGGGATGCCTTCCTTGACTCCCTCCTTCTCTGTTCCCTCATTACATCAGAACACTATAATAAACAATGCCAGTGGAATTCCTCCTATGCCTTTTTTAGCACCAGGAATACAGCTGAGAGACCGGGACAAATGGGGCTATCAGCAACCAAGGATGTAGCTGGTGAGGCACCCAAAGATGCAATGCAAATTATAAACTTATCTACAGTAGATCTAACTGAACAACACAAGTCTCATAAGAAAAGGGCTGTCTTTCATACCTACTCCACTATTTTGATTGTTTCACGTGGGTTAAAGACGTCAACTTGTTTGCACGTAAATTAGCCCTACATAAAGAGTTCAAGTTAAAAGAGAGTGATCCCCTTGAAATTCAGAAAAGAGAACAAAAAGCAATAGCTATTCTAGAAAAATTACAAAATGAAGGTATGGGAACAGTGGGAAAATTGGAACCACTGTTCAGCTCATTGACCCCAAAGTCTAAGTACACTCCACCGTTTACTAAATATGCATCAATTAATACGTTTGTAAATTTGGTAACAAAAGATCTTGAAAAAATAAAAAAGATCAAAGTAGCACAAAAAGCGAATTTAACCAAGGAAGAAAATGATGCTCTACAATCACTAGTTGAAAATAATGATCTAGAGATTAAGATTGCAGGTAAAGGGGGAAATGTAGTAGTGATGAACAAAGATGAATATAAAAGGATGGTAATGGATCTAATCAACGATGAGAATACTTACCGAAAATTAGAAGGTGATCCCACTGTGAAGTATGTGCAGGAACTAAAGGAGACATTAAAAAAGGCAAAAGAAAGACAATTAATAACACAGGACGAATATAAAAATCTTATATAATGCAAAACCTACAATAGCTACTTTTTATGCTATACCGAAAATTCACAAGAAGAGATACCCAATACCTGGAAGACCGATTGTATCGGGTAATCAAAGTTTATGTGAGGGCATCAGCAGCTATGTCAGTGAAGCGATGGCCCCATTTGTCCCTAGTCTGAGCTCATACTTGAAAGATACAAAAGATGTTCTCGTCAGGCTGCAGGAACTAAATGTCAATCAAGCAACAAAAATTGCCAGTTTGGACGTCGAGGCACTCTATTCAAGTATAAACCACAAATTGGGAATTGAGGCAGTGAAATATTATTTAAACACGAGGGGAACACAGTATGGGGAAATTAATGAATTTATACTTACACTTTTGGATTTTTTGTTAACTCACAATTATTTCACTTTTGATGGAAAATATTATTTACAGGTCACCGGCACTGCTATGGGGACGATTTGTGCACCAAATTTTACTAATCTTTTTTTAGGGTGGTGGGAAGAGCAGATTGTGTTTACAGAAAAATATGAGAATTTTGTTAAGTACATCACATTCTGGGGTCGATACATCGACGATATTTTAATTTTGTGGGAGGGCACTAATGAAGAATTTCACAAGTTTGTAGAATTAAACATCAATCAGATAGGTCTTAAATTCACAGCAGAAATCCAGAAAACAAGCCTTAATTTTCTTGATTTGACCTTGGACCTGCGGCCTGACGGGAACATCGAAACACAAGTATATCGGAAGTCAACTTTAACAAATAGTTTCCTCCATTGGAGTAGTTTTCATCCTACACCTCTTAAAAATGGGATACCTATAGGACAATACCTACGTGCAAAAAGGAATAGCTCCAACGGAGAGGGTATTGTACGAGAAGTTCAGAGCACGAGGTTATCCCAAGAAGGTATTACATAGGGGCCTACCACAGAGCGAAGGAGACCGGAAGAGAAGATCTCCTGAAAGAAAAAAATCAACAGGGTGCCTCAAAACAAATACGTTGTATAGGGACATTTGATGATCGGAACAGAGAAGTGAGGGAGATACTTCAAAGACATTGGCATATAATATAAACAGATGAGGACCTAAAAGAGATATTGTCTGAAAACTCGACAATAACATATAGACGAGGAACCAATTTAAAAGAAAAATTGGTACATAGCCACTTTAGAGCTGGCCCAATAAAGAAAGGAGAGACATGGTTATCTGTAAAAGGGTCGTATCCATGTGGCGACTGTATTTATTATAAAAGGATGAAATCAATAAAAGAATTCATAAATCCTGTGGATAATAAAAAATATGAAATTAGGGATTATATAAATTGCAAAACGGCTGGAGTAGTGTATGCAATTGGATGTGACTGCCCAAAAATCGATGTGGGTAAGACAGTGCAGGAATTGAGAAGAAGGATGTCCAAACACTTTAGTGACATAAATAAAAAATCCGATACAGCACTATCAAGGCACGTAATAAATATACATAAAGGAGATAGCAGGAGCCTCAAAATCTGGGGCATTTGTAGGGTGAAGCCTGGTCCTAGAAAAGGTAATATTGACCAAAAGTTGACACAGGAGGAAGCAAAATGGATCTACCGGCTGAAAAGTCTGGCCCCGAATGGGCTAAACGAAGGATTCACCTTTGCCTCATTTTTATGACCCTTTAAACATAAACCAACTAAAACTGGTGAGAAGAAACAAAAAATAATTGGTGATAGGTGAGAAGAGAAAAATATAAATAAAGAAAACATACTTACCTATAAAAATTACAAACTGTCTCAATATAAAAAAAATCTCTGTATATCTCACTCCCCTTTAAATACATCTTTAGAAATATGATAAAAATAGCGTAAAAAGTAATGACACCTTAAATAGGAGGTGTGGAATTGAGATAAAAAACTAAAATAAAGGGAAGAAGGTTGTAGGAATGAATTAAGATACTGAGGGCAACAAAACCTGTGAGAAAAGAATGGACGTAGGAAATAACAAATGAATATAAGCATAGACTGCATATTTATATGTGACGTCTAGTAAAGAAAATGACATCTATATATTAGGGAAGAAAAATAATGGATGAATAATTATAAAGGTCTTTTGACTCCCTCTCATTATAACTAATATGGCTAGGTCCCCAGCCATGCAAAATTGGGGACTTGAAAGAAGGAGAAAAGCTAAAGAATGGACAAGTCCCCGGGCATGTGCAGAGCTTTTAACCAGAAAGAGAAGGAATATAGAGAAGAACGGTAAGTCCCCGGGCATGCGCAGAGCTATCAACCCGCGAGAACAAGAAAGAGAAAAACGGCAAAGACCCTGGACATGCGCAGAAGATAGAGGATCGCGAAATAGCGGTGAAGTCCGGAGACCTGCGCGGGATCCGGTGACATCAGTGAGTACGTCATGGGGGGGGATGCCCTATAGGTTACCAATGATAGGTAACATTGTTACCAAGTGATGTAGGCATCTAGTGTCCAGAAAGACAATTGGACACTTAGAAGTTAGAATAGAGTGAGAGGTTATAAAAGGGCCGGCCACACCCCCTTCTCACACACACTGCCCGAAACCCCTGAAGACGCTCGTGAGAGCGAAACATGTCGGGGGCAAGTGTAGATAGGATTTTAGCCAGAGTCACAAAGGGAAGCCCTAAGCGAGCCTAGTGATTGGGAAAGCAACCAATAATAAACTCTGTATTGTGGTACAGGCGCGCAGTACCAATACAGACACGGTGAAAGATTGGTATATGTGATGTGGCTCCAGGGCAAATATTAGAGAGGCCTTATGAAAAATAGGCAGAAATTGATGACAATAAATAGCGACTCTGATAATTTTAAAATCACTGAGTAAGGGTGAACAAAGTAATGAATTGTCAAGTAATAAAAGTTAAGTTTTATAAAAGGGAAGTAAGCACACGTCAAGGATGGGTATTAGTTGCCAAGTGCAAATTGTAAATAAAATAAAAGATAATTAGTGGACACCTTCCAGCAGACATTGTCTCTCCTCTAATACGAATGTAAGGGCAAAAACTCCTGATCACATGGAGGACTTCTGTTCAAAAGTCTACATGGGCTGATTATATTGTTTATTAGATGCTATGACATGTTGGGGCTAATGGTGCCCACTGCCCTGGACCTGTCTCCATAATATGCTCTTAAAAGGGGCAGGATCTAAATAACCTGAGCACGAGGACCTGACATGATGTACACATGATCATGTTTCATACAAAGTCAACCAGAATGATCACTTACACACATCTCCTGCTCCCTGGTAATGACATGATGACGGCTCAGTGTTACTAGACACACAGTAAAATCTCCATTTTTGTAGATGACACTAAACTGTGTAAAGTAATTAACAAAGAAGAGGACAGTATACTGTGTATATATACTACAGAGGACAGTATACTGTATATATACTACAGAGGACAGTACACTGTATATATACTACAGAGGACAGTACACTGTATATATACACTACAGAGGACAGTATACTGTATATATACTACAGAGGACAGTACACTGTATATATATACTACAGAGGACAGTACACTGTATATATACTACAGAGGACAGTATACTGTATATATATACTACAGACGTACACGTATATAATACTACAGAGGACAGTATACTGTATATATACTACAGAGGACAGTATACTGTATATATATATATATATATATATATATATATATATATACTACAGAGGACAGTATACTGTATATATACTACAGAGGATAGTATACTGTATATATACTACAGATGACAGTACACTGTATATATACTACAGAGGACAGTATACTGTATATATACTACAGAGGACAGTACACTGTATATATACTACAGAGGACAGTATACTTTATATATATACTACAGAGGACAGTATACTGTATATATACTACAGAGGACAGTATACTGTATATATACTACAGAGGACAGTATACTGCTACAGATGGATCTGGATACACTTGAAGCTTGGGCAGAGAAGTGGCAGATGAGGTTTAACACTGACAAATATAAGGTTATGCATATGGGAAGGAATAATGCAAGTCACCAGTACATACTAAATGGTAAAACACTGGGTAATTCTGACATGGAAAAGGACCTAGGAATTTTAGTGAACAGCAAACTAAGCTGTAGAAACCAGTGTCAGACAGCTGCTGCCAAAGCCAATAAGATAATGGGTTGCATCAAAAGAGGCATAGATAGCGGTGATAAGAACATAGTCCTGCCACTTTACAAATCACTAGTCAGACCACACATGGAGGACTGTGTACAGTTCTGGGCTCCTGTGAACAAGGCAGACATAGCAGAGCTGGAGAGGGTTCAGAGGAGGGCAACTAAAGTAATAACTGGAATGGGTGGACTACAGTACCCAGAAAGATTATCAAAATTAGGGTTATTTACTTTAGAAAAAAGACGACTGAGGGGAGATCTAATAACTATGTATAAATATATCAGAGGTCAGTACAGAGATCTCTCCCATCATCTAGTTATCCCCAGGACTGTGACTGTGACGAGGGGACATCCTCTGCGTCTGGAGGAAAGAAGGTTTGTACACAAACATAGAAGAGGATTCTTTACGGTAAGAGCAGTGAGACTATGGACTCTTTACTGTAAGAGCAGTGAAACTATGGACTCTTTACTGTAAGAGCAGTGAGACTATGGACTCTTTACTGTAAGAGCATTGAGACTATGGACTCTTTACTGTAAGAGCAGTGAGACTATGGACTCTTTACTATAATAGCAGTGAGACTATGGACTCTTTACTGTAAGAGCAGTGAGACTATGGACTCTTTACGGTAAGAGCAGTGAGACTATGGACTCTTTACGGTAAGAGCAGTGAGACTATGGATTCTTTACGGTAACAGCAGTGAGACTATGGAACTCTCTGCCTGAGGAGATGTTGATGGTAAGTTTACTATAAGAGATCAGGAGGGGCCTGGATGTATTTCTGGAGGGTAATAATATTACAGGTTATAGTTACTAGAGAGGGGTCTTTGATCCAGGGAGTTATTCTGATGCCTGATTGGAGTCGGGAAGGAATTTTTTCCCTTAAAGTGGGGAAAATTGGCTTCTACCTCACAGGGTTTTTTGCCTTCCTCTGGATCAACTTGTGGGATAACAGGCCGAACTGGATGGACAGAGGGCTTTTTTCAGCCTTATAAACTATGTTACTATGTTACAGAGCAGATGACACCCACGATATTACAGTGTGGCAGCCGTCCAGCTTCAGCAGAGGTCATCAGGTCCGCGATGAGTTGAAAAACAATCGTCATATATTTACCACTGGTAAAAAAAACTGATGAGTCCTGAAGAAGATAGTGGAGGAACACTACGGGGAAGGATTAAATAACGTGCGATGGCCTCTGACCGGTCCATGTGTCAGTCATGAGACGGAGAAGACGTGAACTATGAACAATGGATGTTTTATAATCAGGATCTTCTCAGGACCTCCACGTGGGATATAAGAAAAGAGCATCACATCCAGGTCAAGCACACAGGATGTATGTCCATCCGAACCCACATAGATGATGTAGATGAAACAATATAGTATTCGCCCCGTTCCTTATAGATGACTTGTGTGTAATATAAAGTCTGTGAGTTAGGAAGTGGAGAATAAAACTGGAACATTAAGAACATCTCCACAGAGAGTGGTGGCCAAATAGTCATGCTGTGAATAGTCCCTGATGGTGACTGCAACATTCAGTGCTGGTACCCTATTATTCAGCCATGTATATTTTCCAATGAGAAGA
Source organism: Rhinella marina (assembly GCA_900303285.1). Classification (NCBI taxonomy): domain Eukaryota; kingdom Metazoa; phylum Chordata; class Amphibia; order Anura; family Bufonidae; genus Rhinella; species Rhinella marina. The sequence continues at coordinate 43,961 of ONZH01002539.1, forward strand.
AGAGGAATAAGCATCCACCAAACCCCTATGTCCCCTCCAGACTCCTCTATCCCCCATAAGAATCCCCTGTACCCTGTAGAATCTTCTGTCCCCTCCAGGCACCTTTGTCTCCTCCAGACTTCTCTGTCCCCTCCTCTGGACCTCTGTAGACACTTCTTTCCCTCTCCAGACTCCTTTGTCCCCTCCAGACTCCTTTGTCCCCTCCAGACTCCTGTGTCACCTTCCGGACCCATCTGTTCCCTCCAAACTCTTTTGCTCCCTCTGGATTTCTCTGTCCTCCACCAGAAACCTATGTCCCCTGTAGAAACTTCAGTCTGCTCCAGGTGCCCTTGTCCCCTCCAAACTCCTCTGCCACCTCTAGACTTCTCTGGCCCTATCCAGACACCTCTTTCCCTCTCCAGACACCTCTTCCCTTGTCCAGACTCCTGTGTCCCACTCCAGAATCCTCTATCTCCTCCAGTCTCCTCTGTTCCCCTGCAGAATCCTCTGTCCACCTCCAACATCCTCTGTCTCCTTCAGACCCATTGTCCTCTCCAGAACCCTCTGTCCTCTCCAGACTCCTGTGTCCATTTCAGATTACTCTGTCTTCCTGAAGACTTCTCTGTCTCTTCTAGACTTCTTTGTTTTCTGCATCTACCAGACCCCTCTGTCCCATCCAGACTCCTCTGTCCCTACCAGAGTCCTCTGTCCCATCCACACCACTCTTCCCCTCCAGAACCATCTGTTCCACTCAGACCTATCTGAATTTTACAGACACCTCTTTCCCCACTAGAATCTTCTGTATAATCCTTTGTTCTCCCAGAATCCTCTGTCTCATCTAGATCCTCATTTTCTCCAGAACCTGTGTCCTCTCCAGACCCCCCTGTCCACTCTAGAATCCTCTGTCCGCTCCAGACACCGCTGTCCCCCTGTGCCCCTACAAAACTGTATTCTCCAGACTCTGTTGTCTCTTCCAGAATCATCTATACCTTTCAAACTCCTCTGTCCTTCCCCATACCCTCTATGCTCTCCAGACTCCTGTGTCTGCTCTAGAATGTTCTGTCCCTTCTAGAATACTCTGTTTCTTCAAGAGTCATCTGTACCTTTTAAAATCCTTTCCCCTCCAGACTCCTTTGTTCTCTCCAGACTCATCTGTCCCCTCCAAACTCCTCTGTTCTCTTCCAGTCTACTCTGTTCTCTTCCAGACTCCAATTTCCTCCTCCAGATCCATCTGTCCTCTCCAGATTTCACTTTCTCCTCCAGAACCATGTGTCCCTCTTCAGACTGTTCTGCTTTTTACAGTCTCTTCTGTTCTCCTATAGACATCTCTGTCCCATCCAGAGCCCTCTGCTCAACCCAGACTCCTCTGTCTTCTTTAGATACATCTGTCTCCTCTAGGCCCCTCTTTATTCTTTAGATACTTCTGTCTCCTCCAGACCCCTTTGTCTCCTCCAGACCCCTCTGTCTCCTCCAGACCCCTCTGTTTCCTCCAGACCCCTTTGTCTCCTCCAGACCCCTTTGTCTCCTCCAGACTCCTCTGTCTCCTCCAGGCCCCTCTGTCTTCTCCAGGCACCTCTGTCTTCTCCAGGCACCTCTGTCTCCCTCCAGACCCCTCTATCTCCTCCAGACCCCTTTGTCCTCCTCTAGACCCCTCTGTCTCCCCAGGCCCCTTTTTCTCCTCCAGCCCTCTCTGCCTCCTCCAGACTTCTCTGTCTTACTCCAGACCCCTCTGTCTCCTCTAGACCCCTCTGTCTCCTCCAGGCCCCTCTGTCTCCTCCAGGCCCCTCTGTCTCCTCCAGACCCCTCTGTCTCCTCTAGACTCCTCTGTCTTCCTCCAAATTCCTTTATTCTCCTCCAGACTTCTCTGTTTTCCTCCAGACTCCTCTGTCTCCTCCAGATACCTCTGCCCCCCTCCAGACCTCTCTGTCCTCCTCCAGACCCTTAATTCCCCTCCAGATCTCTCTGTCTCCTCCAGACACCTCTGTCTCCTCCAGGCACCTTGTCCTCCTCCAGACTCCTCTGTCTCCTCCAGACTGCTCTGTCTCCTCCAGGCCCCTCTGTCTTCCTCCAGACCCCTCTGTCTCCTCTAGACTCCTCTGTCTTCCTCCAAACTCTTCTATTCTCTTTCAGACTTTTCTGTCTTCCTCCAGAACCCTCTGTCTCCTCCAGACCCCTCTGTCTCCTCCAGATATCTCTGCCACCCTCCAGATATCTCTGTCCTCCTCCAGACCCTTAATTCTCCTCCAGACCTCTCTGTCTCCTCCATACACCTCTGTTTCCTCCAGGCACCTTGTCCTCCTCCAGACTCCTCTGTCTCCTCCAGACCCCTCTGTCTCCTCCAGGCCCCTCTGTCTCCTCCAGACCACTCTGTCTCCTTCAGACTCCTCTGTCTCCTCCAGAAACATCTGTCTCCTTCAGGCCCCTCTGTCTCCTCCAGACCCCTCTGTCTCCTCCAGACACCTCTGTCTCCTCCAGACTCCTCTGTCCTCCTCCAGACCCCTCTGTTCTCCTCCGGGCCACTCTGTCTCCTCCAGTCCCCTCTGTCTCCTCCAGACCACTCTGTCTCCTCCAGACCCCTCTGTCTCCTCCAGACCACTCTGTCTCCTCCAGTCCCCTCTGTCTCCTCCATACACCTCTGTTTCCTCCAGGCACCTTGTCCTCCTCCAGACTCCTTTGTCTCCTCCAGACCCCTCTGTCTCCTCCAGGCCCCTCTGTCTCCTCCAGACCACTCTGTCTCCTTCAGACTCCTCTGTCTCCTCCAGAAACATCTGTCTCCTTCAGGCCCCCTCTGTCTCCTCCAGACCCCTCTGTCTCCTCCAGACACCTCTGTCTCCTCCAGACTCCTCTGTCCTCCTCCAGACCCCTCTGTTCTCCTCCGGGCCACTCTGTCTCCTCCAGTCCCCTCTGTCTCCTCCAGACCACTCTGTCTCCTCCAGACCCCTCTGTCTCCTCTAGGCCCCTCTGTCTCATCCAGACCACTCTGTCTCCTCCAGACTCCTCTGTCTCCTCCAGAAACCTCTGTCTCCTTCAGGCCCCTCTGTCTCCTCCAGACACCTCTGTCTCCTCCAGACTCCTCTGTCCTCCTCCGGGCCACTCTGTCCCTCGAGGACTCCTGAAATATAATATTACCACTTCACAAAGCATCAGCACCACCTCATCTGGAATATGCATCTGGATTTCCTGGAGAAGAGTAAGAAAGCTGTCCCCTCCAGGATCTTCAGTACGAGAATAAAATTAATCCCGGTAAAGACGTCTCCATTTTGCCTTTTGAATGTAAATCCTGGAATGTGAGCAGCTGATGATGCCGACCTGAGCCTGGAATATCGGCCATCGTCCGTCATTCAGTCCCTGCCTGCAGGACCTGTACATACAGAGGACCACATGTCAGTAAATTCTACTCTGCGGACCTCCACGGCCTGCGACTGTTCTTACCAATGTGAACTGTGCTATAACAAAAAATCGTTTTATCTCTTTCAGTAAAGACGTATTTTATTACTTATCTTTTCTGTAAACCTGTATACCCTCATCTGTGCTGATACACTGTAACAAACCCTCAGCTGTGAGATGTAGTAGGTCAGGATAGGAGGAGGTTTGTGCTGATACACTGTAACAAACCTTCAGCTGTGAGAAGTGTTAGTTCGGGATGGGAGGAGATTTGTGCTGATACACTGCAACAAACCTTCCGCTGTGAGATGTATTAGGTCAGGATGGGAGGAGGTTTGTGCTGATACACTGTAACAAACCTTCAGCTGTGAAGTGTTAGGTCAGGATGGGAGAAGTTTGTGCTGCGAGGACGGTCTCTATTGGATCAAACTGCAGACACCAGAAGTGTTTGATATTTGGTGCTGCACCCAATTTGCCCCAAATTTGCTATACTGACGCAGACTTGGACGGATGATGGGGCAGTAGTGCTCCGACACCTAGATCCGAAATATCAATCCCTGACAACATTTCCCTGATGACATCACCACCCGCACCACCAGGGGCCCCTGGTCATCAGGGTCAGGAGTCCTGTGGGGTCCCTGTGATAGCAGGTATTGTATCTGTGGCCCTTCACTTCTGTCAGACCAGCGAGACTCCTCCACGAGGAACATCTGTACAAGTGAGATGTCTTGTATAGCGGGGGAGGGGAGGCCTGAGGGCCCCTGGAACAGCTGCTCCTGTCAGAGGGGAAAATTCCTCCCGGCCGCCCCGACAGTATACTTACTGACACATAGATCCGTCTACTCACTGTATACTGGACCGGCCACTTACTGACACATAGTATACTGGCCACTTACTGACACATAGATCCATCTACTGTCTGTATACTGGACCGGTCACTTACTGACACTTAGATCCCTCTACTGACTGTATACTGGACCGGTTTCTTACTGACACATAGATCCGTCTACTGACTGTATACTGGACCGGCCACTTACTGACACTTAGATCCCTCTACTGACCCTCTACTGACCGGTCACTTACTGACACATAGTGGACTGGCCACTTATTGACACATAGATCCATCTACTGTCTGTATACTGGACCGGTCACTTACTGACACATAGTGGACTGGCCACTTATTGACACATAGATCCATCTACTGTCTGTATACTGGACCGGTCACTTACTGACACATAGTGGACTGGCCACTTACTGACACAAACTTGTACATTCATGTACTCACTGTAATACTGGACCGGCCACTTACTGACACATAGATCCGTCTACTGACTGTATACTGGACCGGCCACTTACTGACACATAGATCCGTCTACTGACTGTATACTGGACCGGCCACTTACTGACACATAGATCCGTCTACCGACTGTATACTGGACCGGCCACTTACTGACACATAGATCTGTCTACTCACTGTATACTGGACCGGCCACTTACTAACACATAGATCTGTCTACTCACTGTATACTGGACCGGCCACTTACTGAACATAGATCTGTCTACTCACTGTATACTGGACCCGGCCACTTACTGACACATAGATCTGTCTACTCACTGTATACTGGACCGGCCACTTACTGACACATAGATCCGTCTACTGACTGTATACTGGACCGGCCACTTACTGACACATAGATCCGTCTACTGACTGTATACTGGAACCCGGCCACTTACTAACACATAGATCTGTCTACTCACTGTATACTGGACCGCCCACTTACTGACACATAGATCCGTCTACTCACTGTATACTGGACCGGCCACTTTACTAACACATAGATCTGTCTACTCACTGTATACTGGACCGGCCACTTACTGACACATAGATCTGTCTACTCACTGTATACTGGACCGGCCACTTACTGACACATAGATCTGTCTACTCACTGTATACTGGACCGGCCACTTACTGACACATAGATCCGTCTACTGACTGTATACTGGACCGGCCACTTACTGACACATAGATCTGTCTACTCACTGTATACTGGACCGGCCACTTACTGACACATAGATCCGTCTACTGACTGTATACTGGACCGGCCACTTACAGTTTAACACCATCATCATGTAGAGAGCCTTCATCACACACTTACTGACACATGTTCCAGATGTTTAAAACTCTTTTGCAGTCACTTCTCACACATAGAGTCTCCACGCTCTGCATCAGTCACATCTGACACATACCATCACCAGGCACAGAGGTCTTCACGAGTCACGTGTTTTTGGTAACATCTGTGTGCCACCTGGATCGTCAGAACCATTTTCTAGAGGTATACTGTGTTACTTCTGACAGAGTCCTGGCTCAGGTTTCTCCAGTGGTCCACAGATCTCCTTCTTTACAGTCTCAGGTTTCTCTAGTGTTCGAGGGCTCTCCCTTTTTATAGGCTCAGGTTTCTCCAGTGGTCCAGGGTTCACTGGCTTTTTAAGCTCAGTTTTCTCCAGTGGTGGGGCATCTTCTTCTTTACAGTCTCAGTTTTCTCCAGTGGTCCAGGGCTCTCTCTCTTCATAGGCTCAGGTTTCTCCAGTGGTCCATGGCTCTCTCTCTTTATAGGCTCAGTTTTCTCCAGTGGTCCAGGGTTCTCTCTCTTTATAGGCTCAGTTTTCTCCAGTGGTCCAGGGCTCTTTCTCGTTATAGAATATTTTCTCCCGTGGTTCAGGACTCTCTCTCTCTCTCTTTATAGGCTCAGTGTTCAAGGGCTCTCCATTTTTACAGTCTCAGTTTTCTCCAGTGGTCCAGGGCTCTCTGTCTCTTGATAGGCTCAAGTTTCTAAGTTTCTCCTGTTGTCCAGGGATCTCCCTCTTTAGAGGCTCACTTTTCTCCAGTGGTCCATGGCTCCCCTCTTTATAGGCTGTTTTGTCCAGTGGTCCAGGGCTCTCCCTCTTTATAGGCTCAGGTTTCTCCAGTGGTCCAGGGTTCACTGGATGTTTAAGCTCAGTTTTCTCCAGTGGCAGGGCATCTTCTTCTTTACAGTCTCAGTTTTCTCCAGTGGTCCAGGGCTCTCTCTCTTTATAGGTTCAGGTTTCTCCTGAGGTCCAGGGCTCTCTCTCATTATAGGCTCAGTTTTCTCCAGTGGTCCAGGGTTCTCTCTCTTTATAGGCTAAGTTTTCTCCAGTGGTCCAGGGTTCTCCCTCTTTATAGGCTCAATTTTCTCCAGTGGTCCAAGGCTCTCCTTCTTTATAGGCTCAGTTTTCTCCAGTGGTCCAGGGCTCTTTCTCGTTATAGACTATTTTCTCCCATGGTCCAGAACTCTCTCTCTCTCTCGCTTTATAGGCTCAGTGTTCAAGGGCTCTCCATTTTTACAGTCTCAGTTTTCTCCAGTGGTCCAGGGCTCTCTATCTCTTGATAGGCTCAAGTTTCTCCTGTTGTCCAGGGCTCTCCCTCTTTATAGGCTCACTTTCTCCAGTGGTCCATGGCTCTCCTCTTTATAGGCTGTTTTCTCCAGTGGTCCATGGCTCTCCCTCTTTATGGGCTCAGGTTTCTCCAGTGGTCCAGGGCTCTCCCTCTTTATAGGCTCAGTTTTCTCCAGTGGTTGGGACATCTTCCTCTTTACTGTCTCAGTTTTCTCCTGTGGTCCAGGGCTCTCCCTTTTTATAGGTTCAGGTTTCTCCTGAGGTCCAGGGCTCTCTCTCATTATTGGCCTCAGTTTTCTCCAGTGGTTTGGTACATCTTCCTCTTTATAGGCTCAGTTTTCTCCAGTGGTCCAGGGCTCTCCCTCTTTATAGGTTCAGGTTTCTCCAGTGGTCCAGGGCTCTCTCTCTTTATAAGCTGTTTTCTCCAGTGGTCCAGGACTCTCTCTCTCTCTTTATAGGCTCAGTGTTCGAGGGCTCTCCCTTTTTACAGTCTCTCCCTCTTTATAGGCTGTTTTCTCCAGTGGTCCAGGGCTCTCTATCTCTTGATAGGCTCAAGTTTCTCCAGTGGTCCAGGGCTTTCCCTCTTTATAACCTCAGGTTTCTCCAGCAGTCCAGGGCTCTCTCTCATTATAGGCTCAGTTTTCTCGAGTAGTTGGGGCATCTTCCGCTTTACAGTCTCAGTTTTCTCCAGTGGTCCAGGGCTCTCCCTTTTTATAGGTTCATGTTTCTCCTGTGGCCCAGGGCTCTCTCTCATTATAAGCTCAGTTTTGGGACATCTTCCTCTCTAGCTCTAGATAGGGTCAAGTTTATCCTGTGGTCCAGGGCTCTCCCTCTTTATAGGCTCAGGTTTCTCCAGTGGTTGGGACATCTTCCTCTTTACAGTCTCAGTTTTCTCCTGGCCCAGGGCTTTCCCTCTTTATAGGTTCAGGTTTCTCCTGTGGTCCAGGGCTCTCCCTCTCTATAGGCTCAGGGTTCTCCTATGGTTTTCTTTCTCTCTCTCTCTCTCTCTCTCTCTCTTTACAGGCTCAGTTTCTTTGCTGGTTTGGGGCTCTCCTTTTTTACAAGTTGTACAATGTTTGCAGACAAAGGAGTTGAAACCTTCATTCTACGCTCTGCCTCACAAGGAATGGCTAGTCAAGCACTGGACACTCCCAAACCCAAAAAGGTAACGTAATGGCCTGAGCAAACCATGGAAGAAGCAGCAATAGGACAAAAAGTTCTCTATGGATGACCTTAATCTGCTCTATAGTTTCAAAAGACCTAAACTGACAAGGGAAGTGTTGTCTCCACACGAAAGTCTTCAGACTCTTTCAGGGAACTTCCCTTGTCATATCAGGTTTACTGTAATAGGTTACCCCAGTCTCCCTGTCTATGGGATGAGATGGTCTGATGACGGTGGAGTATGAGGTGCTGGGGCATAGCTGATATTTGTCATTCAAAGATGGCTCCTGGACTGGAGAACGTCGCTGCAGTGAGTGATGGCACAATGGGAGCAGTGATTTCTAGCCAGTTTTTATTGGTTGATGAAATTTTGATATTATGGGGTTTCTATAAAGCTCCTGAGATGTCAACTCATACTACTCATCATTGATATATAACCCCTCTTCTACATGTAATACATAAGGACTGTCTTCTCCACTGCAATCTTCTCCTCTGGTGCGTCCACTTTATGTCCTGATATCAAATACTGCCATTTAATAAGAATAGAGCTGATCCCAATGTTGTCCATGAAAATCCAAGGGCTTTCACAAAGTGAAAGGAGTAAGGAAGGAAGTTCATGACATCCAAAGTAGAAAAACATCCGTCCTCGTAGGCCTTCACTGATCCAAATGTCATTAACATGATCATCCCCCCGCCTGTTCTGCTGACTAAACCTCTTCACATCAGTCAGCAGTGAGATGACATCCCGTCGCACTCATATCACCAGGCATTTTCCGCTTGTTGACCCCTCGCCTGGTAATTCTTCTTAATTGTTCTAGAAATTCATCTCAATGTCCTGATGAGAAGCAGTGGCCTCAGCTACAGAGAGTCCTGGATGAGATCCATTACATGGCGCCTATAACCAGCTCATTACACTGCTAAATATAGAACCAGAAATATGCTCCTCACCCTGCCAAGTCCGGCATCATAACAGCCTGCGGCCACTCGTGGAGAAGTCCGATGTCTGCAAAACTACTACACGAGAGGAAAGCACCTGGTGGAACAATCACATTGTGGAGAGAGCTGACCGTCTATAGGCCTATACAGAACCCCATGTAGATAATTAGAGATATATTAAAGAAACAGACCTAATGGACCTTCTACAGTCGTTCTACACATATTATTAAATCCAGGAACGCCATCAGGACATGATACTGCCATCTGGGCCTAGCCACAAATGTTAAAAAATGGGCCCCATCACTGCCTGAGTAGAAGTTTGATGCTGCAGTAGGACCTATGTCTTTTAATTTCAGAAAAGGGACGGCCCCACATCACAGGTCTTGTTCTTTTCATCAAAGTAAATCATAGGGGCCCCAAGAGAGCACAGGAGCGGCCAGCTGGGCCTGATCCCTTTTATCCACTCCTGGTCATGTGTGGGGAGAAGTCACAGACTACTTTTAGGCAGGACGCGGAGGCGGAAGCTTTGAGAGAACCTGCCATTCTTCAGTATGAAGACCAGCAGGACAGTGACATTAGCGGTCACCAAACCCCGCTGAGATTAATCACTGCAGTAACACATAGCGAACCTAGCACCTCTGAGTCACTTCTATATAGTCCTCATGCTGGACAGACCACCAGGACCACACTGCAGTGACTGATGTCTCAACGCCGTAGTGATTTCCTGCCAGAAAAACTGAAAACGTTTTCTATTCTCTAAAAGTGACGAATGGCTCAGTTTTGCAACTGATCTGAAAAATGTTGAAATGGTTCCCTCATCTCCAGCAAGTTCTTAATCTGTAAATGACTTTCTGATGTAAGCACAAAACTAGACACGTCTCTCACATTGCCTGTGGCTTGCTCAATACTGCTGCACAGGACATAGTCTGTAGCCCATCATGTGCTTTGTATTGAGCGCTATATCTCCCTACCGGGTCTCTGTATCTCTTGGTGCTCTCCTGGACCTTACACTTGTCTCTCCAGCCTTTTCTGGGCCTTCCACCCGTCTCTGTGGATCTCCGGCATCTCCTGTGCTTTTTACCTGTCTGTGTGTCTCTCAGTGCTCTCCTGGACCTTACACTTGTCTCTCTCCAGCCTTTTCTGGGCCTTCCACCTGTCTTTGTGTCTCTCCAGGCTCTCCTGGGCCTTCCACCTTTATCTATGCCTCTCCAGGCTCTTCTGGGCCTTCAACCAGTCCCTGTGTCTCTCGAGACTCTCCTGGGCCTTCAACCTGTCTCTGTGTCTCTCAGTGCTCGCCTGGATCTTACATGTGTCTCTCTCCAGCTTTCCTGGGCCTTCCACCTGTCTGTGTCTCTCCAGGCTCTCCTGGGCCTTCCACCTTTATCTATGCCTCTCCAGGCTCTCCTTGGACTTCAACCTGTCTCTGTGTCTCTCCAGACTCTCCTGGGCCTTCCACCTTTATCTATGCCTCTCCAGGCTCTCCTGGGCCTTCAACCTGTCTCTGTGTCTCTCAGTGCTCTCCTGGATCTTACATGTGTCTCTCTCCAGCCTTTCTTGGGCCTTCCACCTTAATCTATGCCTCTCCAGGCTCTTCTGGGCCTTCAACCAGTCCCTGTGTCTCTCGAGACTCTCCTGGGCCTTCAACCTGTCTCTGTGTCTCTCAGTGCTCGCCTGGATCTTACATGTGTCTCTCTCCAGCTTTCCTGGGCCTTCCACCTGTCTGTGTCTCTCCAGGCTCTCCTGGGCCTTCCACCTTTATCTATGCCTCTCCAGGCTCTCCTTGGACTTCAACCTGTCTCTGTGTCTCTCCAGGCTCTCCTGGGCCTTCCACCTTTATCTATGCCTCTCCAGGCTCTCCTGGGCCTTCAACCAGTCCCTGTGTCTCTCAGTGCTCTCCTGGATCTTACATGTGTCTCTCTCCAGCCTTTCTTGGGCCTTCCACCTTAATCTATGCCTCTCCAGGCTCTCCTGGGCCTTCCACCTTTATCTATACCTCTCCAGGCTCTCCTGGGCCTTCAACCAGTCCCTGTGTCTCTCCAGGCTCTCCTGGGCCTTCCACCCTTATCTATGCCTCTCCAGGCTCTCCTAGGCCTTCCACCTTTATCTATGCCTCTCCAGGCTCTCCTTGGCCTTCAACCTGTCTCTGTGTCTCTCAGTGCTCTCCTGGATCTTACATGTGTAACTCTCCAGCCTTTCTTGGGCCTTCCGCCTTAATCTATGCCTCTCTAGGCTCTCCTGGTCCTTAAACCTGTCTCTGGGTCTCTCCAGACTCTCCTGGGCCTTCCACCTTTATCTACACCTCTCCAGGTTCTCCTGAGCCTTCAACCTGTCTCTGGGTCTTTCTTTGCTTTATCCAAAGACCTGGAACCATTCTGCGCCTAGTTAGCTGTAGGCTCCAGTCCTTAGTGTCCTGTATCAGGCTTGTGTCTCTCCTGCTTTGGACTGCTCGTGTGACTGTTCTCTTCGGAGACTGGATAACCCATTATACAATCAGTGGCCTCTATCTACTTTCTACTTTGCATAAACTTCACAATATAAAATATACTTATTGTAGAAAGGCCGGGATTTCAAAGATTGTAAGAGGAAGCGGACGGTGCGGGTCAGTTCACAAAGCAGGAGGTGGACTGGGCATATACGTAGTAAAGGAAGTGGAGTGGCCAGGATCTTAAAAATTGGGGTGAAGTGGGCAGGTTCTTGGTGCAGGAGGTGAAATGGGAGGTCTTGCAACAGATAAGATGCCTGCAAAGCAGTATGTGAAGGACAACGTGTTGCTTCCAGATGATGGTGGAACCAGAAATGGGCGGTGAACCAAAAACAAACTACAGAAGATGCCATAGACCTGTGATGGCTAACCTCCGACACTCCAGCTGTGGTAAAACTACGACTCCCAAGATGTACAATGTGCTCAGAACATCGAAATGAATGGAGCCTGCTGGGAGTTGTAGTTTCACCACAGCTGGAGTGCCGGAGGTTAGCCATCACTGCCATAGACCATCCTAGTCAACCTTGTGGAAAAAAGTATGCAGTATGACTTTAGGAAGGATATATAAAGGGAAAATGATCTGCCTTTGGTTTTGGAGAAGAACCCTCTTAAGGTTATCTGAACTGCATATCTCTAACGCCCCCCCACCCCATACACATACAGGCTTGGCTCAAAAATTTAAGAATCCTTATGTTTCATTACCTTCTATAACATGAACAATCTGTAGTGTTGAAGAGAAGGGTAAATAGTTTGTAAAGAGATGAAGGAGCTTCTGAAGCTGCCCATATACATAAGTTAAAAGTTGGCCAAAATAGCCAATTTTGACCATTTCGTTCTACTATCCTTTGAGACTGGAATTTTTTGGCAGAACTTACGAGTGTTTGTTATTTCCCGCTCTCTTGTTGTTTGTTTGTTTTATACTGTCTCCCTGATCTGACAGTTTAGTCTGACATTATGAGTGGATGGACACTTGCCACATTACTTTTGATCCTGGGTTCTCCAGGATTCGTATACCGATAGCCTAGTTCATTAATATCAGATTGGTCGGCGTCTGACTCCCAGAAATACAATCGATCAGCGGCACAAGACCTACACAGTTTCATCCACTACGCAGTGTTCCCACTGAACTATAGTGATGGTCTAAGGATATCCTGGAGAACTCCTTTAAGGATCCAATACTAATTGTAAACTTCCCTTTCCCAGTGCATGTTTTATTCCTGGCGGTGTTCAGGTAGGGTGGGAGTATTAATCATGGTGACTGATGTGTTGGTCATCCTTTTTCTTTTCCTCCTTTGATCTTTATCTTCTGGGTAGTGATGTGACAAGCTTTCTGCTTTCTTCCCAGAACTCTATTGTTCTTCTTTAGTTAGACCTTTCAGCTTCTCTTGCAGCTTTAATTCCTATTAATCATTGTCTGTGCAATGAAGCCGGGGGTCTGTAGGAAAGTGTTCATCCAACATGCTTTGCTTTACCTGCTCCTTGTGCGACAAGCCCTTTACCCTCTTCTGGTCTTCTCCTTTACCCTCTCCTGGTCTTCTCCTTTACTCTCTCCTGGTCTTCTCCTTTACACTCTCCTGGTCTTCTCCTTTACCCTCTTCTGGTCTTCTCCTTTACCCTCTCCTGGTCTTCTCCTTTACCCTCTCTTGGTTTTCTCCTTTACCCTCTCCTGGTCTTCTCCTTTACCCTCTCTTGGTCTCCTCCTTTACCCTCTCTTGGTCTCCTCCTTTACCCTCTCTTGGTCTTCTCCTTTACCCTCTCTTGGTCTTCTCCTTTACCCTCTCCTGGTCTTCTCCTTTACCCTCTCTTGGTCTCCTCCTTTAACCTCTCTTGGTCTTCTCCTTTTACCCACTCTTGGTCTTCTCCTTTACCCTCTCCTAGTCTTCTCCTTTACCCTCTCTTGGTTTTCTCCTTTACCGTCTCCCGGTCTAACTCCTTTACCCTCTCTGGGTCTTCTCCTTTACCCCTCCTCTCCTTTACCCTCTCCTGGTCTTCTCCTTTACCCTCTCCTGGTCTTCTCCTTTACCCTCTCCTGGTCTTCTCCTTTACCCTCTCCTGGTCTTCTCCTTTACTCTGTCTTGGTCTTCTCCTTTACCCACTCTTGGTCTTCTCCTTTACCCTCTCCTGGTCTTCTCCTTTACCCTCTCTTGGTCCTCTCCTTTACCCACTCTTGGTCTTCTCCTTTACCCTCTCCTGGTCTTCTCCTTTACCCTCTCTTGGTTTTCTCCTTTACCGTCTCCCGGTCTTCTCCTTTACCCTCTCTTGGTTTTCTCCTTTACCCTCTTTCAGTCTCCTCCATTACCCTCTCCTGGTTTTCTGCTTCACCCTTTCCTAGTGTCCTCCTTTACCATCTCTTGGTCTTCTCCTTTACTTTCTTCCACTCTCTTGCTTTAACCTGTTCCGGTCATCTACCTTACCTTCTCCTGTTCTCCTACTTTACCCTCCTCGGCCTCTCGGCCAGATCAGGGTCACCTTATTGGCTTTCTTGGCCCAGTCTCTCCTGTTCTGCTCTTTTACTCTCTCCTGGTCTTTTCTCTCTCTGTGTCCTCTTTTACCCTCTTCCAGACTCCTTCATTATTCTCTCTTGGTCTGCTACCTTACCTTCTCCCAGTTTCATTCACTACCATCTCCTCTTCTCCTCCCTTACCCTCTTCTGGTCTCCTCCCTTACGTTCTCTCTGTGTCATTGTTTATTTTCTCCCAGTCTATTGGCCATAGACAGAACCAAAGGCATCATGGATGATAGACGTACTCCACCACCATATGAGGAGCACCACAACTACAAGCACTAAATTTTGTAATGTAGACCATTGAGTACTTGTCTCATGGTAGTGACTTACTGTGCAGACACTGAATCGTGATATTATTTTTCACTGTAACCCTAACTCTTAACAACTTAATGGGGTTGTCCAAGTTATAACAAAACTTCCCCAGTGCCCTTAAATATAATAAAATACTTTGCACTCAATCCCCCGCCATCTTGGCAGCTATAATCTTCACCTCCGGTTTCAGTTCTCAGGCTGCAGCAGCAATGTAGCAGTCTATGGCCCGTCACTGCTGCAGCCAATCACTGGCCTCAGTGGTATACGGCACGAGACTTGCTGGGGTTCTGCTTTCTGTTGATCTCCGTCTTTACATTTCCCACCACCATTAGGTCACATGATGCTTTAGTGTAATAGCAGCTCCTCTCCTTTCATCTCTATGATGTCATAATGCTCACATTGTTCCCTCCATATGGTGAACTCTCATAAGCCTTCCACTCCACCATCAAAGCTCATATCAGTCACTTCTGGCCTCAATCAATGCCCTTCATGTGAGAAGTAGACGCCTTGCACCCACAGATGGGGCTTATCTTATCAGAGCCCTGGGCCCATTGTTTGATTTTCTCCAGAATTTTGGGCTTGGTGATATTTGCAGTTGTTTTCAGTGAGGCACTCCTTAGGACCATCACAAGGTATAAGGAGATCATGCCTCACCTGCTGCACAGGTTCTCCTCTTCTTCTATAAGATCTGGACAATCCTTCCTTCTACATCGTGTGACTTATTCACCGAGACGTGGTGGATTCATTCCATCATCTCTTCCTCCGTATCAAAGACCAAAACCTCTTCATTTATCTACTGAGTATTGTGCTCTACAAGGGTCCACATAGCCGGGCAACCCATCAATCACATGGTTAAGCCAATTGTTGATGGCTTCTATGTAGATCATGGGTCAACTTGTGTGTCCTAAAAATTTCAATGAAGTTGAAAACTGTGCCAGAGCTCGGGAGCCATCGGCTCTGTGCCCACGCCATTCTCCATTGTGGACAACAGACCACTTTGGGCCAAGAGGGAAGTTCTCTAGAAAAGGTACTATTGGGGTCACACATTTAGGCACTATTTAGGCATCATTATGTGGGCACTATTAATGACTGAGATCAATATCTACTAAACATACTAAACACCATGTTTGGGTTGGCACTAATAGTGTGAAAGGACCTATCTGCTTGGCATCATTATTGTTGGGTCACCGGGTGCGGAAAATGACTATTAGAGGTACTCTGTGTGTAAATGGCATGGACCCTGGTGGCCACCAAACAGATTTCTGGATCCACACTCTATATTAAGTCCAGTATACGGGGTAAAATAATAATTTCTTCTCTAGAAGCCATAGCTTTCCAATTACAAGACAATATCTTACTGTCTTTTGATGCAGAAGACTGGCATTGAGTGCTGTAATTCCCTCAATGCCACACCCTGTACCATGTCTACAATACTACAGAGCTCAGTGTCTCCCGTGAATACAGAGAAGGTACTATGACGTTTAGTCACAGGCAGCTCAGGGTATATATACAGTATATATAAAGAAAGAAGGTATGCAGTACTCCTGTGTATATATTCGGGGGCAGCCATGGGTCTCAGCATCTACGCAGAGACATTTCTGGAACATCTGTAACGCAGAAGTTGCAATCATCAGTTGTCCTCCACAGAGCACTATCCTGAACCCCCAGAGCTTGCACTCTTTACAGTCAGGATGGAAGGTGATCTGCAGGGTTAACATCGACAGTTAGGGGGAGGCAGGAAGTTTTGGGAGGGGGTTGGGAATGAAGATTTTCTTTCAGTTGTCTCTCTCCTCCCCCTCCTCAGTCACAGTCTCCTGCTCCGGGCTTTCTTCTCCCTCTCCAGGAGGATGCTGGCAGTGCTGGGCTGTCTAAGGAGGTTTAAGGAGGCTCCTGAGAGTGCGGGGGCAGCAAGCAAAAGGACTGTCCCAAAGGAGGCACCGAACACATGAGACCAGTCTAGTTCAAGTGTCATCTGGACTCAGGAAACCAAGCGTGAGCTGGAAACAGGAGACAAAGTGTGATCTAGTCCTAGGAGATAAAGTATCATCTGGATCCAGGAGACCGTGTGATCTGGTGAGGATATCCACAGCTGAGGGAGAGCTTTGTTAGAAGTGACGTGGAGTATTTTTGATGGTGATGTAGTAGATGACTTGGACCATAGTCTGGGATGTACAGAAGACCTTGTTCTTCGTCTCATAAGGATACATGTTCTTGGTTATGTTGAGGAATGCCACAGCTTGCTTAACTTCTGAGGGTACTACCACTGCTATCTGGATATCTCTCCAAACATCTTCCTGACACATGATTACAACCCCCATCAGGCGGATAGACGTCCCTGTGGAATTTATTGCTGATTATTTCAGACACTTCGGAGCCTTCAGGGTCCTATGAAAGTCTTGGCAATCAGCCCCGGATTGACGTGTGCTGGACCGGTGGTCTCTGTGTTGGAGTGCACCTCATCAAGTGTGAGAAAATCAGAGACCAGCTCTAGTGTCTTCTGCTGATGACTTCTGTTCTGTGATGTCATTGGATTCTTCCCATCTTGTCCACTGTAATTAATGTCTCTACAGATCACCGTTATAACGATGATGATGAAAAAGTCTAATATGTTGTGTTTTCTAACCTACCTACTGTACATTAGTGGAGCCTACGCCACTAACTACCCTCCTCGATATAACCTGTACACAGGGGGTGCTGCCCCCCAGGGACAAGTGATGACTGCGCAGGGGGTGACACAGCCCCAGAATGGACTGCGGGCTGCCAGTCGACACAGGTAGGTGCCAAAATCTGCCATAATGGGATACAGATTCCTTCTTGAATGAATGACCCCTGTGTGGCCCAGAGGGGCTATCATACAGCAGTTGGTGGCTTATTGTACTTTGGGGTAACTGATGTCCAAAGATTGGCTGGTAGGTGATGAGGGCCCATGTTGTGGGCACAGAAGAGCTGCACACATTGGGGCAGTTGATCTCCATATACTAGCTGATGAGGGCCCATGTTGTGGACCCAGAAGGGCTGCACACTTTGGGGTAGTTGATCTCCACAAGTTGACCAGCAGGTGATGACCTTGTGGACACAGAAGGACTGCTCACATCGGGGTAGTTGATCTCCACATATTGGCCAGTAGGTAACAAGGAGGGCTGTAGTGTAAACATTGGACTACTTAATCCTCGTGTATTGGCCGATAGGTGATAAGCACCCATGTTATAGACAGAGAAGGGCTGCACACATTGGGGTAGTTGATCTCCACAATTTGGCCAGTAGGTGATGACAGGGCATGTTGTGGACAGAGAAGAGCTACACACATTGAGGTAGTAGATCCCCACATGTTGTCCAGTAGTTGATGAGAGGCCGTTTTATGGACACTGAAGTGAGTGCTACACACATTGGGGTAGTTGATCTCCACATATTGGCTGGTAGGTGATGAGTGCCCATGTTGTGGACACAGAAGGGCTGAACACATTGGGGTAGATGATCTCCACATATTGGCCGGTAGGTGATGAACACCCTTGTTGTTTACACAGAAGAGCTGTAGTGTAAACATTGGAATAGTTGATCCTCATGTATTGGCCGATAGGTGGTAAGCACCCATGTTGTGGACACAGAAGAGCTGCACACACTGGGATAGTTGATCTCCACATATTGGTCTGTAGGTGATGACTGTCCATGTTGTGGACACAAAAGGACTGCTCACATTGGGGTAGTTGATCTCCACATACTGGCTGATAGGTGATGAGAGGCCATGTTGTGGACAAAGAAAGGCTGCCCACATTGGGGCAGTAGATCTTGACAATTTAGCCAGTAGGTGATGACAGGGCACATTGTGGACAGAGAAGGGCTGCACACTTTGGGGTAGTTGATCTCTACAAGTTGACCAGTAGGTGATGACCTTGTGGACACAGAAGGGCTGGACACATTGGGGTAGTTGAACTCCACATGTTGTCCAGTAGGTGATGAGAGGCCATGTTATGGACATGAAAGTGCTACACACATAGGGGTAGTTGATCTCCACAATTTAGCCAGTAGGTGATGACAGGGCACATTGTGGACAGAGAAGGACTGCACACTTTGGGGTAGTTGATCTCCACATACTGGCTGACAGGTGATGAGAGGTCATTTTATTGACACAAAAGGGCTGTACACATAGGGGTAGTTGAACTCCACATGTTATCCAGTAGGTGATGAGAGGCCATATTATGGACATGAAAGTGGCCAGTAGGTGAACAAAGAGGGCTGTAGTGTAAACATTGGAATAGTTGATCCTCGTGTATTGGCCGATAGGTGATAAGCACCCATGTTGTGGACAGAGAAGGGTTTCTCACTTTGGGGTAGTTGATCTCCACATGTTGGCCGGTAGGTGATGACAGGGCATGTTGTGCACACAGAAGAGCTGAACACACTGGGGTAGTTGATCTCCACATATTGGTCTGTAGGTGATGAGAGGTCATTTTATGGACACAGAAGGGCTGCACACATTGAGGTAGTAGATTTCCACAAGTTGACCAGCAGGTGATGACCTTGTGGACACAGAAGGGCTGCACACATTGGGGTAGTTGAACTCCACATGTTGTCCAGTAGGTGATGAGAGGCCATGTTATGGACATGAAAGTGCTACACACATAGGGGTAGTTGATTTCCACAATTTAGCCAGTAGGGGATGACAGAGCATGTTGTGGACAGAGAAGGACTGACACATTGGGGTAGTTGATCTCCACATATTGTCTGGTAGTTAATGAGAGGCCATGTTATGGACACACAAGGGCAGCTCACATTGTGGTAACTGATCTCCACATATAGTCTGGTAGGTGATGAGTACCCATGTTATGGACACACAAGGGCAGCTCACATTGTGGTAACTGATCTCCACATATAGTCTGGTAGGTGATGAGTACCCATGTTATGGACACACAAGGGCTGCTCACATTGTGTTAGTTGATCTCCACATATTGTCTGGTAGGTGATGAGCACCCATGTTATAGACACAGAAGGACTGCACACATTGGGGTAACTGATCTCCACATATTGATGTGTGCGCCCACATTTAAGTACAGATCACTGACGAATCTTCATCCTAAATTCCTTTAGATATGTTAGGCCTGGTTGGACTGATGTTCACACCTCTGAGCCATTGTTACCCTTTACCTGACTTCCATACAGGTCACACCTACCCCACGTATTTGTAATAGGGCTCCACTTGCGCCCCCTATCTGCCGCACACACTGGAGTCTTACATAAATAATTCTATACATCTGTTCACTCTCGACAGTGTATTTCTGTGACATTGTCTTAGACTTCTCAGTACTGTGAAGAACTGTCTCCAGATGTTCAGCTGTCAGACACGTGACAACCAGACACTCTAACGGCAGATGATTCTGCGGGGAGGTCACACGATCCATTTCCCATTTCCCTGTGACGTGGCCCAGACGCTTGAGAACAGAACCTCCCATTAGTATAAAGATCATCACATAATCAAGGCTTCAGTCCATGACTTCATGAGAATAAAGCCCTTGTGGTAATTTCTGTACATTTTTGTGCCAGTTTTGGTGTAAAAATTTTACATGACCCCCTTTGTTTCACTTTAAACACCTGTGCGACAACATATTGTTGCGGGGACATTTTTGCGCCATGTTTGACAAAGGACTGTTGAGGTTGTCGGGGCTTGTTGGGGCCAGAACAGGCCTGTTTCCGATCGTGTTACTTTTTAAGTCTCATTTACCACCTGAATTTGTGCCTATTTTGGGGCACTTGCAGATGTTGCACATACTTTCCTGATATCACCTCTCATACACCTGATATAATCTCCTGATATCACCTCTCATACATCTAATATAATCTCCTGATATCACCTCTCATACACTGATATAATCTCCTGATATCACCTCTCATACACCTGATATAATCTCCTGATATCACCTCTCATACACTGATATATTCTCCTCATATATCACCTCTCATACACTGATATAATCTCCTGATATCACCCTCTCATACACCTGATATAATCTCCTGATATTCACACCTTCTCTATATCACCATCACTGATATATCTCCTGATATCACCTCTCATACACCTGATATATTCTCCTGATATCACCTCTCATACACCTGATATAATCCTCCTGATATCACCTCTCATACACCTGATATAATCTCCTGATATCACCTCTCATACACCTGATATAATCTCCTGATATCACCTCTCATACACCTGATATAAATCTCCTGATATCACCTCTCATACACCTGATATAATCTCCCTGATATCACCTCTCATACACCTGATATAATCTCCTTATATCACCTCTCATACACCTGATATATTCTCCTGATATCACCTCTCATACACCTGATATAATCTCCTGATATCACCTCTCATACACCTGATATAATCTCCTGATATCACCTCTCATTACACCTGATATAATCTCCTGATATCACCTCTCATACACCTGATATAATCTCCTTGATATCACCTCTCATACACCTGATATAATCTCCTGATATCACCTCTCATACACCTGATATAATCTCCTTATATCACCTCTCATACACCTGATATATTCTCCTGATATCACCTCTCATACACCTGATATAATCTCCTGATATCACCTCTCATACACCTGATATAATCTCCTGATATCACCTCTCATACACCTGATATAATCTCCTGATATCACCTCTCATACACCTGATATAATCTCCTGATATCACCTCTCATACACCTGATATAATCTCCTGATATCACCTCTCATACACCTGATATAATCTCCTGATATCACCTCTCATACACCTGATATAATCTCTGATATCACCTCATACACCTGATATAATCATCCTGATATCACCTCTCATACACCTGATATATTCTCCTGATATCACCTCTCATACACCTGATAAAATCTCCTGATATCACCTCTCATACACCTGATATAATCTCCTGATATCACCTCTCATACACCTGATATCATCTCCTGATATCACCTCTCATACATCTAATATAATCTCCTGATATCACCTCTCATACATCTAATATAATCTCCTGATATCACCTCTCATACACTGATATAATCTCCTGATATCACCTCTCATACACCTGATATAATCTCCTGATATCACCTCTCATACACTGATATAATCTCCTGATATCACCTCTCATACACTGATATAATCTCCTGATATCACCTCTCATACACCTGATATAATCTCCTGATATCACCTCTCATACACCTGATATAATCTCCTGATATCACCTCTCATACACCTGATATAATCTCCTGATATCACCTCTCATACACTGATATATTCTCCTCATATATCACCTCTCATACACTGATATAATCTCCTGATATCACCTCTCATACACTGATATAATCTCCTGATATCACCTCTCATACACCTGATATAATCTCCTGATATCACCTCTCATACACCTGATATAATCTCCTGATATCACCTCTCATACACTGATATAATCTCCTGATATCACCTCTCATACACCTGATATAATCTCCTGATATCACCTCTCATACACTGATATAATCTCCTGATATCACCTCTCATACACCTGATAATCTCCTGATATCACCTCTCATACATCTAATATAATCTCCTGATATCACCTCTCATACACTGATATAATCTCCTGATATCACCTCTCATACACCTGATATAATCTCCTGATATCACCTCTCATACACCTGATATAATCTCCTGATATCACCTCTCATACACCTGATATAATCTCCTGATATCACCTCTCATACACCTGATATAATCTCCTGATATCACCTCTCATACACCTGATATAATCTCCTGATATCACCTCTCATACACCTGATATAATCTCCTGATATCACCTCTCATACACCTGATATAATCTCCTTATATCACCTCTCATACACCTGATATAATCTCCTTATATCACCTCTCATACACCTGATATAATCTCCTGATATCACCTCTCATACACGGATATATTCTCCTGATATCACCTCTCATACACTGATATATTCTCCTGATATCACCTCTCATACACCTGATATAATCTCCTGATATCACCTCTCATACACCTGATATAATCTCCTTATATCACCTCTCATACACCTGATATAATCTCTTGATATCAGCTCTCATACACCTGATATAATCTCCTGATATCACCTCTCATACACCTGATATATTCTCCTGATATCACCTCTCATACACTGATATATTCTCCTGATATCACCTCTCATACACCTGATATAATCTCCTGATATCACATCTCATACACTGATATATTCTCCTCATATATTACCTCTCATACACCTGATATAATCTCCTGATATCACCTCTCATACACCTGATATAATCTCCTGATATCACCTCTCATACACATGATATAATCTCCTTATATCACCTCTCATACACCTGATATAATCTCCTGATATCACCTCTCATACACCTGATATAATCTCCTGATATCACTTCTCATACACTGATATATTCTCCTGATATCACCTCTCATACACCTGATATAATCTCCTGATATCACCTCTCATACACCTGATATAATCTCCTGATATCACCTCTCATACACCTGATATAATCTCCTTATATCACCTCTCATACACCTGATATAATCTCTTGATATCAGCTCTCATACACCTGATATAATCTCCTGATATCACCTCATACACCTGATATAATCTCCTGATATCACTCCTCATACATCTAATATAATCTCCTGATATCACCTCTCATACATCTAATATAATCTCCCGATATCACCTCTCATACATCTAATATAATCTCCCGATATCACCTCTCATACACCTGATATAATCTCCTTAAATCACCACTCATACACCTGATATAATCTCCTGATATCACCTCTCATACACCTGATATCATCTCCTGATATCACCTCTCATACATCTAATATAATCTCCTGATATCACCTCTCATACACCTGATATATACTCCTGATATCACCTCTCATACACCTGATATAATCTCCTGATATCACCTCTCATACACCTGATATAATCTCCTGATATCACCTCTCATACACCTGATATAATCTCCTTATATCACCTCTCATACACCTGATATAATCTCTTGATATCACCTCTCATACACATGATATAATCTCCTGATATCACCTCTCATACACCTGATATAATCTCCTGATATCACCTCTCATACACCTGATATATTCTCCTGATATCACCTCTCATACACTGATATATTCTCCTCATATATTACTTCTCATACACCTGATATAATCTCCTGATATCACTCCTCATACATCTAATATAATCTCCTGATATCACCTCTCATACACCTGATATAATCTCCTGATATCACCTCTCATACACCTGATATAATCTCCTTATATCACCTCTCATACACCTGATATAATCTCTTGATATCACCTCATACACCTGATATAATCTCCTTATATCACCTCTCATACACTGATATAATCTCTTGATATCACCTCTCATACACCTGATATATTCTCCTGATATCACCTCTCACACACTGATATATTCTCCTGATATCATCTCTCATACACCTGATATAATCTCCTGATATCACCTCTCATACACCTGATATAATCTCCTTATATCACCTCTCATACACCTGATATAATCTCTTATACCTCATACACCTTATAATCTCTTGATATCACCTCTCATACACCTGAATAATCTCCTGATATCACCTCTCATACACCTGATATAATCTCCTTATATCACCTCTCATACACCTGATATAATCTCCTGATATCACCTCTCATACACCTGATATAATCTCCTTATATCACCTCTCATACACCTGATATAATCTCCTGATATCACCTCTCATACACTGATATATTCTCCTGATAATCACCTCTCATACACTGATATATTCTCCTGATATCACCTCTCATACACCTGATATAATCTCCTGATATCACCTCTCATACACCTGATATAATCTCCTTATATCAACCTCTCATACACCTGATATAATCTCTTGATATCAGCTCTCATACACCTGATATAATCTCCTGATATCACCTCATACACCTGATATAATCTCCTGATATCACTCCTCATACATCTAATATAATCTCCTGATATCACCTCTCATACATCTAATATAATCTCCCGATATCACCTCTCATACATCTAATATAATCTCCCGATATCACCTCTCATACACCTGATATAATCTCCTGATATCACCTCTCATACATCTAATATAATCTCTGATATCACCTCTCATACACCTGATATAATCTCCTGATATCACCTCTCATACACCTGATATAATCTCCTGATATCACCTCTCATACATCTAATATAATCTCCTGATATCACCTCTCATACACCTGATATAATCTCCTGATATCACCTCTCATACACCTGATATAATCTCCTGATATCACCTCTCATACACCTGATATAATCTCCTGATATCACCTCTCATACACCTGATATAATCTCCTTATATCACCTCTCATACACCTGATATAATCTCTTGATATCACCTCATACACCTGATATAATCTCCTGATATCACCTCTCATACACTGATATAATCTCTTGATATCACCTCTCATACACTGATATAATCTCTTGATATCACCTCTCATACACTGATATAATCTCTTGATATCACCTCTCATACACCTGATATAATCTCCTGATATCACCTCTCACACACTGATATATTCTCCTGATATCACCTCTCATACACCTGATATAATCTCCTGATATCACCTCTCATACACCTGATATAAACTCCTTATATCACCTCTCATACACCTGATATAATCTCTTGATATCACCTCTCATACACCTGATATAATCTCCTTATATCACCTCTCATACACCTGATATATTCTCCTGATATCACCTCTCACACTGATATATTCTCCTGATATCACCTCTCATACACCTGATATAATCTCCTTATATCACCTCTCATACACCTGATATAATCTCTTGATATCACCTCTCATACACTGATATAATCTCTTGATATCACCTCTCATACACCTGATATAATCTCCTTATATCACCTCTCATACACTGATATAATCTCCTGATATCACCTCTCATACACCTGATATAATCTCCTGATATCACCTCTCATACACTGATATATTCTCCTGATATCACCTCTCATACACCTGATATAATCTTCTGATATCACCTCTCATACACCTGATATAATCTCCTTATATCACCTCTCATACACCTGATATAATCTCCTGATATCACCTCATACACCTGATATAATCTCCTGATATCACTCATCATACATCTAATATAATCTCCTGATATCACCTCTTATACACCTGATATAATCTCCTGATATCACCTCTCATACACCTGATATAATCTCCTGATATCACCTCTCATACACCTGATATCATCTCCTGATATCACCTCTCATACATCTAATATAATCTCCTGATATCACCGCTCATAGACCTGATATAATCTCCTGATATCACCTCTCATACACCTGATATAAACTCCTGATATCACCTCTCATTAGTGATATCAGGAGGTGACCATCTGTCTGCACACATATCCCTCGGTGGATATATAAGATGTGATAGGCTGTCTGCACACATATCCCTCGGTGGGTATATAAGGTGTAATAGGCTGTCTGCACACATATCCCTCGGTGGGTATATAAAGTGTGATAGGCTGTCTACACACATATCCCTCGGTGGGTATATAAGGGGTGATAGGCTGTCTGAACACATATCCCTCGGTGGGTATATAAGGTGTGATAGGCTGTCTACACACATATCCCTCGGTGGGTATATAAGATGTGTGATAGGCTGTCTGCACACATATCCCTCGGTGGGTATATAAGGGGTTTGATAGGCTGTCTGCAGACATATCCCTCGGTGGGTATATAAGATGTGTGATAGGCTGTCTGCACACATATCCCTTGGTGGGTATATAAGGTGTGATAGGCTGCCTGCACATATATCCCTCGGAGGGTATATAAGGGGTTTGATAGGATGTCTGCAGACATATCCCTTGGTGGGTATATAAGGTGTGATAGGCTGTCTGCACACATATCCCTCGGTGGGTATATAAGGTGTGATAGGCTGTCTGCACACATATCCCTCAGTGGGTATATAAGATGTGTGATAGACTGTCTGCACACATATCCCTCGGTGGGTATATAAGGTGTGATAGGCTGCCTGCACACATATCCCTCGGAGGGTATATAAGGGGTTTGATAGGCTGTCTGCACACATATCCCTTGGTGGGTATATAAGGTGTGATAGGCTGTCTGCACACATATCCCTCGGTGGGTATATAAGGTGTGATAGGCTGTCTGCACACATATCCCTCGGTGGGTATATAAGGTGTGTGATAGGCTGTCTGCACACATATCCCTCGGTGGGTATATAAGGTGTGATAGGCTGTCTGCACACATATCCCTCGGTGGGTATATAAGATGTGTGATAGACTGTCTGCACACATATCCCTCGGTGGGTATATAAGGTGTGTGATAGGCTGTCTGCACGCATATCCCTCGGTGGGTATATAAGGTGCAATAGGCTGTCTGCACACATATCCCTCGGTGGGTATATAAGGGGTTTGATAGGCTGTCTGCAGACATATCCCTTGGTGGGTATATAAGGTGTGATAGGCTGTCTGCACACATATCCCTCGGTGGGTATATAAGGTGTGTGATAGGCTGTCTGCACGCATATCCCTCGGTGGGTATATAAGGTGTGATAGGCTGTCTGCACACATATCCCTCGGTGGGTATATAAGATGTGTGATAGACTGTCTGAACACATATCCCTCGGTGGGTATATAAGGGGTGTGATAGGCTGTCTGCAGACATATCCCTCGGTGGGTATATAAGAGGTGTGATAGGCTGTCTGAACACATATCCCTCGGTGGGTATATAAGGGGTGTGATAGGCTGTCTGCACACATATCCCTCGGTGGGTATATAAGGTGTGTGATAGGCTGTCTGCAAACATATCCCACGGTGGGTATATAAGGTGTGATAGGCTGCCTGCACATATATCCCTCGGAGGGTATATAAGGTGTGATAGGCTGTCTGCACACATATCCCTTGGTGGGTATATAAGATGTGATAGGCTGTCTGCACACATATCCCTCGGTGGGTATATAAGATGTGATAGGCTGTCTGCACACATATCCCTCGGTGGGTATATAAGATGTATGATAGGCTGTCTGCACACAATCCTCGGTGGGTATAAGGTGTGATAGGCTGTCTGCACACATATCCCTCGGTGGGTATATAAGGTGTGATGGTGGGTATATAAGGCTGTCTGCACACATATCCCTTCTGCACACATATCCCTCGGGGGTATATAAGGTGTGATAGGCTGTCTGCACGCATATCCCTCGGTGGTATATAGGTGTGATAGGCTGTCTGCACACATATCCCTCGGTGGGGATATAAGATGTGATAGGCTGTCTGCACACATATCCCTCGGTGGGTATATAAGAGGTTATAGGCTGTCTGCACACATACCCTCGGTGGATATATAAGTGTGATAGGGTCTGCAACACATCCCTCGGTGGGTATATAAGATGTGATAGGCTTCTGTACACAGATCCGTCAGTGGGTATATAAGGTGTGATAGGCTGTCTGCACACATATCCCTCGGTGGATATATAAGATGTGATAGGCTGTCTGCACACATATCCCCGGTGGGTATATAAGAGGTTATAGCTGTCTGCACACAACCTCGTGGATATATAAGATGTGATAGGCTGTCTGCACACATACCCTGGTGGGTATATATAGATGTGATAGGCTGTCTGTACACAGCCTCAGGTGGGTATATAAAGGTTATAGGCTGTCTGCACACACTACCCTCGGTGGATATTAAGATGTGATAGGCTGTCTGCACACATACCCCTCGGTGGGTATATAAGGTGTGATAGGCTGTCTGTACACATATCCGTCGGTGGGGTATATAAGGTGTGATAGGCTGTCTGTCACACAATATCCTCGGTGGGTATATAATTGTGATAGGCTGTCTGCACACATACCCCTCGGTGGGTATATAAGGTGTGATAGGCTGTCTGTACACATATCCCTCGGTGGGTATATAAGGTGTGATAGGCTGTCTGCACACATATCCCCTCGGTGGGTATATAAGGTGTGATTAGGCTGTCTGTACACATATCCCTCGGTGGGTATATAAGATGTGATAGGCTGTCTGCACACATATCCCTCGGTGGGTATATAAGGTGTGATAGGCTGTCTGTACACATATCCCTCGGTGGGTATATAAGATGTGATAGGCTGTCTGTACACATATCCCTCGGTGGGTATATAAGATGTGATAGGCTGTCTGCACACATATCCCTCGGTGGGTATATAAGATGTGATAGGCTGTCTGTACACATATCCCTCGGTGGGTATATAAGATGTGATAGGCTGTCTGCACACATATCCCTCGGTGGGTATATAAGGTGTGATAGGCTGTCTGCACACATATCCTCGGTGGGTATATAAGATGTGATAGGCTGTCTGTACACATATCCCTCGGTGGTATATAAGGTATGAAGGCTGTCTGCACACATATCCCTCGGTGGGTATATAAGATGTGATAGGCTGTCTGCACACATATCCCTCGGTGGTATATAAGGTGTGATAGGCTGTCTGTACACATATCCCTCGGTGGGTATATAAGGTGTGATAGGCTGTCTGACACATACCCTCGGTGGATATAAGGTGTGATAGGCTGTTGTACACATATCCCTCGGTGGGTATATAAGGTGTGATAGGCTGTCTGCACACATATCCCTCGGTGGGTATATAAGGTGTGATAGGCTGTCTGTATACATATCCCTCGGTGGGTATATAAGGTGTGATAGGCTGTCTGCACACATATCCCTCGGTGGGTATATAAGGTGTGATAGGCTGTCTGTATATATAGTATATATGGATCTGTACTGATATTCCTTCCTGCTGTCATGGGTAAAAGAGTCGATGATCATTGGCTTTTGAGCCCCGGGTGGCGGTATTTCTGACACTGAATGCGGATGTGATGAAAGTGTATCATGAGTGGACACATGGCGCCGTAAATAAGTGACGTAGAAGCTTCGGAGCACCAGGTGCCACTGATGTGAGAGGGGAACGTCGGCTATGAGATGTGGAGCCGCTCCCATCCCATCTTCCTGCTGTCTGTGCAGTACATGGCGGTGACTTTGGATATTAGCGGGTGCTCAGAGTAATGGACTGCACTGTGCACACTTGGCAGAATTCCTGGTCGTTCCAGTTCCATCTGCAGTGATTAGTTCTCTCCGGGACTTTCCTCATTGGTCTCAGTGGAAGGTGACTGGAAACAGCTGTAATCCACGTGATTGCTCCATCCGACTCACATGGTGGCTAGAAGTAACTGTGATAAAACCACAGAGGACTGTCTACATTGTAACAAAGTCCCAGCTGTGAGCAGTAAAGGTTTCCAACCACTGAATATAAGAAGAAATGTTTCTATTCACTGATAACAAGTAGACATCGTTATTATAACCAGGACATGTTATTTCTATACTGGTCTCTTCTATACTCAACCAGGACATGTTATCTCTATACTGGTCTCCTCTATACTCCACCAGGACATGTTATCTCTATACTGGTCTCTTCTATACTCCACCAGGACATGTTATCTCTATACTGGTCTCTTCTATTCTCCACCAGGACATGTTATCTCTATACTGGTCTCTTCTATTCTCCACCAGGACATGTTATCTCTATACTGGTCTCTTCTATACTCCACCAGGACATGTTATCTCTATACTGGTCTCTTCTATACTACACCAGGACATGTTATCTCTATACTGGTCTCTATTCGGACATATATACTGGTCTCTTCTATACTCCACAGGACATGTTATCTCTATACTGGTCTCTTCATACTCCACCAGGACAGGTTTCTCTATACTGGTCTCTTCTATACTCCACCAGGACATTTATCTCTATACTGGTCTCTTCTATACTCCACCAGGACATGTT
>ONZH01002540.1:0-414617 GCA_900303285.1 Rhinella marina
AAGAGGTCTCACCTCTTGGGCCTGCACAAAAATCTTTAAGAGGTCTCACCTCTTGGGCCTGCACAAAAATCTTTTAAGAGGTCTCACCTCTTGGGCCTCCACAAAATCTTTAAGAGGTCTCACCTCTTGGGCCTCCACAAAAATCTTTAAGAGGTCTCACCTCTTGGGCACAAAATCCTTTAAGAGGTCTCACCTCTTGGGCCTCTTTAAGAAGGTCTCACCTCTTGGCCTCCACAAAATCTTTAAGAGGTCTCACCTCTTGGGCCACCTCTTGCCACAAAATCTTTAAGAGGTCTCACCTCTTGGGCCTCCACAAAATCTTTAAGAGGTCTCACCTCTTGGGCCTCCACAAAATCTTTAAGAGGTCTCACCTCTTGGGCCTCCACAAAATCTTTAAGAGGTCTCTCACCTCTTGGGCCTCCACAAAATCTTTTAAGAGGTCTCACCTCTTGGGCTCTCCACAAAAATCTTTAAGAGGTCTCACCTCTTGGGCCTCCACAAAATCTTTAAGAGGTCTCACCTCTTGGGCCTCCACAAAATCTTTAAGAGGTCTTCACCTCTTGGGCCTCCACATAATTATACTATAAAATATTAGGCCTTATAATTGGCAACTGTACTGTGCGTTCTCTTGCAAAATTCTTTAAATACCTGGTGTTAATACCCACCGTCTGAAAAGTTAGTACACGGCTGTGTACCTTGAACTCTAAAATATTAGCGCCTTATAATTGGCAACTGTACTGTGCGTTCTCTTGCAAATTCTTTAAATACCTGGTGTTAATACCCACCGTCTGAAAAGTTAGTACACGGCTGTGTACCTTGAACTCTAAAATATTAGGCCTTATAATTGGCAACTGTACTGTGCGTTCTCTTGCAAAATTATTTCACGGCTGTGAAGGCAAAAATTGTAACCAAAAAAAATAAAATGCGGAGGGGGGCTAGCGGAATAGGACGTGGACGAGGACGGGGGGCGCGGAAATGCTGTTGGGGCCATAGTTGCTGGTTGAATTATCTGAGGTAAATGATTCTCCTTTAGACGACGCTTTCCCTTTGCATCGTTCTGCGATTAAACCATAAATAACTCTCTGCATATTTATACCAAATGCACCCAGTACGAAAAAAGTCATAGAAAGTTTCCAAACAGAGACTGGAAAACATCAGTAAGTTGAAAAAAACTGTTCGCTAAAAAAAAAAAAAAGTTAAAAATAAAATTGGCAGTTGATAGTATCGAGCTATTGTCACAGAGAGACGCGATTACAACACCTTCATTTACATTCAGTACATGTCTCAAGGCATTGGGAGAATGAAAACAGGCCACGGCTGGAGTATGAAATGTACCACCGCTTTGTACTGTCCGATACTGACCCGGTCCAGGGTGATGTCCAGCGAGGAAAGCAGTGGAGAGGTGGTGGTCTGCGCAGCACCGAAAAAGGCAGCAAGAGGCAGAGGGATGTCCACAGGCAGAGGAATGTCCACAGGCAGAGGGATGTCCACAGGCAGAGGCATGTCCACAGGCAGAGGGATGTCCACAGGCAGAGGGATGTCCACAGGCAGAGGGATGTCCACAGGCAGAGGACAGTTCAGACAGAGAAGTGAGGCCACAGCCAGCAGGGCCGAGCGTAACCATCCCGCTCCTATGCGTCCTTAAAGAATCCCTCATCGCAATAAGGGAGAACGCATTGCACA
Source organism: Rhinella marina (assembly GCA_900303285.1). Taxonomy (NCBI): domain Eukaryota; kingdom Metazoa; phylum Chordata; class Amphibia; order Anura; family Bufonidae; genus Rhinella; species Rhinella marina. The sequence goes on from ONZH01002540.1 coordinate 1,684, forward strand.
CAGAGGAGACGGGGGCAGGAGGAGACGCAACGGAGCTACACAGTCAGACCACACTTTTGTCTGCTTCACGGTGGCAGTTGCAGGAGGAGGAGGATGAGGAGGAGGAGGACGACGTGGAGGTGGCTGTGGAAGAGGAGGAGGATGCTGGCGGCGAGGGTAGCAGTCAGGCTGTGTGCGTCCCATTGGTTCAGCGCGGATGGGGCGGAGAGGAGGCGGAAGAGGAAGAGGAGGAAATGGCAAGTGATCCTTCTGGTGGGGGCAGTGACGTCATGCCTATTCAGAGTCTGGCACACATGGCTGACTTCATGCTGGGCTGCTTTTCCCGGGACACACGTGTTGTCCGGATAGTGGAGAACAAACTGTACTGGGTCTTCGCAATCCAAGTTGGACACGTGGCTGGAACTGTCCCTGTACGCCTTGGAGGTGCTTGCCTGCCCTGCCGCCAGCGTGCTATCAGAAAGGGTGTTCAGCGCTGCCGGGGGCATTATCACCGATAAGCGCAGCCGCCTGTCAACCGACAGTGCCGACAGGCTGATGCTAATCAAAATGAACAGCAAGTGGATTGACCCGGACTTTGCTTCTCCAACCGTGGAAAGCAGCCAAAAGTGAAGTGCCATCTGTATGAAGTGCCATTTCCTCCTCCACCTCCTCCTCCTCCTCCTTAACCGCCGTAGAATTGCTCCGTAAATCAGAAAATTTTTATATTTATGGCTCACCTCTTGGGCCTCCACAAAATGTTTAAGAGGTCTCACCTCTTGGGCCTCCACATAATTTTTAAGAGGTCTCACCTCTTGGGCCTCCACAAAATCTTTAACAGGTCTCACCTCTTGGGCCTCCACATAATTTTTAAGAGGTCTCACCTCTTGGGCCTCCACAAAATCTTTAACAGGTCTCACCTCTTGGGCCTCCACATAATTTTTAAGAGGTCTCACCTCTTGGGCCTGCGCAAAATGTTTAAGAGGTCTCACCTCTTGGGCCTCCACATAATTTTTAAGAGGTGTCAACTCTTGGGCCTCCACAAAATGTTTAACAGGTCTCACCTCTTGGCCTCCACATAATTTTTAACAGGTCTCACCTCTTGGGCCTCCACATAATTTTTAAGAGGTCTCACCTCTTGGGCCTGCACAAAATGTTTAAGAGGTCTCACCTCTTGGGCCTCCACATAATTTTTAAGAGGTCTCCCCTCTTGGGCCTCCACATAATTTTTAATACGTCTCACCTCTTGGGCCTCCACAAAATGTTTAACAGGTCTCACCTCTTGGGCCTCCACATAATTTTTAATACGTCTCACCTCTTGGGCCTCCACAAAATGTTTAACAGGTCTCACCTCTTGGGCCTCCACATAATTTTTAACGGGTCTCCCCTCTTGGGCCTCCACATAATTTTTAATACGTCTCACCTCTTGGGCCTCCACAAAATCTTTAACAGGTCTCCCCTCTTGGGCCTCCACATAATTTTTAATACGTCTCACCTCTTGGGCCTCCACAAAATCTTTAACAGGTCTCACCTCTTGGGCCTCCACATAATTTTTAAGAGGTCTCACCTCTTGGCCTCCACAAAATGTTTAAGAGGTCTCACCTCTTGGGCCTCCACAAAATGTTTAAGAGGTCTCACCTCTTGGGCCTCCACATAATTTTTAAGAGGTCTCACCTCTTGGGCCTCCACATAATTTTTAAGAGGTGTCACCTCTTGGGCCTCCACATAATTTTTAACGGGTCTCCCCTCTTGGGCCTCCACGTAATTTTTAAGAGGTCTCACCTCTTGGGCCTCCACAAAATCTTTAACAGGTCTCACCTCTTGGGCCTCCACATAATTTTTAAGAGGTCTCACCTCTTGGGCCTCCACAAAATGTTTAAGAGGTCTCACCTCTTGGGCCTCCACATAATTTTAAGAGGTCTCACCTCTTGGGCCTGCGCAAAATGTTTAAGAGGTCTCACCTCTTGGGCCTCCACATAATTTTTAAGAGGTGTCAACTCTTGGGCCTCCACATAATTTTTAAGAGGTCTCACCTCTTGGGCCTCCACATAATTTTTAAGAGGTGTCACCTCTTGGGCCGCCACAAAATTTTCCATGAGCCTCTGGCCAGCCCACGGCCTCTTCCTTCCTTTTGCGGTCCTACGCATCCCTCAACATCCCCACTGCTTTACCTGCTAGACATGACACTGGGCCAGGTCGGGTCACTGATATCTCTAGCACCAACAATTTGGGCATTTTAAGGCTTCTGCATGTGTTTGAGTTGTTTTTACATTTTAAAGAAGACATGTCTGACCACATCTCACACACACACACAATGACAATTAGGGGTGGGGTCTATTTGCTTTCCCCCTTGCCTATGCCATCTGTGGTTGTCATAGGCAACGTGATTTTAAGGGGTGCAGAATTTCATCTTTTTTTTTGTCTAGTTTGGCTTGGGGTCCATGGCAATGTAGAGGAAAGAAGGTTTCCTTGTATGGTCTCACTTTACAGAGAGGTTAGATTGTGTTTGGAGTGTATTGTTGAGAGGCTGTGATAGTGGCGTAATAGTGCGACTTGGGCGCGTTATATGCACCCAGACATGCTTCCCCTGCTGTCCCAGTTGCATTTCAGCAGTGTTGGCATCCTTTTCTGAGGTTCCAGGGTGGACTTGGTGACCTCCAAGTGGTCGAATTGAGATTTCCAAGTGGCGAGCATTTTTTCCCCATAGACTTTAATGGGATTCGATATCCGGTCGAATAGTCGAATTTCGCAGTCTATTCGAATCGAATTTCGAACTTTCGAATATTTCACTACTCGCTCATCTCTAGTAATCATGCTAGATTCTGGTGACCTTTAGGCACCTACTAGATCTTTCTCATAGCATACTGTATATAACAGGAGTGCACATCCTTTTCTGGTTGGGGGCCACATTGTCAGCCTGAACCAATTCCAAGGGCGGAAAATAAAACTTAAAGGGGTATTACTAACTGAAATACTATATGACATATTGAACATACAGGATATATCATAAATGTCTAGTTACACCTCCAGGACTCCCATCTACAGTAATGGGAAAATAGATGAAAGATACATGTGAGCAGCCACAATACATAGCCATACGTGTCTGTTACCAGATGGTTGGGGGCCACACAGAATGGAATCAAGGGCCGCATGTGGCCCTCGGGCCGCAGGTTGTGCACCCCTGGTATATAAGGATTAAGAAAGTAGGGTAGCAGTAGGATCCAAAATAGTGCTTCTATATTGCATTTGTGTTCTGTAATAATGGCTAAAGTCTTTTCTCTGCTGCTTTCACATTTTTGTGTGGTGTTTTCTGCACTTTTGAATTTTTAGTGTCAGTCTTGCAATGGTGGTTTTTGCAGCATTTTATGCTTTAAAAATGCCAGCCCCAGATGTTAGCTGAAGGTCTATGGGAAATATCAAATGCAGGACACACAATCGTTTTTTATTGTTTTGTTTTTTGCTACTGTTGTAGGTTGCCTTTTTTGTCTTCTTTTAAAAAATGCAGCATGCTGTATACCTTGCTGTTTTCTCAGGGGTTTTCACATGACCTTCTCTACAGGGGAAAAGTGCCATGAAGAAAATGCTAGTGTGTAAATACACTGGGTGAGATTTATCAACACTGGCATTCCCATACACCAGTCTTGATCTCCTCTGCGCCAAAGTGTGTGGGCCATACTTATTGAGAGGCAGATGCCTCCTAATAAATTAGGCGAATTTTTGGCCCTCTGTGTACCAGAAACTCAAATCTATGTCAGCTTGCTGCTGATGTGGACTTGGGCTATAACTTAAACTAGTTTCTGGCGTAAATTACAGTAAATCCAGTGGGCCATTGAGGTTTCACCACTCCTTAGAAAAGTGGCAAGAAGTTGATAAAGTTGAAATTTATGGTGCAGATATGGTGTGTGCCATAATTGGTGACCTTATTTTGCCTCAAAAGAGGTGTTAACACATTAGAAATCTCCCCTATAGTTTGCAAAAAATCTACAGCGTTAATTCTGGCTTTCTTTTATTACTGGTAAAACAAATGCCAGAAAAACTTCATGTCTAAGTAAAGGTGTTGTCTATGAATGTAACCCCCAGCAGTCATCTGTTGTTTCTAGGGGAAGCCTCACATTTATCCATACGCCCTAAGGCCCCATTCACACGTCCTGATTTTTGCTCCACATCCTATCTGCGTCCGATCCGCAATAACGGATCTAAAATTAGGATGGTATGCGGATCCATTCATTTCAATGGTTCCCGTGTGTTGTCCGCATCCGTGTTTCCGTTCCGATTGTCCGCAATAAAAAACCAGCATGTCCTACTTTCATCCCGAAATTGCGGTCCGTAGCTCAATACAAGTCTATGGGACGTCTGTAAATGCGGAAGACATGCGGAAAGGCATCCGCATGTCATCCGCATTTGCGGATTCCATTCCAGAAGGGTAGAAAAAAAAGAAAAAAAAAAGATTTGATTCCTTCTTGACATATGGATGCATCCTTTCCGTTTTTTACGGGAAAACAGAACGGATGTGCTGGAAAAACTGAGTTTTTTGCGGAACAACGGATCCGCAAAAAACTGACCGTTTTCCAGGATGTGCACAAATACGGACGTATGAATGGAGCCTAAGGACAAAAGCATAGCGGTTTTTGTTGTGAGATTTCTTTAAGGGGGTTGCCTTTGCTGTAAAACAAAAAAAGTCCAGCAGGCAGGAATTGTTATAAAATAATAAAAGAACATATGGTCAGTTATTTCACCCCCCCCCGTTGAGTCCAGAGCTGCTCCCATCCTAACCTCCAAGCTTTGTTATTTGGCTACTGTGAACTCTACTCCACAAGACCACTGCAGCCAATCATGGGTCTCAGCTGTCTTATGTTGTATAGCAATGAGACTAGTGACAGGCTGCAGTGTTTTATCTGTGTTTGGCCAATAAACCCAAACACTTGCCCCTGTTAGGGCTCATGCACAAGAACATGTGCTGCCCATTCTGTGCAAATTGTAGTCCCCAATGTATGGGGCAACATGCAGGGCGGAGGCACAGACAGAAAACCCACCTTCTGGATTGCAGACCCAAATGAATGGGTCAGCATCCGTGATGCAGTGCACAAATGGCTGGTAACGCTGTTTGCTGTAGTGGTCTGCAATATGTCACCAGCCAACAACAGCCATGTGCATGAGCCGTTAGGGAGGGTCTACAAACTTTTTAGTCCTGAGTGTCCTGCAGTCTATAACAATACATAGTCACAGACACAAGTCTTGTCAGATTTCCATGCAATTTTCATGTAACAAATATATTAACCAGAAGACATTAAAAGACAAGTCACCTGCAAGTCTCGCAACAGTTATTACTGTAACTGTTCATATAGGGGGTATTACTGCAAATTAATACTATACTATGAAATTTGCCAACTTTTGAGAAGGGACATCAGAAAGATTCAGAATAGTTCTGTATAAAGTGGCGTGCTATTTCTGGCTGTATGCTCTATCCGATTACATAGAACACAACCCAAATTTACTAAATATTTTTTGCTTGCTTGATTTGTTTTAGATTTATTAAAATGCAGATACAATAATGGGGGAGATTTATCAAAACTTGTGTAAAGGAAAACTGGCTTTGACCATAGTAATCCGATTCTTTTATTTTTCAAAGGAGTTCTGAAAAGTGAAAGGTGGGATCTATTTGGTTGCTAATCAGCTTGGGTCCTAGAAATCAGACCCCTGTAAATCAAATATTTATGACCTATGTTACAAGATATTAAAAAGATTGTCATTTGTGTTTCAAAAGATTTTCCCTGCTAAGTATCTAGAGCTAGCTTTTGCTTCAGTGATACATATAGATGAGATGCCTCTTCCTCTAATAGGCTGCTTAAATGCACACAGAGGTAACATGTAGCAACACAGTATATGTACAGGTTCTGCTCTCCTGAATGTAACTGCCCAAAGGCATTAGGTATTATATGGGTATAGGTATTAAACAGAGTAGGTTCATGCCTGGTCACCATGCCGTGTTAGGTGAGCTCAGATGTGATTTGATTAAAATATACCCACTAAGATTTATTTATCATATCAAAAGACGGTATTAGTCTATATATAACCTTTGTGTTTAGTGCTATTTAGTATTTAGTGATATGTATTTAGCTCCTGTTAGTAATGGGATATAGAGGTTGGCACCTTTGCCAATATTTGGTGATCCTGACACTTGGGGAATGATCTTACCTACATAGTGGTCACTATAACGCCTAGCACAGTTCCTAATAACTCTAGAGACTTTTTAAATACTTTCTTATACTGTAGCTGCACGAACGGTTATGCCCCAATTTTAAAAATCTGCAATCAGAAAATAAAAACATTAGAAAAAAAAGTATATGTGTGACTATCTGGTTTTAACTTGTAGAAAAAAAAATCAGTGGCACATTCCCATTAAAGAGAACTTGTCACTGCTCCAGACATGACTGTTAGGGCTCTTTCACACGAGCAGATGCCGTCCGAGGAATCCGCTGCTTGTAAGAGTGTTAATCATGTTAATGCTCCGTGCCTCTGCTGTCCTGCACGGGGCTTGGCAATCTTACACACAGCGGATACCTCGGACGGCATCCACTCGTGTGAAAGAGCCCTTAGGCTTCGGCGAATCGAGCTTTGGATCTTAGATCCGAAGTCGATTCATTCAAAAACGTTGGTGGTAATGTTGTTTCGGTAGAACATTAAAATGTATTGGCTCAGTGGAGAAAAACTTTTGATCGCCCGAAGTTCCGTGAGAATTCGGTGAAAGACTTTGGTATTCCTATCTGTGTATTTAAAACATTTTAAAATAGTAATCCAAAGTGGGCTTTTTTTACCGAGGGACTAGCCAGTACCAAAGCCAACTTCAGATTCCTCTTTTAAAATGTTTTTATGACTGGGTGTGTCCTTTCTACTGTAGCTGGTGGCAGTTGTAAGATGGAACTGATTATGATTTGATGACAGATAGATTTCAGTGACTAACTCAGTGGCTATGTTAAATTTTTTATTACATACAATTACAAAAGTATTCAGATCCAGGTGCTGGTTTGAAAAACCCCTTTAACACCTTAAAGACCCTGGACGAGAATGCTCATCCTAAATTGCGGGTACTTAGTGCCCCAGGACGAGCATTCTCGTCCTGGGGTCCTTCCTTCCCCCCATGTCGGGTGCCCCCATTACAGTTACTGATAGCCGGATCCCTGCTGCATCCACCAGCATCGGTGATGAGGCTGATGCCGGTGGATTAACCCCTCATATGCAGTGGTCAGCGCTGACTGCGGCATATGGGAGGTTTGGGCTCCCTTACCTCCTCCATCAGGTCCCCGCCCTGCGATCGAGGGGAACCGATGTTGCCATGGCAACCCCAAGCCTCTCGGAGGCCTGTGAGCCCCACAGCTACGTTAGCTTATGAGGCTGGGTCTCATAGGCAATCTATCAGTGTATTACAGTGTGTAATACACTGATAGACAATGCAGTACAATACAGATGTATTGTGTTGCATTGAAACAGGGATCAGACTCTGTAATGTTGAAGTCCCATAGTGGGACATTAGTAAAAAGTAAAAAAAAGTAAGATAAAAGTGTTTTTAACAATAAAAAAATAAAGTTTCAATTAAAAAAAAGCCCTTTTCCCATAAAAAGTGACATATAAAATTGTAAAAAATAGAAAAAAATAAAAAAGCAGACATATTAGGTATCATCGCATGTGTAAAAAACAAAACCTGCTCTATAAAAATATCACATGATCCACCCCATCTGGTCAACAACGTAAAAAAATAAAAATAAAAATTGAGTCAAAAAAGCCATTTTTTATCACCTTACATAACAAAAAGTGTAATACAAAGCGATCAAAAAGTCATATCTACCCAAAAATAATACCAATCAAACCGTCATGTCATCGCACAAAAAATGACAACCTACCTAAAACAATCGGCTAAAAAATAAAAAAGATATGGCTCTCAGAAAATGGAGCCCAAAAAACATCATTTTTTTTGTTTCAACAATTATTTTATTGTTTAAAACCAAAATATATTTTAAAAAACAAACATGTTAGGTATCGCCTCATCCGTAACAACCTTCTCTATAAAAATATCACATGAGCTAACCCGTCCGGTGAACACTGTGAAAAAAAGAAAATAAAAACCGTGCCAAAAAATAAATTTTTTTCACCATGGATCACAAAAAGTGTAATACCAAATGATCAAAAAGTAGTATGTACCCAAAAATAGTACCAATTAAACTGTCCTCTCATCCCACAAAAAATGAGACCCTACCTAAGACAACAGCCCAAAAACTAAAAAAGATATGGCTTTCAGAAAATGGAGGCATAAAAACATGATTGTTTTTTTTTCAAAAATGCTTTTATTGTGTAAAACCAAAATAAATATTACAAAATAGACAAATTAGGTATCGCCACATCCGTAACAACCTGCTCTATAAAAATATTACATTATTTTCCCTGTCAGATGAAAACCGTAAAAAAATAAAATAAAAACCGTGCCAAAATTTTTTGTTACCATACATCACAAAAGGTGTAATGCCAAATGATCAAAAAGTAGTATGTACCTAAAAATAGTACCAATCAAACCGTCACCTCATGTCGCAAAAAATGAGACCCTACATAAGATGATCGCTCGAAAAATAAAAGTAATATGCCTTTTAGAAAAAGGAGACACACAAACATGATTTATTTCAAAAATGCTTTATGTAAAACTGAAACAAAAGAAAAATAAAAGTAGACATATTTGATATCGTTGCCTCCATAAGAACCTGCTCTATAAAAATAGCACATGATTTAATCTGTCAAGTGAACACAGTAAAAAAAACAAAAAATAAAAACTGTGCCAGAACAGCCATTTTTTTGCTACCTTGCCTCACAAAAAGCGTAATATAGATCAATTAAAAGTCATATATACCACAAAATAGTACCAATAAAAGTGTCGCCTTATCCTATAATTTACAAAATGAGGTCACTTTTTTAGAGTTTCTACTCTAGGGGTGCATCAGGGGGTCTTTAAATGTCATATGGCAACTTAAAATTATCCCCCTCCAAAAACCATATGACGCTCCTTTCCTTCTGCGCCCTGCTGTGCGCCTGTACAGCAGTTTACGACCACATATGGGGTGTTTCTGTAAACTGCAGAATCGGGGTAATAAATATTAAGTTTTATTTGGCTGTTAACCCTTGATGTATTACAGGAAAAAATGAATTAAAATGGAAAATCTGCCAAAAAAGTGAAATTTAAAAATTTCACCTCCTTTTTCCTTTAATTCTTGTGGAACACCTAAAGGGTTAACAAAGTTTGTAAAACCAGTTTTGAATAACTTCAGGGGTGTAGTTTCTACAATGGGGGGTCATTTATGGGTGGTTTCCACTATCTAAGCCCCACAGTGACTTCATAACTGAAGTGGTCCTTAAGAAAATGGGTTTCAGAAATTTTCTTAAAAATTTAAAAATTTGCTTCTAAAATTCTAAGCCTTATAAGATCCTAAAAAAGAAAATAACATTTACAAAATTATGCAAACATGAAAGTGGACATATTGGAAATGTAAAGTAATAGCTCTTTTATGATGTTTCACTATCTCCTTTAAAAGCAGATTAATTCAAATGTTGAAAATTGCAAATTTTCCAAATTTTCGGTAAATTTTGGATTTTTAATAAATAAAGGTGAATTATGTCGACTAAAATGTTCCATTATCATGAAGTACAATGTGTCACGAGAAAACAATCTCAGAAAGGCTTGGATAAGTAAAAGCGTTTCAAAGTTATTACCACATAAAGTGACACATGTCAAGTTTCCAAAAAACAGCCTGGTCCTTAAGGTGAAAAATGGCAAGGTCCTTAAGGGGTTAATAAAGCACCTATTCCACTTTTTGCAACATTGAAGACATGTACAGTGGGTAAGGAGGAGTGCAACTTTTTTTGATTAATAATTCCCCCCACTTATTTGGGGGGCTGGAGTGGTCCTCTGTGTGGCAGTATGAAGTCCCCTAGTCATCAGCTGATCCCACAAGGAAATTTCCTTGAAATGGTCACTTTGGTAGCTGTAGGCTTCCATCACAACAACCATTTAAGGGTGGGCCTAATAGGTGCCTGTTAATTTTACACTAACAGGTGGTAATGCATTGGACTAACTACTGTGTGTATTCTTATGCATTATCTATTAAAACAAAAAACTTAAATCACCAAGAATAATGATTGTTAAAACATAAAAATAAAGTTATATTTTTCCATTTCCATTGTGTTTTGTTAATAATCATCATGCTCTTTATAGTACAATACTGTTGGCACCTTCTCAAAAACATTAATTTAAACAGTAACCTATATGTGCCTTAAAATTGTACTACAGAAAAAATACAACTTCTGAAAAAAAAGCTGTAATACTGCTATGGCAATGGAAAATAAAAATGATGGTTGTCTGAATAAGTTTAGTTAAAAACTAAAAAAAAATTAACTGCATCCTTCATAATGAGAATGTATTCTCAAGTAAATTAACATTTTCAGTGATACTAGAATACATTACTACAGTAACTGCTGACAACTGTCAATTGCATGCTGTGATAAAGTATTCTAAATCAGTTAGCAATCACTGAGCACCATCTAGTGGACAAGAAAGGAGATGCAGCTGAGGCACAATTCAGATATTTTGCTAAAGGTAATTTGTACATACATGGACAAAATTACTGGTGCTCCACCATTAAAGAAAGAAAAACCCACAATGGTCACTGAAATAACTTTAAATTGACAAAAGTAATAATAAAAATTTACTGAAAATCAGACATTACTTTTGAATTGTTGTTCAATAAAATGATTTGAAAACAAAAACTAGTTTGGACAAAAATGATGGCACCCCTAGAAAAGATTGAAAATAATTTGACCATAGAGACATGTTAAACTAAGGTTGTGTCCAGGTGTACACCACCAATGAGGCCCGGTGATGCGATCGCCTCAGGCAGCACCAGGTAGGGGCAAGTGAGGGGCAGCCGAAGGGCCATGGGCAGAAGGGAAGGGGTTAGGTTAAGAAATTGGCATGGGGGGGGTGTTTCAGTTTTCATCTTGCAGCAGAAAGGCTAGGTGCACCCCTGGTTGTGTCCTGTAATTAGCATCACAGGTGTCTTCTAACTTGCCTATTTACAGGGTGAAAAGTAGTCACTGCCATGTTAGGTATTATGGTGGATACCACACTGGGAGTTGCCTCAGGAGATTAGAAAGAAAATTATAGACAAACATGTTAAAGGCAACGGCTATAAGACCATCTCCAAACAGCTTGATGCTCCTGTTACTACAGTTGCACATATTATTCAGAAGTTTATGGTTTATAGGACTATAGCCAACCTCCCTGGACGTGGCCACAAGAGGAAAATTGATGACAAATTGAAGAGACCGACAACACGAATGGTAACCAAAGAGCTCAGAACAAATTTCAAAGACATTAAAAGAGTAACTCCAAGGTCAAGGTACATCAGTGTCAGATCGCACCATCTGTAGCTGTCTTAGTCAAAGTGGACTTAATTGAAGACAACCCAGGAGGAAACCACTGTTGAAAGCAAATCATAATAAAGTGAGACTGGAATTTGCCAAAATGCATACTGAAAAGCCACAAAGCATCTGAGAGAATGTCCTTTGGCTATATAAGAGAAAACTGGAGCTTTTTGGCAAATCACATCAGACGCAAAAATGAAGCATACAGTGAAAAGAACACTGCATCTACTGTGAAACATCGAGGAGGCTTGGTTATGTTTTGGAGCTGCTTTGCTGCATCTGGCACAGGGTGTCTTGGATCTGTGCAGGGTGCAATGAAACATCAAGATTATCAAGGCATTCTGGAGCAAAACGTGCTGCCAAGGGTCAAAGTTTTGTTTCAGTCACAGGTCATGGGTCCTCCAACAGGACAATGACCCAAAACACAAACTAAAACATCTAAGAATGGCTAAGAGCAAAGCATTGAACTATTCTTAAGTGGTCTTCTATGAGTCCTAATCAAAATCCTAATGGAACATCTCTGGAAGGAGCAGAAACATGCAGTCAGGAGTCGTTTGCTCACAAGGAGTGGGCCAAAATACCTGTGGACATGTGCAGAAGTCTCATTGAGGGTTACAGAACTTGTTTGAGTGCAGTGATTGCCTCAAAATATTAAGGGTACCATCGTTTGTGTCCAGGCCAGGTTCATTCCTTGTGTATTTATTATTACTTTTGTCAGTTTCAAGTTATTTCAGTGATTATTTTGTATTTTTATTTCTTTAACGGAAGGGTATCAACAATTTTGTCCATGAGTGTATATTGCCCATTTGCCTATATACCAATATGACCATATTCAAAATGCTCACCAGTCCGAGATCTCTGTGTGATATGTTACATATATATATTGTGTTGCTTAACCACTTCAGATCTGGGCCATTTACCCCCTTCCTGACCAAGCTTAATTTTGCAAATCTGACATGTGTCACTTCATGTTGTAATAACTTTGGAACGCTTTTACTTATCCAAGCGATTGTGAGATTGTTTTCTCGTGACACATTGTACTTCAAGTTAATGGTAAATTTGAGTCGATATGTTTTAGTTTTTTTTTTAATTTATTTTTTTATTAATTAAATTTTCATACAAATATACACATTATAATAATAAATATTACGATTCACGAATTCATTTCCTTTACAAAGCCCACCCCCCCCCGCCCCTTGAAGCAGAGCATGCAAAACAGAAAAAAAAAAAGAAAAAAAATTAAGAAACTACTAGTCAGTGCATCTACCCATCCTCACATCCTCATTATAGCGTATCCAAGGGCCCCAAATCTTAAGGAACTCATTAAATCCTTTATCTTTACTTTTATAGTATGCTTTCTCATATGTGACTGTCTTTTGAATGCTCTTCTTATACTCATTTATAACAGGTACATTCTTATCCATCCAATGCCTTATAACCAACAGTCTAGCTAGAAACAATAGTCTACACGCGATTGAGACCTTATTTTCAAGTTTTCCTGCAACTCCAAGGATCATATACATAATATCATTTGGAAATTCGATACCAGTTACAGTTTTTACCAGATCATATACACGTTTCCAGTATTCCTGAATTTCGGAACAACCCCAAATCAAATGATTAAAATCTGCCTGATCTTTCTTACATTTAGGGCAAACATCCTCTATATTTTGTATCATCTTTTCTTTCATAAATTTGGGTGATAATTACACCCTATAAATGATTTTCCACTGTATAATCCTCTGATTGGGGTTGATAGAGACCTTACGTACATTAATCAATATTTCCTCCCATACTTCTTTCAAGTCAATTCCAAGCTTATTTTCCCACTTTTTCTTATAATATTCATTATACCCAACATATAAATTGTTATGCAATATTTTATACATTTTACCCAACTTCCCTTTCTTCTCTAAGTTTTTTTGTGCATATTCCATCCAACACTTCATTATATGTGACCCTATATTTCTCTCTATCCCGAGAGGTTATATACGCATACCATACCTGTGTATACCTAAACCAAAGCAGTGCATCGTGTCCAAAGTTCTGTATCATAGTATTATATTCTAGAATTTTACCATCTGCGAATAATTGTTCTACTCTATTAACACCCTTATTTTGCCAGTAATTATTTTTATTGGATTCTGCAAACTCCTTAAAGTGAGGATTCCCCCAGATTTGTGTATAACGGACACTAGTCCCAACTCCAAATATTTTTTTTAACTTATTCCATACCTTAAAATAACAAGTAATGTATGTAACCACATCCTTTACCCCACTTTCTCCTTTTTCCAAATATGAAATTATATCAGACATTTCCCAGTGTTCACACCCTAGTGTATACCTAAATACTAAAGAATCTTCTGCCCTTATTCTCTGTACATGATATAAGAGGAAATACAGGTCAAACTTTGGAAGGCCAAATCCACCTCTCCCCTCCTTCCAACAAAAGACATCATATTTTGCCCTTGGGCGCTTTCCACCCCAGATCAGTGAGTTGAGCAATACCTCAATCTTTCCGAGCCATTTGGGGCCTATCCACACTGGTGATGCAGATAATATATATGTAAGCTGTGGTAACACCACCATTTTAATTAAGGCCATTCTGTCTGCCATACCCAGTGGTAATCGCACCCATATATCTATTTTCCTTTTTAATTTTTTAATATAGGGCTGGACGTTTATCTTAATGTAGTCGCGTGGGTTCTTGTTTATCCTAATTCCTAGATATTCCATCTCTTCATTTCCCTGTAGAGTCCTAAGCCTATCTATACCATGATCTAAACTATCTTCTAGAGGAAGTAATGAAGATTTACCCCAGTTAACTGCTAGACCAGACAAGGCCCCAAACTGCTCAAACTTATCAATTATATGAGGTATTACTTCCCCCGGGTTACATACAAACATTAAAAGATCATCCGCGTATAAGCTGATTTTATCCCTACTTCCCTTGACCCCAAATCCCCTTATCTGTTCATTATTTCTCAAACAAATTGCAAAGGGTTCTAGGAAGAGGGAAAACAACATTGGGGAAAGGGGACACCCCTGTCTTGTTCCCCTAGATCAGTGATGGTGAACCTTTTAGACACCCAGTGCCCAAACTGTAACCCAAAACCCACTTATTTATCGCAAAGTGCTAACACGGCATTTTACCCTGAATACTACAGTCCAGTATAGTATATCTTCCATGTACTTTATCATTTAGATATAATAGGCTGCCTCCATTCAGTGTGCTGCCAGTGCTGTTCATAGTGCGCCCTGTGCTGATAAATGGCAGGAAAAGTCTAAGGCATATTGGTACAGCATAGACTTTTTCCAGGGTGTGGGTGCCCACAGAGAGGGTTCTGAGTGCCACTTCTGGCACCCGTGCCATAGGTTCGCCATCACTGCCCTAGATGGATAAAAAGTATCCGCTAAGTTCCCATTAATAAGTAGCCTAACCGAGGGATTTTTATATAGGAGTTTTACCCAACCTACAAAGTAGCTTCCAATCCCGAAGAAATCAAGAACTTTCCATAGGTATCCCCACTCCACCCTGTCAAACGCCTTAGTGGCGTCTATTGACAGGATGGAGCGGGGACCCTCCCCTTCCACCTGCATATTAAGGAAAACCCTCTCAATAGCATCTAAGGTAGATCTTCCCGGTATAAAACCTTTCTGATCTTCATTACCATCTCTATGATCACCCCCGCCAACCTGTTGGCCAATACTTTGGCCACCAGCTTGGCATCGACATTGATCAGGGAGATGGGCCTGTATGCTTCTACATCTAGGGGATCCTTGTTCCTCTTCGGGATCAAAACCATCAATGTCTCTCCCATAGAAACGGGAAGGGAGCCAACCTTCCAGGATTCATTAATTAATTCCAATAGTATTGGGAGAAGTATATCGCCATAAAGCTTATAGACCCCTAATGGAATTCCATCAGGTCCCGGGGCTGATGATTTAGGGCTATCTTTAACTGTCTTCTGTAATTCATCCAACCGTATATGTTCATTTAATTTGCCCAACTTTTCAATTGAAACAACAGGTGGATTTAGAGACCCAAGGAATTCCTCTATGGTCACGTTATTTCCAATACTCTCAGAGCTGTAAATTTCCATGAAGTGTTGGCAGAAAACCTTTTCTATCTTCCCTGGATCCCTAACTGTGTGACCTGATTTGTCAGTTATTGCCAATATACTCTTATTCTCCCCTTGTGCTCTAAGAATATTCGCTAATAATTTATTAGGACGACCCCCTTCTATATGTTTATTTTGCTTCCTAAAAGCTCTAACATGTTCCGCTTTCTCTAACATCATCTCGGAATATATTTCTTGTATTTCCCTTAACTCCCTCAAAGCTTCCTTAGACGAGTCCCTACCTAATTTTGTCCTCACAGTATTGGATTTTCATTTTAATTTCCTCCTCCTTCTTTCTTAGTCTTTTCTTATAGTTTATCTCTTTACAGTATATGCCCCTTAGAAAAGCCTTCAGAGTATCCCATATTATTTGAATAGAGGCAGAGCCTCTGTTTATTTCTATAAATTCCTGTATATGATTCCTAATTTCCGCTCTATCCCCAATAACATTTACCCAGTGAGGATTAATCCGAAAAGGCCTGGAGTCTGGACCCTTTGGATCCCATATTTCCTATTGTCAGATTAATGCTCAAGGGTCCATGGTCTGACAGGACCTTAGTTTCATACTTTATTTTCCCCAGGTATGGTAGGAGCTCCTTATTACATAAACATAAATCAATAAGGGAGCAGGCTGAATATGTAGCACTAAAACAGGAATAAACTCTTCTCCCGGGATTTCTTTCCCTCCACGGGTCCAACCATCCCATCTCACTCACGAACCTAGCCAGCGGAGTAGGAGAACCAAGTAGCTTATCTGTAACACTAATCCTGTCGATTTCTGGATTAAGAGTGCAATTAAAGTCACAGGTTATGAGACATGGGAGATGCTCTAGTGTTTGCATGAATTCTACCAGCCTTATCAAAACCTCTAGCGAGAAGGGGGGGGGGGGGGCGGGGGGATGTAGAGAAAGGCCATTATCATTTCTAATCCTTCAAATCTGCCGTGTAAAAATACATAATGTCCCCTATCATCTATCCTGTGTTTATAGATCTCATGCTTTATACTGTTATGTACCATAACTGAAACCCCAGAAGAATATGAAGATAACACAGAGTGGAATTGCGTCTGGGCCCATACTCTGTTTATAGTACATATAGTTGAATTAATTAGATGGCTTTCAAGGATACAAACCACTGCGGGAAGATGTTTTTTGATAATATCAAACATGGCTATCCTCTTAGTCCCCTCCCCCAACCCTCGCACATTCCAAGTCAAAATTCTCATTCTCTAAATGAGGAAAAGAGAAAAAAAAAAAAAAAAAACTAAACCATCCCCCTTATTGCGTGCTCTGCCTCGCCATCCCTCCCCCTTCCCACCCATCCCCCAATAACCAACAAGAAAAAGAAGAAAGAACTCCCTTCTTCCAAGTCTGTTGGCTTCCATCCACACACGTTATATAGGCCGCATCAAACTCCCCCCCCCCCCCCCACCCAGCACACCCATTCTCAAATAAAAGCCAAAAAGTTAATATCCCTTGCTTTCAAGCCAGTCAGAGGCTTCCTGAGATGAAGCAAAAAAGAAAAAACTGTCTTTGAATACTACTCTCAGCCTCGCAGGAAATAATAAGGAGTACTGGATCTGAGCTGTTCTAAGACACTTCTTAACCTCTATAAAGGTTGCCCTTTTCTTTTGAGTAGCTCTGGCATAATCTGGAAACATTGCAATTTTCTGGCCATCAATATATACTTCTGGATTTTCCCTCATCTTCCTAAGGATAAAATCTCTATCTCTAGAGGAGAATATTTTCAACAAGAGTGCCCGGGGTGAAGAGCCAGAAGGTGGCTTTTTGGATGGAACCCAGTGCGCTCTTTCCACTCCAAATAGATCTCTTTCTTTCAGTCCTTGTATCTCCTGTAGTAGCCAGTCCTGTATAAATTTGACCGGATCTAAGCCTTCTGTGCCTTCAGGCATGCCCAAGACCCTAATATTTGCCCGTCTAGACCGGTCCTCTAAATCAATTATTTTTTTCAGTGAGTTCCTTATTTGTCTCTTTAATGTGATTCATGTTTATTTTAAGCTCATCCACCTCCTTGGTTAACAAAGGTAGGGTTGCCTCAACACTGTTCATCCTCTCCCGGATCTTATTAGAGTCTTCTCTGATTATCATGATGTCAGCTTTAAGGTAGCCTATTTGCTGCAAGGTCTCAAGTATAGCCTTATTACAGTTCTGGACCTCCTTGAGAATATTATCCAGAATTGGAGCATGATTCGCCTCGACCTCCTCCATCCCTCCTCCTCCTTCTTCCTGTAAAGCAGAATATCCGGGGCCAGTCGATATATCTAACTCTCTTGTCTGAGGCTGAGGTTTCTGTGCTCGGGTTTTAACACACTCCACAGGGGATTTTAGATATTTATCCAACTTATGAATCTGTTTACTGTCCGGGTATGATCCCAGGCCTCCTGATTTTCGGGCCTGCTTATTCCCCTTATTAGACAACTTTAGGCCATACCACCCTGACCCTACTAGATTACCCAGTACAGGCCTCAAATAAATTCACAATCGGGGTTCCTAAAAAAAAAAAATAAAAGGACAGCATCGTAAATATCTCCCCACCTCTCCCCAGGATCCTAGTCACAGGGAAGGAAAGTCATAGGGATCATCTCATGTTTGATGACTTCGATGTTGTAATATTACAGCCGGCAGTTTTCCACCTGTTTCTGCTGGAATTTCAAGTACACTTCTTCAGCTCAGGATACAAACAAACTAGAAAAAACAGGGGGATCCATTATTCCATAGTCAATTTAAGGTGTACAAAGAGCTATTATCCATATATCCTTTAGGTAAAAAAGAGAAAATTCCAGACTCAGGTTGCCAATACATATAACACCCTGCATGAGAATCAGGACTACTCGTATGGTTTTATTTCAAGGTCTCTTCCTGGCTGCCAGGCCCAACCTATCACAGTCTGATACATTTCCCTTATTTCAAATGCTCCCATTCCCCCGTCCTGCTCAGGTGGGAGCACAAAAGCCAAGGTCTGACGCAGATACACACTCACCCCCTTTCCTGCACTTACTCCTCCAGGGAGCTGTGTCTCTGCCCTACTGAAACTGGAGGCTGGAACGAGATCTCCCCGCAGCCAAGCCACGCTGCGCGGCGTCACCACGTGACCGGGGGAGGAGGGAGGAGGCCCCGAACCAGGCACTCTACATCTTCTCGGCCGGCCAAGACAACAAGATGCCGCCTCCAGCCCGCAGCTCTCGCACAGTCTGCGCGCTGCTAGGCACCGCCCCCAACATTTCATCTTCCGACCGAGGCCTCCGGCAAATCTCAGCCAAGGTGTCGCATCCACACTGGGGATGACAAGGGCAAGGTTCCGGGTGTAGAAAGCAGGATATGGAGGTGGAGGGAGGAGGGAGGAGGTAAACGAGCGGCGGAAGCAGACGGCCTACGTCATGCCGTCATGTGTCACAGGCCATATGAGTCGATATGTTTGAGTCGATATGTCCAAAAGTTAACGAAAATTTGAAAAAAATTCACTGTTTTCTAAATTTGAATCTCTCTGCTTTTAAGACAGATAGTGATACCCCATAAAATACTTTTTAATTTACATTCCCCATATGTCTAATTTATGTTGGCATCATTTTGGTAGTGTCATTTTATTTTTTAGGACAGTAGAAGGTTTAGAATTTTAGACGCAATTTTTGCAAATTTGCAAAATCAACTTTTTTCAGGACCAGTTGAGTTCTGAAGTCACTTTGTGAGGCTTACATAATAGAAACCACCCATAAATTACCCCATGTTAGAAACTACACCCCTCAAACTATTCAAAACTGTTTTTAGAAATGTTGTTAAACCTTTAAGTATTTCACAGGAATTAAAGCAATATAGATGTGAAATTTCAAAATTTCACTTTTTTGCAGATTTTCCATTTTAATCATTTTTTTCCTGTAACACATCAAGGGTTAACAACAAAACAAAACTCAATATTTATTTCCCCGATTCTGCAGTTTGCAGAAACACCCCACATGTGGTCGTAAACTGTTATTTGGGGATACACCAGGGCTCAGAAGGGGAGGAGCAGCATCTGTATTTTCTAACATGGAATTTTCTGTCATGGTTTTTAAGAGCGATAACTTTTTAATTTTTTTGTGGACTGAGCTGCATGAGGGCTTATTTTTGCGGGACAAGCTGTGCTTTTTATTGGCACCATTTTGGGGTACATCTGGATTTCTGATCACTTTTTAATGTAATTTTTGGGAGGTTAAGTCACAAAAAAAGCAGTTTAGGGGCATCTTTCTATATTTTTTTTTACACTGTTCACTTGATGGGGTAGATCATGTGATATTGTTATAGTGCCAGTTGTTACGGACGCAACAATACCAAATATGTCTGTTTTATTTTTTTTTTTTACGTTTTACTCAATAAGAGCATTTTTAGAAAAAAAATCATGTTTTTGTGTTGCAATTTTTAAGAGCCATATTTTTTCCATTTTTCTGGCTATGATCTTGTGTGGGGGCTCATTTTTTGTGGGATGAGGTGAAGTTTTTATTGCTACCATTTTGGGATGCATACGACTTTTTGATTGTTTAACATTATGTTTTTTGGTAGGTGAGGCGACAAAAAAAGCTGTTTTGGCAGAATTTTTATTAGATTTTTTTTACGCTGTTCACTTAATGGGGTAGATCACGTGAAATTTTTTTTTTTATAATTGTATATTTATTGAAGAACCACAGGATGACAAAATGTATTACATAAGTAATATGACATGCAAGTCAAGGAGAAAGCACAAGTCAAGACACTCAACAGTCGTCACAAAAATTACAATGTAAGGCAAAGTTAAATCAGCATGTCAAAGCTAAATAAAGTAAACCTGAGCAAATGTAAGGTAGAATCTCGTTGTGGAATCATTTTTCGTTTAAGGAAAATTAAACTAAATGGTGAACAATACCCTAGAAAGTGCGTCATTATCAGCCGAACGGCCGTATAAAGTTGTAAACACAATACATGAAGACAGAGACAGGAGAGGAAGGAGGAAGGGGGGCGGATACAAGTTGCCAAATAGTAACAGAGAGAGTCAAGGCTGTCGATTAAGCCAATAGTCATCCCAAACGTCCCAGATGGCATAAAACAGATCAACCTTATCCTGGTATAATGCAGTAGAATATTCTATGGTGCGAATCTCCGTCACCCTAGCATATAGATCAGAGAGTGTCGGCAAGCTAGTCTGCTTCCAAAACCTAGGGACGAGGCATCGAGCCTCTGTAAGAATCTGGATTATTAGCTTACGAGAATGGGTCTTAAAATTACTGGGGAAAATGTTCAAAAGGAATGAAAGAGGGTCCATAGGAAATTCACACTCGAAAATGTCTTTAAGCAAATTACTGACTGTTACCCAAAATGGATGTATATTAGGACATTCCCAAAAAATGTGAAATAAAGTCCCTATGTGAGAGTGACACTGTCGGATTTTGCCTATGTAGGAGAGCTGGGGTATAATACCAGTGCATCAGGAATTTGTATTGATTCTCCTGAACACTGACATGGAGGATTTTGCAGCTCTTCTCCATATTTCTCCATATGAGACTCCAGGTCGTGTCTGGGAGCACCCTACCCAAATATTCCTCCCACTTTATCATGTACGGGTGTTGTACTAGCCTGTCCGGGTATGGATTAACCAGTATGGAGTATATCCCAGAGATCAGACCCTTAGTATGTACCCCAGTTCTACAGATACGCTCAAAGGCTGTGGGTAAAGAAACATAGAGCCCTGAGAAGATGGACTGCGCGAAGTGTCTAAGTTGTGTGTAGAAGAAGGCTGCCGCCGGGGGCAAGTCGTATTTTGACTGTATAGCGGAGAAGGATAACAACTCCGTAGTAAACGTATCCACAACATCCGCGAACTGAAAGACCATTTCCCGGAACCAGGCTTTTGTGGCCATACCAGTGAGACTAGGCGGAAGTGAAGGGTGATATAGGAAAGAGGTCATCGCTGAGTTACGGGAGGCCAGGGGGAATTTAGCACTACACACACGCCAAACCATTTTGGTGCACCTCATAGATGCCAAAAGATCTCTATCCTGAATAGTAGTACAGGTACCAGACCACAGTAAGGAATTAGGATGGACCGGTGCCAGCCATAACCTCTGAATTTGCATCCAGATAGAGTAAGGATGTAAAGAGGCCCAGGCCGGAACAGAGCGCAGTTGGGCTGCCCAATAATATTTAATAAAATCCGGTACCGCCAGTCCACCCTGACCCCTACTTGCCAAGAGAACCGACCTAGAAATTCTATGTCTCTTATGAGCCCAAATAAATTTAAGTATGTGAGATAGGAAGGATCTAAGTTCCCTTAGCGGGATTGAAATAGGCAGGGTCTCAAAAAGATACAGAATCTTAGGTAATATAGACATTTTTATGGCCTCAATACGCCCCAAAAAGGAAAGTGGTAACGCCTGCCACTTGGTTAGAAGCAATTTAATCTCACTATAAATGGGTGGGAAGTTATGCTTATAGAGATCCCCAAATCTCGGGGTGATATTAACTCCTAAGTAGTGAAAGGCATCCTTTTTCCAATGGAAATGGTAGTTATCCTTTAAAAGTGCAAGCTTGGCTTCTGGGATATTGATCGGCAACGCCTCCATTTTATTAGTATGACACCGAACCATCCAATCTCTTGATAGCACCAGGGCCCGATTGAGGGGGAAGCTGTCTAAGTTGCTTAGCCAGCAGAGAGTATGGGCTTATTTCCCCAGGCATAATAGCGCTGATGAGTGAACAACAGCATTTTATCCACTTTATCATGCACAATCTTACTCAATTGGGCCCTGATATTTACAATCTGTTTGAGAATTGAGCGAGAGGGTTGGGCGCACATGCGCTCTTCTAATCTACTCAGTCGGGACCTAAGGACCCGTGCAGTTTCCTGCATGTCCTTCTTCATCCTGGAGCTTAAAGTGATGCAGTGACCCCTCATAACTGCTTTATGCACCTCCCATAGTGAGCCAGGATCCTCAACGGACCCCGCATTAAGGTCGAAATATTGTCGGAGATATTCACGGAGCTCATTACGGGACAGAGTTTTTTTTAAGGAGGGAGTCCATTAAGGCGCCAGTGACATCTACGGGTGTGCCCCACCCCCCCATCAAGGGTAACCATTACTGAGGCATGGTCAGACCACGTAATATTCCCCATAGTCGCTCCTTTTAAAATCCGCAATGTAGAGATAGTCCCCAAGAAGTAGTCTATACGTGTGTGTGTGTCCCGTGTGGAGCCGAGTAGAAGGAGAAGGATTTATCAGATGGATTAGCTATTCTCCAGAGGTCATATAAAGAATAACGCCGGATAAGGCGACGGATATTCCTTGCTAATCTCTGCTGTGTCGGGTGAGTGGGTTTCCCTGGCAAAGCTAGCCTATCCATCCTCTCAGAGAAAATAGCATTAAAATCCCCCCCTATCAGTGTGAGAGGATCCGAATGCCTGAAAACCTTGGCCAAAGTTTTGGTCAAAAAATGTAGTTGGGAGGTATTAGGGGCATATAAGTTACAGAGTGTAATAGGGTTACCCTGGAGAGTACCTCTCAATATAATATATCTACCCTGAGGGTCCAGAACAGACGAGTCAACTCTAAGTGGGCAGTGTGCGGAGATAAGTACAGCAACCCCCGCCTTCCGACGTGAGTGGCATGCTGCATAGATCCCAGGGTATAAGTGGGAGAGGAATCTAAAAGAGGAGTTGTCTTCGAGATGGGTCTCTTGCAGAAAAACCACATCCGCTTTGAGGGACTTTAATTCCAGCAGCAAAAGTTTCCGTTTTGCATTGGAATTAAGACCCTTAACATTGAGGGTTACACAACTCACCATGGTAGATTATGAGATGTAAGAACAAGCAGTAGGCTAGGCTTACCAACCCACGGAGGCAAAAGAAGCAGAGACGCACCATGGAGCACCCTAGAATGGAGGATCCGGATCACGATCGGGAGGTCAAGTTGAACAGAAAGACCAGGGTCCCAAGCGGCAGCAATGTCGTACAAAAGGGAGAGAACAAAAGGTAGGGGGAGACAGGACGTTAATAATACACAAACAAAGCAAAAGGACAGCAAAAAACGTTTTCCCAGGGAATCAGAGCCCTGCTGGAGGCAAAAACAAGAGCCTCCTGTGTGGAGACGTTGTCAGAGTAAGACTGATAGATGAGCAACACAGTACCAATAATGAACAGAATAACCATCATAGAGAAATAAGATGCAACTGAACCAGCGCTTCTAATTAAATGAGAACATACTATGAGGGACATACCCATTTGGCGGCACATTAGCATATATCTGAGACAAAATAAACCAGAAGAGAGGCCCACGTCCCCCCTAAGACCCGAGGAATCAAGTGTAATGGAAACCAGCAAAAAAGGAACCCCAGGTGCGTAAGTAAACAAACAACTGCAACAAATCCGCCCGGTTAAAGGAAAAATGGAAGGACCAGCTCATCCCGCCAGTCACTGACTCGAGGAAGGCGGAGGCCTCCGGGGTGATGGAGGTCTCCTGGAGGGCCCTTCAGACTGGCCCGCTCGCCTTTTCCGAGTGTAGTCCAAACACGCAGAGGTGGTGGCACAGGAGATTCCAATTCCCAGTCCTCCAAGTTAGGGAGCGGAAGATCCAAGGCTTCACAAAAGGGTTGAACGTCGGAAAATGAGTGAAGAGTCACCGTTCTGCCTTGATGCCGAGCAGATAACGAAAACAGAAAGCCCCAGCGGTATGCAATCTGCCGATCCCGTAAGGCTGTGAGAAGCGGTTGCAAGTGCCTCCTTTTTTTTGTAGCGTTATCCATGATAGATCTGGAAAAAGTTGAACCGGGGCTCCGTCAAACTCAAAATTGCGGAGATTCCGCGCCTTAGCCATTATTGCCTCCTTAAGGGTGAAGTCATCGACACAACATATTACATCCCGCGGGCGGGACGGGGGGCCCTTCGGTTTGAAGGCTTGATGAGCACGGTCCAGCTTGATCTTGTGAGACTGCGGCTCTCTGAGTATCAGATTAAAGATGGCTTCCAGGGTAGCGAAAAGGTCCTCATCTCCCGTGGCTTTAGGCAAGCCCCGAACCCTGATATTATTTCTACGGCCCCTGTTATCCAAATCCTCCAGATGCCGCCCCATTTCTCTAAGCACAGAATTTTGGGAGGATATGGAGGCATGCAGTGACGAAATATAATTCCTGGTATCATCATGAACCTCTTCCAGGGATTCTACCCGGTCTGCAATATGTTTGATATCAGCTCGGACCATAGCAATTTCGGCCCTGCAGGCCCCTGTGAGCTCAGATATTAACACTTCAAAGTCCTCCTTAGTAGGAAATTGGTTTAAGTAGGACTCCCAATGAGAGGAGGGGAGAGGCAGCGCTGCAGAGGGCACAGAAGCAGAATCACCAGAGGGGAAGGGGGGGCCCCCCTTATAGAGGCAGTTTTAGGATCCCCAGGGCCATCTTTACTTTGGCAGGGGCTACTTCCAGAGTCCTGGGGCCAGAAGGGGGCAGGGGGTGACCTGCCAGCGGCTTCAGAGGAGCTGCAGGACCCAAGGGAGGAGAGCAGGGGTGAGGAGACAGTACCTGGGCGCAACGGTGAGCCTCCCGCCGCGTGGTCATCAGGCGCCATCTTGGATCCGGCGGAGGACGGAGGATCCACCGGTCCAAGTTCCTTTTGTCCCCATTGATGGATTGGGGGACGAGGCAGCCCTATCCTGAGGGCAGAACGGAGGTGAGGAGGGTGATGGATCCAAAGCAGCGTCTTCCCTGGAGCCTGTGTGGGCGCTGTGTCTGGTGGGCGGCAGGGAGGAATGGCGGTACGCTCCGGCTGCAGCCGCGCCTCCCCCCTGTTCCAGGCCGTGGGCCGCGCTCCCAGCAACTTCCAGTGTCCTGGCTGGCGAGGGGGAGCGGGGAGGACGAGGGGAACCTCTGAGGGCAGTTTTCTTCCCCATATCTTGCCTCAAGCTGATGTAGCTGGCCAAAAAAGCGGGGCACTGGCGGGAGCAGCAGAATCAGGCGGCCATCTCAGTCGGCATCCGGAAACCCCCCCGATCATGTGATATTTTTATAGAGCCGGTCGTTGCGGACGCGGTGATACCAAATATGTCTATTTTATTTATGTATTTATTTTTATTTGTAACATTTTTTAAATGACATATTTGGGGGAAAATGAATTTTTTTTTATTTTTTATAATACTCTATTTTTTTTATTTTTTTTTATTTTACACTTTGTGTCCCCCATAAGGTCATACAAGACCTCTGGGGAACATTTACCTTTTTTTTTTCACTATTGATTTCTCCTGTAACTGGGGCTGACATAGTAGCCCCAGTTACAGAAGAAATGCACCCCAAGAGAGGCTGTACAGCAGTATTCAGCGCTGTACAGTCTCAGTGCAGGGCTGATCGGGTCGCTCGGTGAGCGCTGTGTATACAGCGATCTAGAAGGCAGGGCCCCCTGGGAACGGTCCCTGACAGCAAGTACCCCACTGTGCAGCTGCTATCTCTGAATGGGCGTTCAGAAACGTCCATTCAGAGATACTTAACCACTTCCCGGACGTTTATAGTCAATGGGCGGACGGGAAGTGGTTAAACTTTCTTTTCTACAGCCATATAAACTTACATACAGTAGATCGAGTCTTTATGTGCTATTGGTGACCCTCCCTTTCCCAGTTCAAGATGACCCCATCATTCCTGGTTCATGGCATGGCATCATTCTAATTAATGATCCCCAGCATGACACCGTCTAATTCTTAGTCCTCATGATTCCCAACATAATATCCCAGCTGGGTCTCCCCTCATTCCTGTTTCTCAATATAGCTCCTCCTCTCATTCCTAATCTCCAGCATGGCTCCTTCTCTCATTCATGGTCTCTACCAGGGATGCTCCTCTGTTTCAGGTCCCCAATATGGTTCCTTCTCTTTTTCGAACATGTCTCCCCCTCTTATTCCTGGTCCCCAGCATTGCTCACCTCTGATTTCTAGTCTGCAACATGGCTTCTCTCTCCATTTTCGTCCCTCGCTACTAACATTCAGGTCAGTGATAGTCAGGCTCCCTTGTTCAGCATTCACGTGGGCTCTTCAGTACAACACATGGGCTGCACCCTCCTCTTCTCTGATACCCCACCATGATGCTTGTGGGTGCTGGAAATGCTCTTTCTTCTGCTCTCCCTGCTAGAATGATGTGATGTACTGATACATACTGACATAGTTAATATGGTTAAAGTCAAGATCAACCAAGGGATAGATGGGGATGTGAGTTTTACAAAAGGGGAGTTTGAAACTATGTAGATTCTTACACATTAAAGGGCTTTTCTGAGTTTTTAATAGACCTATCCTCAGGATAGGTTATCAGTATCTGGTGAAGGTCCGACACCTGGGACCCCTGACGATCAGCTGTTTGAGAAGGCAGAAATGCTCTTAGTACTGACACAGTGTTCTCTCAGCTTTCCTAGGCCAGTGAAGACACGTTCATTGGTCACACGGCCTAGATGCAGCTCAGCTTTATTGAAGTGAATGGGGCTGAGCTGCAACACCAAGTATAACCGCAATACAAGGTGCTGTGCTTAGTAAGTAGTGTGAAGAACACTGATCTCACATGTGCCTTCTCAAACAGCTGATTTTGTGTTTGTGCCTCACCGATCAGATACTGATGACCTATTCAGAGGATAGGTCATCAGTATTAAAATCTTGGAAAACCCTTTTAATGTTATTTAAGTCTAGAAATCCATCTAAGCATTTTTTAAACCTGTCCATTGGTCTTGCTGTGACCACATGCTGAGGTAAACTATTCTACAGGTTTACAGTTCTTACAGTAAAGAAGCGTTGACACCTCTGGAGACTGATTTTTTTCTTCTCCAGAAAGTGGCAGTGTCTTTAGGGGAGTTTACATGGAACAGCTTTTCACTAGGGATGAGCGAACTTTTGAAAAGTTCGGTTCGGTTCGGTTCGGCGAATTTTCTTGAAGTTCGGATTCATACGAACCGAACCTAAAACGAACCTTGCTATAACGGCTGAATAATTGCTGCAACAATAATGGGAGTCTGGTAGGGTTTAGTTTCGTTTACTTGCAGTTGCTATTCCAATGAAAAAAGTAGAAAAAATCAGTGACTTCAACAACGGCGACGCAAAATATACGCATATTTGAGAATTTAAACTAATGCGTACGCTAATGCGAACATTCATAATAAAATAACGAACATACAGTGTAGCGTTGTCAAAGGTACGCTACTTAACTGAATATGTGCGCATTAGCGTACAAATACACTGCGTCTGCGAACATTCCTACTCCAGTAACGAACATACAGTGTAGCGTTGTTAAAAGTACGCTACTTGACGGAATACGTACGCATTAGCGTACAAATCTTTAGGGTACTATTCGTACTATTCGTACGTACGTACGCACGCACGACGTAGAGGCCTAGCGATGGCAAGAAGAGCAGCTGCTTTTAGCTCAGAGGAGCTCAAATACATGGTCCGTGTCATGGACCGGGAGAACTATGAAGGCCCACACCGCCATCAACATGTGCACAAAAAGGAGGTAATAGAGGTGGTGATCCGAGGCCTCCTACATAGGTGTAGGACTGTGCAGACCCCCGGCCAGATCCAACGGCGATGGTCGGATCTAAAAATCAAAACCCCAGAGTGGCTAAAGGAGATACGGGAGGAGATAAGAAGGGGTAAGTAACAAAATATTTAAAAAGTAAAATCATGTTAATAAATTAGTGTACTGTATTGTATATATACCAGTCCGGGTTGCCAACTGTCCACAAATTTCTGGACAGTCCGTAAAAATAGGCAACTTTTTTCCTATGTCCGTGAAAAAAATATAGGGGTCCGTGATTTTTTAGAGGCTGGTGATACTAGATTATTTTGGTGGTAATTATCATCATTTTTCAGCTCACAGTAAATGGTGTTAATGAGTTCTGATCAGTATATTGAGCTATAGACCTTTATTACTTTATATTTATCCTTCATTATGGTTTTCAAATTTTTCCTTTAAAAATGTTGACCGTCCGTGATTTTGGGATAAGTTGTCCAAAGTTGTCCAGAAACAAAAAAAATTTGGGTTGGCAACCCTGATACCAGTGCCAATAATGAAAACCGTATAGAAGGACAACGTGGGCGTGCGTGGTGCGCTGCAGCAATTTTCTTTCATGCTAGGCCACGCCTCTAACTCCACTCAAACAAGTGAAGATATTCTCAGATACGTGCCCCTTCACAGTAATTTGCCTTAGGCTACTTTCACATATGTGGTGGTGATCCGGCAGGCTGATCCGCGGTATTTGCCCTGCAAATTCCCGGCGTTCTTGCTGGATAGCGGCCGGTTCAGCACCGTCACCCATTATTGTTGATGCGGTTGACCGTTCTCCTTTTTGTGTCAGGCAAATGCTGGATCGGGAGAGATCGGTTGGGCTGTTCCCGGCCGTAGCAGCCCACCGGATCTCTCTCGCTAGTATGAAAGTACCCTTAAATATATGCCCCTTCATAGTTAGTGCTTCCTCCTCCTACACACAGACTCAAAGACGTGCTCATGCTGCATCTAATGTGTCTGGAGTGGGCGATATCAAAAATATTCCCACAATAAAGATAATAAGAAATGTATTGCAATAAATAATACCCATTTAGAATAAAAAAAACACTTGGGGCCACAAGGAGAAGACATTATACTGTATGTGGGCAGCCACAAGGAGACATTACACTGGACGTCGGGGAAGGTGAAGGGACTGCTCCCTGCTTACCGTCACCCGTCTCTGCTTCTTATGGATGCAAAGAAAGCTGACCACGGGACATAGCCACCCATTCCCGGACTCAGCTGCTAAAATCCTGACAGTCCAGCCTAATCCGGAACGGTTGGGACGGGAGCTATGGTATACTAGTGCATTGTATGTGCTGTATTTATATTTGTTATGTTTGTACCTGCAGAATGGGACACAGAGACATCTTTTATTCATTCATTCAACCCTCCGAAGAAATGTCCCCTCCATCAAATATGCATCCCAGGTATTCTATGATCCCTTAACTTTAAATGCCCACTCCACATCATATCGCCCTCCTCTCACCCATAATATCTTCATAGTAGTATACAGTGTTAGTATTAAAAACGGTCATCATAACAATTGTGTACGGATTTATGTTGCAGAGCGACGTCAACGACGTCAAGGCCAGTTGGCCCCGGCAGGACCTGCAGCTTCATGTAAGTGTAAACATATTTAAATAATTTTTTATCCAGGCTATGTGGGAGTGCAGCAGCAGCGATATAAGAGCACTAGTGGTTAGGAATGGGATCCAGCCCCAAACTATTCACATGTATCAACATCAGCAATTACAACTGTTCATTTGATTTGAATGAAATGCCATTATTTAATGATTTTTTACAGCTGCTGCACCACAGGGGCCCTCTACCCCGCCTGAACACCAGCCACAGAGGAGCCCACCTGCCACTCCAACAGCCTCCGAGGTAGAAGGTAGGTAGACTGCTGAGACTGACCTCTCTAAACCCCCCACCAAGCCACCCTCGCAGCCGGCCAATAAAACACAAAAACACCTTAAGTTGGGTAAGGGTCGGTCACAGCTTTATTTTCTTATCTTATCCAAAACTTCAACTTGTTGACCCTAAACACCATAACCCAGAGTATTGAAGTGCTATGCCCCACAGCGTTCTGTGGGCAAGTCTGCCTTCTTCTCCGTCTGAAATCGTCAACCGACCTCTGCTGTGACTTGCAATGTAAAACACTGAAACAAACCAGAAATGAATCAGAAAAAGTAAAGAAAAAGATGAAATAATGGGGAAGGGAGGGTGGGAAGCTTTCAGTGAAGATGCTGGAGAAAGAGGCCATCCCCCTATCAGGGCCATCCTTTTAACCCCTTAGCCGCTACCACCACCTCAGCCAACCAGGACGCAGGGGTGTGGGTTAAAAGAAACACCCTCTTGCTGGTAATTAGAAACAGTGTCCACAAGAGAAACACCCCCACGGGCAGAACCATTTTTTCCCCTTACTGCAGGCTGAGTTCATTAACCATTTAATGCACCACCGCTCGTCAGTCATAGACGCCTTCACTTAGCGTCCGCTAAAATCAAAAGTGTAATTGGTGGAACTTCTGTCTTCAAAATAGAATCAAAATTTATGCTTTATCTTTTGTAGCTCCAACCGTCAGGGAGGCAGAGTTTTACCCAGGACCCTGGGAGGACCATGCCGTATGGGTGTCTAGTAAGTACAAAGCCATAATTCACATAAGTGAAATATTCTCAAGCACTAGGATCATGTCACCCAACATGTTATGATAACTAGACTGTGTACACATTATGTTCTCCAAGTGGTTAGTGAAGGAGACATATCACAATAATTTTAAAATCAACGTAGTGAAAGAAGTAGAAACTTGAGTTACACCAAAAATATTTAAGAAAAAGGTGACATACATCACATAATATTATAGTACATTGGCAATCTCTTTTTAACAAAGCGAGAAACAGCCCTGCACCTCACATAGATCCAGAGATCTGCCCCAATTACTGCTACATCAAGCTGGTTACTCAAGGGTAGTGTGACTAGTGTCTATTCTGCTGCATGTCAGGACTCCTGTCCATCTCTCCCTATCATAGCTCAGGACAGGAGGCAGTTTAAGATTGAGGAGGCAGTGAAGATTTAAACTGAGCATGTGCGACCTTGTCAGTGAGCTGTTCAAAGACATAAGAAAAAAAGGCTCAATAAAAATACATTTCACTGAATAACTGAGTCAGTTCGAGTAGATATACAAAATATTTAATGACATGTAACTGCTAAAGTATTCAAATCCAGGTGCTGCTTTGAAAGTGTAGAATATGTTTTGTGCAACAACCCCTTTAACTAGATAATACTAATTGTATTAATGTTTACACCCCTACAGCTATCCCCACAGACTTCGAATTGGAGGCAGCCCTCAGAAGGGTCAATGAGCGGCTCTATGCTGCCTCACGCATCCAACGCAGCCTTCAATTAGAGGTGTCGGCGATGCAAGTCATGTTGGCGAGGCGTCGTCAACCTCCGGTTTAATATTTTTTTAATTTTGTTTTTTTATTAATAATTTGTAATTGTTAAAATATTTTTTCTTTAAACCTGTGTTTTGTGTTTTTTTAAAACCTTTAACCCCTTCCTGACATACTTTGAAGAAATATTGTTATGAAATATATGATGACTTGTACGTAAAGCTCAAGTCCAGCCAAAAATTTCAAGGAACAGGCACTCCGATACACCTTTTATTACACATAAAGGAGGGCATCAGTCACACCCGTGAAAAATTACGATTGATGGCCTGGTGGTGAACAGACCCTTGAAAACATTATGGTAGAAGGCCTGGTGGTGAACAGACCCTTGAAAACATTATGGTAGAAGGCCTGGTGGTGAACAGACCCTAAAACATTATTTTTGAGGGACTGGTGGTGAACAGACCCCTGAAAACATTATGGTAGAAGGCCTGGTGGTGAACAGACCATAAAACATTATTTTTTAGGGACTTGTGGTCAACAGACCCTTGAAAACATTATGGTAGAAGGCCTGGTGGTGAACAGACCATAAAACATTATTTTTTAGGGACTTGTGGTGAACAGACCCTTGAAAACATTATGGTAGAAGGCCTGGTGGTGAACAGACCCTAAAACATTATTTTTGAGGGACAGGTGGTGAACCAGTAGGGTTGAGAAGAGACAAGTTGAGGAGGAGGAGGAGGCAGCACTTGATTGCACCCAGTATGTTTCCAAATAGACAATTGATGGTGGGGGCATTAGTAAGAGCAGTATTCTTTTGGACCCAGAAGGGCCTAGTACAGAGAAATGAAGTTGGAAGCTAAGAATATGCACGCTTGTAAAAATCAGTTTTTATACATGACAAAAAGTTGATGTTGAGTTCAGCACAGGACAGTCAACGTTAAAAAAACACCTCTAACATTACAGCTAATCTAGTAGGATACGGATACGGTGAAATAGACAGACAACCTCACCCACAGAATCCATGAGGTGAAGAAAGGACATTTAAAAAGGCACAAATTCAAGAAGGCTTTATGCCAGTTCCATTATACAAAAATATGTGTCCAATTTTCATGAAATGGACACCTCACTGCCACTCGCTTTACAAATTGACGCAACTACTCTGGTGTAAAACCAGTTTAATCTGGGCCTATGGCTGTTGGCAAGACATATATATATATCTTTGTTACACCAGTTTGATTTCCTAACCGAGTGCAGCGCCCAAACCAATGGATGTATGCTTTTTTTTTTTTTTTGTGCTGTCACCAACTGGCTTAAAGGATAAGTCTGTGCAATTTATAAGGCACCATTCACACGACCGTAAGTGAATGGGGCCGTATCTATCCGCAAAATCGCGGATAGATACGGCCCCATTCACTTACAGTCGTGTGAATGGGGCCTAAGTTTCTGGGTCAAATAAGGGCACAGAAAGTAATTTATTGCCTCGACTTATCTTTTAAAATGGGTAGGGGAAAAACCCCTGATGGGGTATGGGAGTGACCTTCCCACCCTCTCTTTGGTCACTCCCAAAAAACCTCACCCTATGGGTACCTTTACATGGGGCTGCGGGTCTGCTGAGTAAAATCCACAGGGCCTTTTTATACCGTTCACCAAATGGCGTTCAGTACTATGGTGCCGACCGGACATACGCAGTTCTACGCTGAACTGGGTATTTGCGTCCAGCCCCATAGTACTGAAGGTGGCATAAAATCAGCCAACGATGCGCTGTGGATTTTATGCAGCAGAGAACCACAAAAAAGCATCCCATTGTAAAGGCACCCGTAAATAAGGCAAGTAAACCTGCCATTCACCAACTGTTTGTTGCTGTAACTAAGTGTGGAGGTTTTTTATATCACAGTTGAAGGACAGCAGCCTCCGTGATATATACCCCATAGACAGACTTATTCCACGCATGACTGCATGAGAGGCGTGAAATCATTCGCACAGAGAAGAACCCCATCGGGATTTGCGGTGCGAGATTTTACTACTCTCATGATATCAACAAAATACCTCAAGAACAGTTAGTACCCGCTCACAAAACGGTGAGTAGTGTTCCTTGGCACGGGTGCCAGGGATAGAACCCCATGGCTATAGTTCACAAGAGGTGAAATCCCCACTTTGTGAAGCATAGTCGTGGGGATTATTTTAGGGATGGTACTGTTCTTGGGGTATGGGTTGGATGGTGCACCGGTGTGAGGCATTAAGCTGGTGTGAAGATGTTAAATGGCCAACACACCATGGGCATTAAATTTGGAGATGGGGTTCTGTTTATTTAAATGTATCCGAATTAAGTAGGGAATTTTTAAGGTGATTTTTTTTTTTAATTTGAGGTCTAAGGGGGGAACATTACTTAATAAGTTAAATTACGGATTTTTACATTGGGCACATATTTGGGATCTTAAGGTCATTTTCTTGGACACACGGATTGCCATGCAAGACGGGTGACTGATGACTTAGTCATTCACATCAGGCAGGGGGGTGGTATAATCCGATGTAATCCAGGCACGATTCATTTTTATAAAAGTCAGCATCTCAACACTGTGGCAAGAGAGCCTCGTTCTTTGCGGTGTTACAATGTTACCCGCCACACTGAACACCCTCTCTGACGCGACACTACTGGCTGGGCAGGACAGCAGAGCCAAAGAAAACTCTGCCAGTTGAGGCCAAATGTCCAGTTTCTCTGCCCAGTACTGCACAGGGTCGGTGACACTTTGGGGCAGGGTACAATCCAGGTAGGCAGTGACCTGGTGGGTGAGCTCATGCTGGTCCACGCCATGAGTCCGGTGTTGTGTCCCCTCTTCAGCAGCTGGCTGCATGAAATCGCTCATCAGCGATTGGAGGCTGTAGCGACTTCTCACGCCTCCACTAGTGGTGGTGGTAGTGGAGCGCGCTGGTTCCCCCCGAGCGGATGTTGTCTGGGAACCTGGCTGGTCTCGCTGGTAAGTAGAGACCAGCTGTCTGGTGAGTAGGTCCCGGTAGTACCCCAGTTTTGCCTCCCTCTCTGATGGTGGGAAAAATTCCGCCATTTTGCGGTGGAAGCGAGGGTCCACCAGGGTGGCCAGCCAGTATTGGTCCCTCTGGCGGATGTCCACAATCCGGCTGTCACTCCTCAGACACTCCCGTAGGCACCTTGCCATCCGCACCAAGGACAATGAGCGCCTCTCCTCTCCACTGTCCTCGGTATAGTTCCAGGGTCTGCTGGGGTCTTCCTCCGCTTCCTCTACCACCTCATCCTCCATCTCCTCCTGTGATTGAGAGGCAGAGAAGCCAGGTGGCGCTGTGTGGAATGGCTGGGCATGGACATCTTCCTCCTCCTCACCCTCCATCTGAACTTCATCCATCTCTGGGCTCAAGGCGATGTTCAGCCTTGGAGTGGTGGCCTGGGAATCCTCGCTGATGATGCTTTT
This sequence comes from Rhinella marina, assembly GCA_900303285.1. Taxonomy (NCBI): domain Eukaryota; kingdom Metazoa; phylum Chordata; class Amphibia; order Anura; family Bufonidae; genus Rhinella; species Rhinella marina. Next base: position 36,597 of record ONZH01002540.1, read on the forward strand.
CAGCGCACTTTCCAGAACATGGACGAGTGGGATGATGTCATTGATCCCATAGTCATTCCTGCTCACAAACAAAGTCGCGTCCTCAAAAGGGATCAACAATTGGCAGACTTCACGCATCATCTGCCAGTGTGTGACTTGGAAGTCGCAGTGTGGCGTGAAGCTGCCTGATTGCCCCATGAGGTAGTCTGTAACGGCTGACCTTTGCTCATACAGGCGGTCCAGCATATGGAGGGCAGAATTCCAGCGTGTTGGCACGTCGCAGATTAGCCGATGTTGGGGCAGACTGCGCTGTCTCTGGATCCTGAGCAGGGTGTTCCTTGCAGTGTAGGAGTGGCTGAAGTGTTTGCACACTCTGCGTGACATCCTCATAAGGTCTTGTAGTGCAGGAAATGATCTGAGAAACCTGTGCACTATGAGGTTTATCACATGTGCCATACAAGGTGTATGACTTAGCCCTCCCTGCTGCAATGCAGAGACAATGTTCCTCCCATTGTCTGCTACCACACTTCCCACCGTTAGTTGACGTGGGGTCAGCCACTGATCTACCTCCTCCCTGATGGTCCGGAGGAGCTCCTGCCCACTGTGTCTCCTTTCACCCAGGCTCACCAAATGGAGGACAGCCTGAGAGCGCCGGGCCTGACATCGGTGGTAAGACACCGGGGCAGGTTGGACTGCAGTAGAAGCGGCGGATGTTTGCAAGGTGGTGGAGGCAGAACTTCTGCTTCCCGATGCTGGCCCCCTAAAGCACCGTGGAGGTGACAGTGGCAAGAATGGGCCAACTTCCTGATGGTCTTCTGGGAGGATGTTGACCCAATGGGCAGTAACAGACATATACTGCCCTTGGCCATAATTTGAGGACCAGACATCAGCACTCAGGTGCACACTCTTGGACACCGAGAGTCCCAATGAGTCGCCCACCTTTTTCTGCACATAACTGTGCAGTGATGGGACAGCTTTTGCAGAGATGTAGTGGCGGCTGGGGACTCGCCATCTGGGGTGCGCACACACCATGAAATCCCTAAAAGGCTGGGAGTCCACGAGGTTGAAGGGCAGGGACTGAAGCACCAGCAGCTTAACCAGGTGTCCGGTCAGTTTTTGGGCCATGGGATGGCTGCTGGAATACACCTGACGTCTGCCCATGGACTCAGGGATTGCTGCCTCATTAGCGGTGTACATGGCAGTGACACTGTGCTGCTGCTGGCAACTGAGGCTGACGAGCCCTGAGTTCCAGTGAGAGGATGCTGCATGATGGGATCTGCAGTGTATGGTACATCATGACAGGAGGTGGTATTGGGGTCACGGTTCTTCCAGGCCTGTTGGTGTTGCCTTTCCATATGCTTTCGCATGGATGTTGTCCCCAGATTATCACCCCTACCACGACTGACCCTCTCATTGCACAGCAGGCACAAAGCAATATGCTTATCTGTCCCCAGGCGGAAGAACTGCCAGACTACTGAGGACCGTGGTTTGCTGACAGCCACGGGGGGTCTTGCTGGCTGTTGACTGCCACTACTGCCTGAGGGTGCCCTCTCAGGACCAAGGCTTTGAGAGGGTGATCTCTGCCTGGTAGCTTGTCTTCTACCCCTCCCTCTTGTGCCCCGGTTGCCTCCAATAGTGGGATGTTGCTGTGTCGGTGGCACCTCTATTTCCTCCACCGACGATGCTGATGATAATGCTGCTTGAGGGCACCACGTCCGATCAGCGACATCATCATCAAAGTCAGGACCACTGCTACTTTCCTCCGGTGGCTGGGACAGGATATCAGGTGTGGCACTGGATGCCCCTCCTTGGCTCTGTTGACTGCTTACAGCCAAAACTTCCTCTGTACCTTCCACCCGCTGACTTTGGTGGACTTCCTCCTCCTCATCACTAAAAAGTGGTAGAGACTCCAAGGGCAGATCAAGGTTTGCAAAGAGTTCACTGGCAGAAGGTGCCCCAAAGGAGAGTTGCATTCTAATAACAGGGGATGGGCCAGAGGACTCTCGCTGACCGTCCCATGTAAGGGTGGTGTCAGATGATCCAGCGGATGCTTGACTCCTCGTTTGGGAGCTTTGGGCGGTGGAACTGGAGGATTGGGTAAGCCAATCTAGAACCGCTGGCTGTGTGGTTCTTACTTGACCAGTGGCTGTCAGGGGTAGCTGCACCCTGCTGCCACGCCTGTTACCCCGGCTGCCACCGGGCCTGGTGCTGCCACTTCTTCTACCCTCACCACCTCCTGTTGCACTCCTTGCCTGGGAAGTGCTGGAAGTAGGACGCTTGGACATTTTTTTATTGTGTGGGGGAAAATGTAATATAATTTTTTTTATACTTTTTTAAACTTTTTTTTTATATACCTTTTTTTATCTTTTTTTTAAACTTTTTTTTTAATTTGTTTATAACTTTTTTTGAAGTTTTTTTTTAACTGTTTCTGTTGTGGCTTAACGGGGTTGACAGCACCCAGCTAAGCAGCAACGTGTACCGTGTACGGTCACAGAACAGGAATGCTACCTGTCCTGACTCTTTTCTCACAATTTTTTTTCTCACCCTATCTCTCCCTAGATGACACAATTTTTTTTATTTATATGACTTCCTCTCCCTATCTCTAGCTTTCTCAGCCTCTTTCCCTATCTATCACATTAACTTCTATATCTAGCTTTTTCTTCCTCTCTCCTGCTTTTCTCACTAAACCTTTCTATTTCTTCTCTATCTCTCCCTGTATCTATCTACTTGTTTGACTATCTCTCTATCTATATATCGATCTATCTATCTAGCTATCTCTTTTTCCTCTCTATCTACTGAGCTCCTTTCTCTTTGAAGTCTGAAAACGCACTGACAAAATGTCGGCGCGATCAGGCACTTCCTGGTCTGTGTGGGTGACGTCACACATCTTTTTTTTCACAGAAAACCAGGATACAAGGGATTATAGGAGTAATAATCCCTTGTATCCTGGTCTATTCTGTGAAAAAAGTACAGTTTTGCGTCGGCGTTTTTTTTTTTACCAGATTCGTTAAGAATCTGGTTCGTTACGGTTCGGTTCGGTTCGCTCAAAATAACGGCGATGCAAAATATACGCATATTAGAAAAATGTAAACTCAAATATGCGTATATTTAGGGTAAGGAATACGGCATATTCCATACCCTAAATATACGCATATTTGAGAAAGTTCGCTAATGTGTACGCATTTTATGAACGCATTAGCGTACGCATTAGCGTACGCATTGGCGTACATTCTCAATGAATATGCGTATATTTGGCGTCGCCGTTATTTTAACCAGATTCGTTACGAACTTGATCAAAATTCGGTTCGGTGACGAACCGAACTTTTGGGAAAGTTCGTAACGAATCTGGTTCGTTACAGTTCGGTTCGCTCATCCCTACTTTTCACCATGTTTTTTGTGCAGACCATTTATATAGGTTAATCATGTCTAGAGATGAGCGAATCATCCAAAATTCGCTTCGCCGAATGTTCATCGAATTTTTCAAAAGATTTGTACCTCATACGAATCTATTTGGCGAAGCTGTGTACAAATCATACGTTATTATGTAGTGTTCTGCGAACATTTGTGCACTAATAACAAACATACAATTGTTAAAGGTACGCTACTTATGTGAACACGTGAGCGTACAAATTGCATACAAATCCTCAGCGTACTATTGTCTAGCGATTGCATAATATGCAGGCACGCAAAACGCTAGGCTTTGCTGGAGCGGAATGGTGGAGCAGGAGGAACGCTCTGAGTCTGACCCCTGGCTACATGATACTGTATCAGCAGAAGAAAGCACATCATCCGGATGTGATTGAGATGAGTGTGCCATCCACTCCACTACCTCATCCACTTTCTCCTCCACTACAATTTTGCGCCTTGGTGGGTTAGCCTGGTGGAACAGTGGCCAACTATTGCGAATTCTACATGTAGAAGCTCCGGCTACATGTCCTTTGCCTCTGCTGTCCTGTGCCACCTTCTCATTTTTTTTGGAGCTCGAGGTCTGGCTGGAACTGGAACCCTTTTGCTTTTCCATGCCAGACATTTTCACTTGACTGTGGCCCTGCAGCTGGTCTTTGTCTCTCTCCCTGCCTGATTAATTACTAGCCCTGCAGTATCCCTGATATGTGTAATATGGATTCCCCGAACAATTACACCCCAATTTTAACACAAGAGTTCACTGTCTCTCAAAACTTCACAGACAGTGCTTCTGCTCGTCTCAGCAGTCGCAGCACAACTGATGTAACAGGCTTACCGAGCCTATGAGCCAATCAGAGCAAGCCCTTCCCACTAGGTCAGGTGACCGCTTTCTTCCCGGGCTTTTTGCCGCCTATTTCCGCACGAATAACGAACTTACAGTAAAAGTTCGCTAATTAACTGAATTAATACGTATAAGCGTATAAAGTAACTTATACGTAGCATTAGTGTACAAATAATCGGACAAGTACGTAGCGTATGTGTACAAAGCTTTAAAAATATTTTCGAATCGAACAAAGCGAATCTGAAAAAATCCGGATTTGCTTCGGAGTGGAAAATTGCGTAGATTCGTATCGAATCTTCAAAACGATGAATAGATTCGCTCATCTCTAATCATGTCCCACCCTTAGACTCCTCTTCTCAAGAATAAATAAATGTAATTTTTAAAATCTTTTCTCATAACTGAGACCCACTACGGTTTACATCTTTTACCCTTCTGTAGTTCATGTGTATAAATCTATATATACGTAGTAAAATAAATAGAATGTAAACCTTTGCAGTGTTTAATAAAACCATTATTTTATTATATCAAAAGGGTACAGAGTTTCAGTCACAACTATAATCCAAAGTATACATGCATTCCCCATGTAATAACAGTTCTGGAGCTTCTATTCTTACGGCTCTATGTTGTGCCATTCCTTTATTATTTCTACTAGATGTTATGAATGAATTGCTAGCAGTCTGCAGTAAAGGTACAGAGGGGTGGTAACCAGTTGGCGGTGTGTACCTGCAAAGTGTCACTCTGTCCAATCAGTGCTGCCCTTTTCAGACTGTGCAGGTACACACCCCCAACTGGTTACCACCCCTCTGTACCCTTAATGCAGACCGCTAGTAATTCATTCATAACTTCTAGTAGAAATAATAAAGGAATGGCACAACATAGAGTTATAAGAATAGCTCCAGACTTTTTATTGCACGGGGAATGCATGTAGCTATTAAAACAGGCGTGTCAGGAGAGGTGAAAGGTCCTCTTTAAGGGAATGATAGATGGCAGAGTAAGAAGAAGTAGCAGTCATCAATGTATTAATTATTAATATTCAGCACCCATATTAATATTTCCTTTAACACTATGTGTGGCGGAAAAATAACACTGCACATCACCCTGAACACACCACACCCACCGTGAAACATGGTGGTGGCAGCATCATGCTGTGGGGATGTTTTTCTTCACCACGGACAGGGAAGCTGGTCAGAGTTAATGGGAAGATGGATGGAGTTAAATACAGGGCAATCCTGGAGGAAAACCTGGTAGAGGCTGGAAAAGACTTAAGACTGGCCTAGGATAACGACTCTAAACATACAGCCAGAACTACAATTTTATTTATTATTACAATGTTTTTATTTATTAAAATTTTTTGAAAAGAGTGTATCATTTTCTTCTCACTTTACACATACTTGTTATTTCTGTTGGTCTATCACATACAGTCTCAACAAAATACACAAGTTTGTGGTTGTAAAAAATGTGGAAAAGTTCACAAGGTATGAATACTTTTTCAAGGCACTGTAACTGGGGACCGTTCAGAAAAGGAATCATTGACCACAGCTCTCTGGATATGGTCCTTAAGCCAGTTTTCGAGCCAATTACAAACTATGCTTTCTAAGCCTATAGACCTCATTTTACCTATTAAACTTTTATGAGGGACAGCATCAAATGCCTTAGCAAAATCCAAGAAAACTACATCCACAGCCGACCTTTGTCCAGGCTGTGGGAGTTTCTCTACCCTGATGCCCCTTGCACAGTTCACAGCACATGTAAGTCCAATGGGTGGGCTTTTCAAAGAGGTTCCACTGAAAAATTTGCTCTAAAAGTGGTCTTCGGTCAGATAAGGGGATAGTCTGCTTTTATAGAGACAGCTTCCATAGTGTATAATGGGGAGGAGAATCAGCTATAGAAAAAGTTAGTCTGAAGGGGTTGGTCTTCTTAAAGGGATAGTGTTTGGGGGAGGTTTCACTCTATGTAAATAGCAGGCTTCATAAGTGCCCCCGATCCAGGAAGATAGTTTCACATATTGGGGGTTGTCATGGGTGTACTTTTGGAAGTCCAACATTTTATTGTCTCTTGACTTCAGGCCTTTACAGCAAAGTTGAACTAAGTCATAAATACCTAAGCATCTCTCCCACAAAGAAATCACTGTGGACAAGTATAATCTGCTCAACAGACAATAGACACTGCTATTTTATCTGGGAAATCAAGAATCACAAGGTGTTTACGTCTACAAGCATGTTTACAAACTATAAATGGACTATGCTGATTGACTAAGACACCATCTGGAAGGTGTCCCAGGTATGGGCAATGTATGGGCTATGTGTGTGTGAATGTATGGCTAGTATATAAGACTGCACATAGTTAGGTACTTCCTTCCCTTATATTTCTGTCCTTTAGATATTTACGGGAGGCTAGATGGGTACACACATATGTAAATTCTAAAACATAACTTTTACTTAGATATATTAAAAAATAGGCCCTTAGTTGATATATAACAAACAAAAATGCCTTCAATGCATCAAATTTTTCATAAGTAGGACAGAGTGCACGGCGGCACCCAAACAAAGTAACCATGTGTCCTACCAAAACCATTGAAGGTTCCTTCTGTCACACTAGTCCAAATGTATGCAGGAATCCACGAAGCGTTGTCCCTGGACTAGAGGTTAAGACAGTATTGACGGACGGGGTTTTTCTTTCCCTGATATGTCCCTATGGTGGGGTGCTACGCTGGCCCTGCAGACTAACCACTGAGCACCCACCCTGAAAAGGGCGACCCCGTCCGGTTACTAGAGAGGCGTCGTTGATCCAGGGAGTAATTCTGATTGCCTGATTGGAGTCGGGAAGGAATTTTTTTCCCTAAAGTGGGGAAAATTGGCTTCTACCTCACAGGGTTTTTTTTGCCTTCCTCTGGATCAACTTGTAGGAAAACAGGCCGAACTGGATGGACAGATGTCTTTTTTCGGCCTTATAAACTATGTTACTATGTAAAAGAACCTAGTAAGCCCTAATCCTCACCTCTCCCTACATGCATGTTTCTCCTAGAAACAAGGAGGCATAACAGAGGAAAAGGGGCAGTAGGGAAAAGGGCAAAAAACTAAAGCAATAGTGGCTGCTTAATTCGTCTTGAAATTGATTTTGGGGTATCTCCTACCTATCCTTAAAATGAGCTTTATATTTATTCTTGACCGTTAGATATTTCCCTTTCATGTATAATTCCCTGTACAATTAATAAATCCCCTTTAAAGATCGTATAGCTATTTTTAATTTACAATTAACTGGCACCCCAAACCGTAGCAGATTCTACAAGTGTGCATGAGGCCGAAATGAAAAAAAAATGAGGAGGTATAGTATTTGACTTCCTACTACTTTTTACTTGGGCTGTGTATAAGTGATCCCTGCACAGCCAGTACTAAAAGGAAAGAGTTGTGCCTAGTAAATCAGCTGATCAATGGGGATCCAGGAATCAGACCCAACTTATTAATTTGGTCTTGTAAAACTCCTTTAACATGTGTGACCATCATACGCTCAATATCAGTGATTACTAACCTCCGACACACCAGCTGTGGTGAAACTACGACTCCCAGCATGTTCCATTCACTTCAAGAACAGTTCAGAGAACAGGAAAGCAAGTGTACATCTTGGGAGTTGTAGTTTTTACCACAGCTGGAGTGCTGGAGGTTATCCATCACAGGTCTATATTCATGATCTGCATCCATTAAATATTTGCAGCTTTTTGTAGTTCTTATATTTCACTTACCGTACGGATATTCCATACTCCTGAAATTATGCATAATAGGTCCAAGAATGCAGAACTGGCCTTTAGATGTGGACACTGTCTCAAAGACTTCCATGAACTGTAGTAGCAGTTCAAACCTACAGTATGTCATACAGATTTATCATTTTTATGGAAATTTCCTGTACATGGCAGCACTCAGGCTGCTGAGCGATAAGTAGCAATACATAAGGAATTTGAATTCCCCCAGGCTGCTCTGCAGTAATAAAATATTATCTTATAAAGTATTCCTACTTACCGCATTACCTAATGTGTTGTACCGTGAAGCTCCAAACCTAGGAAATGTTGATATGCAGCAGATTTGTTGGAAGAAATTTAAGTGACTTCCATATATGTGAATGTGCTTTATAAAATTCCATGCATATGCTGGAGAAAACCCCCATTCAGATGTAAGGAATAATTTCTGGAGGAAATATTCTGCATTCAAATGGGCCACTACACGTGTATACATCACATCTCTATAAATGCCAGTTATACAGAAATGTGTACTCTACTTTGCAACCCGAGAGGCATCAGAAGTGTGCTGGGTACAGCAACCAATCAGATTTTGATGCAGAAAATTTCTACAACTGAAAATCAGTTCCATTCATCTAAATAGCGTTTTGGTGGAAAGGATATGGATTTCTGCAAGTCCCATGCAGGTGGATGGAAGTGATTTTCAGTGGCAAAAATTTTCTTCAACAAAATCTGCCGTTTGTGAAGGCATCCTTCAGCTGTGTCCACATGACATCAGCTGCAAATTTGAGGATGCACATTATGGTGTGTCAAATCTGCCGTGTGGATTTTAACAAATCTTATCCACAAACTTAGTACAAAAAAAACACTGTGTAAATTGACCTGCGGAGCAAATTTGATAATTGCAGCTTGGCAATTTATGCTGCGGATCTTCCCAGAAGATTTCGCCCTTTGCAATGGAGAGGGTAAAGTCTGCAGCATTCTCTGTGGTAAAACCTGCATGTAATGGATGAGTTTTTAGTACTGAAGCAAAAGCCACTGTGGACATTTCTGTTGTATTTTCCAGTACGTATGGACATAGCCTTAGGCCTCCTTCACAATTCCGTTTTTTATGGGCGAATGATTTTCTGTTGAAGCACATATATCCATTAATTTTTATATGTTTGTTCATGCATCAAAATTATTTTACTGACCGTGAGTCAGTGAAAAAAATCACAGAGACGTACACTACTTTGGTCCTTGATGCGGACCAAACACGCCCATTGAAGTATATGGGTAAGTGGAAAACCATGGACACAACACAAATGACATCCTTGTTTGGTCCGTTTTTACTGACCACTGGTAGGATATGCTCTGCAAAAATTATGGATGGCAACAAAACAGACACATGGTCGAAACACCAATTCTTCACAGACATCTTCACAGATGAAACTAGGGTCGATTTTTTCATAGGTGTCAAACGGACACAGAAACGTGAACGTGGCCTCAGAGCCAGAAAATCTGAATTGTGATGGGTTATTATGCAACCTATGGTCTTTAACATTGATCTGTCAAAACATAAAACCAGGAAGGTTTGCCAGGGGGACACAGAGAGAAGATCTCCTTGTTGAGTACAAACACTGCTTCATTTGAAAATACATGTAATAAAATCTTAAGATAAGACAGCAAGAAAGAGAACGGTTTAAATGTTATTTTATTAAATACCTTCTGTCCAAGGTTTCAATGTAACAAAGCTATGAAGATCTACCAACATTCAGAACAAACAAACACAGGATAATTGGTTTATTTTTCTATTATCATGCAAAGATTCTGCATCAAATGCCTTTCAAAGTCCTGTTTAAAACGTGATATTTATAATATATATTATATATATGCTTACATTAGCCCCATAAGATAACAGTAACAATGCTAGAAGTGTATTGGTTTGTCAGATAGTGACCATACCAAGCTAAGGTTTTTATTAACTTAGAAAGACATTTATTTTTTTCCCAAAGACAGTGCGCAAAAAAAAGAAAAAAAAAATAAGAAAAAATTATAAAGGTTTTATTTTAGAAAGATGCATTAAATACAGAGCGATTTTCATATTATTAATCAGGTAAACAGACAGTGAAGGAGCAGACCTAAAATAGACATGCATAAATTCTCTTAATTTAACTGCATATATTTTATTTTCTGTTTGGTTTTTCCCTTTTGTATTAACTGTTAAAAAGCTGAAAGCTTTTTCCTTTGTTAACATTAGAGCTGTTGAAAAAAAAAAAAATCCATTCTCCCCAAAACCATGAAAAAAAGCCCATCCCAACCCGTCCCCCTCCCATGTGCTCTTATATTTTCACACAAGCATTTCAAACGGTTTAGGCCATACCTTCCCATCATCATCAATAATAATAATAATATCTGATTTCATCACATAACCACATAATAGATTGTTTCTTTCTAAAACATCTCGCACTGGTCATCTCAGGAACTCTGGAGAACATGCTTAGCCCATGTGCAAATTTCCACAAATACAGTTTCTTCGTCAAGTCCAACATACTGTACTATGTCATGTATTACAAGTGGGGTTGACATACCATTACATGCACCTATCCAAACAGCTACATAATTGTGCAAAAATGGCAAGTTATTGACAACTTTGTTCCCACCAATGAACTTCTGAGCAGTCTGCCATTTTTATTTTTTTTAAATTAAGGCGACCAATCCTAATGAAAACCGTAATTTAAAAAAAAAAATTCTTGCAATTCTACATTGGTCATCATTAACAATCACATGGATTGTCACAAATTAGACTCTTTTCAGAAAAAAATAAAACTTGTGCATTTTTTTTTAAATATTCATCAACTCCTGATATGCAATTTAATCTAGATGTTGATTCCTTAGTGCTACTAGAAGGATAAAGGAAAGCGTCAATTTTTCCAAGAGAAGATATTCCACGTAAGGGTTTGCCAAATGCACACCCGTAGATCTAGGGGATATCTTTTGCAGAATAAGGAGAAAGCACTTTGGGAACTTTGGGGCATGGTTTATGAGGGAAAAGCAGAGGGTTTGACAAAGAGATGGAAATCTTAAAGGGTTTTCTTAAAAATGAAATTTTAAAACAGACACTGTTCACCCGCTTGCAAGAAGATGAGGGACCACCAGACCACACAGTTTAGAAGGTGCAGGCAAGCATAAAAAGACATGCATACATCTCTACGCATCCAAGTTCAGTGTACTGGATCACTCGTTACAGATCACTCATGACGTACAAGCAGATCATTTCAAAATCTGCCATTATAGTACACAAAGCTTTATCACTGTGAAAATATATCACCCCCCTTTTACATATATACCATCAAGGGAGTGGTTTGAATCATAAACCCCTCCTAAAACATGGCAGTTTCTATTTTTATGTCTATGTCCTCCAAAAAGGTTCAGACTAAATTAATTATATTAACATAGCAGTAATGAAATGTTCCTTCTGCAGGATGAACATTGTATCACTTTTTTCTATAGCTATAGATAACTCCCTAACTATTCCCTTATTAACATAGACCCTTGTCTGTTCTTAGGAGCCAGCGGATGGATGAAGACATCTCCAGCAAAGTGCTACATAGGAGATAAAAGAGCAGGTCAGCCAACGGTATGTGAAAGGTTTCCAAGAGTTATAATAAAAATTGGAAAAAAAAAAAAAAACAGAGATAAAGACAAAAATCAACACCTCCTCTTGTGGCTCTATAGTATGAATCAATGCAGGTCAACCATAACAGGGGAAGACCACACCAATCTTCATAGAATGAGAGACCCTAAACTCTGCCCTGACATGATACAATTCAGCAGCTCCTCCAATGAACAGGTCTAGTTTATTATCTCTTACATGTTGCAATTTGACTTCCTTCCCTAATTTCCTCATATGACGCTGCCTGATGTGGCTGTCTATCTCATCTTCTCGCCACCTATATGCAGCCACATACTCCTCAGCCTGGTTTTTAACAAACGATATATATACGTTTTTTTATGTTAGTTTTTGCTCATTTTGAAACTTTAAAAACACCTCCGTACAGCAGGAACAGACACGATGGATCCATGAAATACAACAATTAGCCAGCAGCTGCTTCAGCCTCAGAATGCATGCAGGGTTTTCGTGCATTTTTGGCTACTGCCGGCATCAATATTTTTATTTTTTTGAATTTTTTACTTTTTATCTTTTTTAAAACTTCCGAACGAACAGGACTGTTGCCGTCGTTTGGGCGATCCTCACTCGCTCGCTAGAAAGAGGTTCTTCCAGTGGAGAGGCTGTTAAAAGAAGAAATAAAAGGAATGGGCACAGTGCAGTTGTGGAAGAAGAGAGAAACTGAAACGCCTACCACTATACCTGTTAGTCACCAAGGACAATACAATACTAAATCTACATGTAGAAGAACATCATTTTTACATATGTATGAAACGTTTCAAATGATTAACAGAACTTTGCATAGTATACTGATCTTTGCTACACTGTGAAATCCAATTTTTCTACAATTTTCTAAAATTTCAGTACTCAGGTCAGAGTGACTGATTTATTGCTCTTGTTAAGAATAAGAGAAATAAACCAGTTTTTAATTGGCCAACACGGTACCACACTTTTGACTTCGGTCAGTGTGAGTCTCACTGTAGTGTCTCTACATGACACTTAGGGCTCATGCACACAAGCCTATGTGCCCCTTGACTGTATTGCGGATCACAAACAGTTGGTCCGCAATATATGGGCACTGGCTGAGTGTACTCCATATCATGCATGTGGAGCCACTGACTTGAATTGGTCCGCAATTCTCAAGATACGTGGTGATATACATATAATTATAAATTATAAATTATAAAATACAGATTGGCAGCGCACAGAAGCTACGTGGGATTAGTGGGATTTCGGTCCGTGCCTCCGCACAGCAAAAAAAAAACATGGTGCCCATGCATTGCAGACCGCTATGGGCGGGGCAGCCATTTGGACCCTGGGAGTGCACCGCTCCCGAAGAAAGCCACTTTAGATATCATGGTATCTGAGGGGTTCAATGAAATATTGAAAATGATTTAGGGTTTACAAATCACCAACTTTTAAGCACCACAGAAAGTACACTGAAATTATATGAGGACTTCACTCAAAAACAGCTGATTTTCCAGATATTAGATAAGAATTCTACACTGCTTTACTATTTATCCATTTACATTTCTGGCAAAATATTAAATACACATATGGAAGTAAGTTTTCAAGTTGTTCGTACTACTACCTACCAGTATTAGTTCCTCACTGGAGGGGGGCGGCTGGGGCCCCAGAGCAATGATAGTGGACATTCAACCACTTGCCATCTCTGCGATTCCAGACTCGTGTTTCTTCTGACTGTGTGGTACGAGGTCGTCCCTGGGCATCAATGTACTGTGTGAGTCGGATATAGGCGATGCAAGCCGCATCTTCCCCAATTACATGCACATGTGGATTCAGGATGGTAGTATGGATAGGCTTGGTATTCTTTGACAACACTGAAAAAAGTAGAACATATATCATGACATATGTGAAGATATAGACAAGTGCGGCAGCCACTTCATTATAGACGTTAGCAGTGGTCCAAGCTCAAGGACTCCACCATTGTCAGAGATATATGTCAGATCATTTTGTAGCCTCTCTCAGCCTAATAGATTAGCATGTTAAGAAAAGACAACGAAATGGTAAAACCATCTTTGCAAGAGATTTAACAATGTCTTCTTACAGAGATTCCAAAGGGTTATCTTTTCAGATTTCATACATGGGTATAATCCATAGTTCTACCCTGGTTCTGGTGTGTTCAGTCAGAGCAATTGACAAATTCAGTCTATACAGCTGTAAAGACATTACTGAATCAAACAATGTTTAGCCATACAGCTCTGCATGGGCCACTTAAGACTGGTGAAGAACTTGTGCAAAAATTTGGTGAGAGCTTCATTCCTCAAGGAGCCAGGTCCCACATAGAGATATAAAGGAGAGGTGTTTCAGCTATGCTGACCCTTTGTGACCCTTTCCAGCCAAGAAGAGTTGATCATGATCCCTCTTCACCAAAGTCTGTGGGAGTTATAGAGACAGTCAAGCCAGCAATCTCCTACATTTGGCATATGATCTTCGATGCATATGTAGTCCTTTCTCCACCTTTTCTTAGCTGAATAATTAGCAGATCTATTACAGACTCAGGGCTGTATGAGGCTCCATGTAAGGGGGGGGGGGGGTGGCGATGACATTATAAGAAAATGCCTGGGAAGCTACAAGATAAGGTCCATCAGGTGGGGCAGAAGGGTGAGTATGTTCCCCCGGTCATTAAGCATATTGTTTATTACAAGGCATAGGCCAAGGTGTAGTATGAGGTCCCCGACCACATTAATACATTTTCAATGCAAACATTGCAATGATACATTGGGTAAAGGCATATTCCCATTCACAAGATCCACACATATCTTGAGAACACCCCCCCAACTAGCCTGAAAGTGGCGGCCAGAGAAGGTTGGAGCTATGGAAACAGTCAAGTGTGTAGTGCTACACAGTTCCCATAACACCCATTCACTTTTATGGGAGTTAAAGGAAACAGTATAACACAGCCCATTAAGCTGTTACCTTAGCTGCATCCACATATGGTCACTGCATCCAGGTGGGACAAAACTGAAGAGATGCCTATATTGAGATGGGAATCCTCCTTTAAAGTATAGCATTGCTATTGGTGCTACTATGATTACGTTCTTCAGAAACTGCAGATTTTACTTTCTTTACTCTTTACTTTCTTGTGCTCATATAGTATCATTTGGTACTAATAAAGCTGCAGAATGGCTTTCCTCCAAATACTATTGATAGATACATCGCTAGCTTATATTACTCTGACATAAATTGTATGAACTACAATACTCACAATTGTCAAAATAAAATTTATGAAAGTCCATTCCTTCCACAAGGTTCCCGAGGGCTTCTGGTTCAAATGATGTCAAGCCGGGGTCGCAGATCTTCCTTTAATGGAAAATATGTAGTTAGTAAGATGATTAGCTCTGCACATTAATATGCGATACTGTTAACAATTATTTCCCTATATTCTGTAAGTAAACAAGTGTGTAATTAAATATTTTAAGGACACAGGATGCCAGTTTTTCAACAGGTCAATCACAGAAGCGGAAAACCAGAGGTGCCAAGTGTTTAGGTGCATAAGAGAGCTACCTGATCTCTGTTTCAGCTCTCAGAATAGTTTTCAAGTACAGTTTGAAAATACTGTGGCCTAGATTTACTAATGTTCCTGTTTAGATGGGCTTAGAAGACAGTGGGCAAAGCTTTGTGGACTAAGATGCACCTTTTGGCGCCAGCATTTTTTGACAAAGTGGGAATAAAAATCTGTTTCAAAGTAAGCAAACCGTTAGTATAAAGTCAAAGAAAAATGTCTTCCCATGCACCAGATTTATCATCCAGCCTGAGTCACTGTGACCTGACAGCCTGTCTAAACTGGGCATATGTCTGTAACAAACACCCATTTGGAACTAGGTCTCAGTAGCAGAGCAGCCAAACACAAGCATGAACAATGCAGCATTCAATGTCTGAAAGGGGTTGTCTCACTTCAGCAAGTGGTATTTATCATGTAGAGAAGAAAGTTAATACAAGGCACTTACTAATGTGTTGTATTATACACTGCTCGTTTCCAGGGGTTATGGCCACCACAGTAGCGCAGATACAAGGTGGTCAAGATGGAAGCTGCTGCACATGCCTACGCACCCCCACGTAGAGAGGCTGGTGTTTTTTCCTATAGTGTGCAAGCATGACCACCGCAGTTGGACTGCAGGGTGGTCGTAATCATGGAAACAAGCAGTGTGTAATGTGATGGAAAACTGCATTCAGCCAGCAAAGGAAGCAATATGGACAATCACAATACATAAGTAAGTGCCTGGTATTAACTTTGTCTACATGATAAATGCCATTTGCTGAACAGAAAGAACATCCACAGGAAGTTACCGTGACGTTTGGTGAGTGGGCATGATCACGCATTTGCAAATATGTGTAACTAAGGACTTCCTTTTTTACCTTTAGTCGGCATAGCGCCACATATATCCAGATTTATTTCTATTGCTTATTACATGTTGTGCAACCATACTTTTGTATTTCTATAGTTCTGCTTTATGGATATGCACCTATGAAAATATATATATGTATCGCTGGTCCAAACTTTTTATTATTTTTTTATTTGCTGAACAGAGACAGCCCCTTTAAGTGATATAAAGTAGTGCTTCTCAAACTATGAGGTCGCCCAGCATCAGCACTATGCAATAGATAAATTCAGTCTGCACTAAAAAAATGTAGGGGTAAAGATGAGACTGTACGGGCTCTCAGAAGATTTAGGTAATGTGACTCAGACAAGTTGTGGTCGAAACTAGCGTTTAAGGAAGTGCTAAGTTTTTGGGGACTGAAGGACTTTTTTATAAAGGGTTTCTTATAATTCTGCCATTGTTTTTCATCTCATCCTGTGAGCTGGCTTCACACTACATGCACACCCTGGACATACATTTACGGCAAAGTATACAAAGGGGTTAAAGCTGTCTTCAAACAGATTTGTGGTGCTGCTGAACTTACCCTTGATGTCCACTGGTTTCTTAAATTACTTCTAGAACTAGCATACAGATAGGGTTGGATAAAATGATGGCACATTAAAGAATTTACTCACGTGTAAGCATCAAAGTCCCCATTATTGATAGCTTCAATCAGTTGCTCTGTAATCTTGATAATCTCCTGTTTCCGCACTGTAGGGGAGACAAGACAGACTGAGTGCTCATGCCCATCATACAAATTTGGAGCCACAGCTGTTGGGTATGAAAAAGATCACTTGATCCTAATAAACAGGAATGGACAGAAGAGCTACTAGATCCAAAGAGTAAATCTATAGCAAGGGGAAAAAGTGGGAGTCACAACTGCAAACAACTCTTTAATATTTAACCCCTTTGTTTTACTTGAATATAAACATACATAGGCTTGAAAAGTGGATGTGTCCACACAAATTATATGGAACCATATGGAGCAGCGTAAACTAGTACAAATTTTTTAAAACTCTGTGGTTAAATGTTATAAAGATTGTTGCTGTACAGCATGATGGACTCAAGGATCAGATATGATAGGAGATGAAACCATGTAACCAAAACCACAAAAAACGGAGACACCCTTCACCATAAGTGCTCCTACCCTAGCACATCTCTATTATACAATGTAACATGTGACTAGCTTTGAATGAAATGTATTCAACCAAATATTAAGTTTGGCCTTTCTTCAAATACATGGGCCCAGATTTACTAATGTTTCTGCACTTAGAACGTATATAAAAAGTGGCGCAACTCGGCACAACTAGGGCTTCTTCAGTTTTTTTCTGTCTTGCTTGAAAAAAGGCGTGTTTAGCAGGAAAGAAGCATGGCGTAAGATACAACATTGTGCACCAAAACTGTGCCACAATTTTGGCATAAAATTTGGTCTCAAGTTAAGCCAACCAATAGCTGGACAAAAGTATCCCTGTACCAGATTCATCATCCAGTCTGGTGAAGGTCTAGACAGCCTATCCAAGCTTACTCCATGTATAAGATTAGTAAATATGCCCCATTGTTCGAGACCTTCATAGCAAGAATGTTCATTCGTTTTCTAAACTTGAAAATAAAATTAATTTGATACTTATTTCCTTCAAAGGTGGAAAGCGGCATTTATAGTATGCATTACATAAATAAATGATGGGAATTCTCAAAATCATGTCCTGTCATTATGTATGATTTAAGATAGGGATGAGCGAATCGACTGTATGGTGTTATACTGTAGGGTGCGGGAGCTCCATACAGTATTAGAATGTATTGGCTCCGATGAGCCGAAGTTATTAACTCAGAAGTCTTGTGAGATGTACTAACTTTGTGAATTATTACTGTAAAAAACCCTGATACCGCTCCGTACAGTATTACAACAAAGTTGTATGCGAATCGACTTTGGATAAAGAATCCGAAGTCGATTCGCTCATCCCTAATTTTAGGAGACCATGGGGATCATTTACTAAGACTCCTTATGCCAGGAGGCTTTTGGTGTTAAAAAAGTCACAAGACCCCATTTTGCAACCATTTGTAAACTTTTTAAAGTGTTTTTAAGCTGCTCTTGACATTGGGTAGTGGCGGGAACCAGGCCATTGGCCCCTAACATTTATGTAAATGACAATTGAAAACTCCAGTCAGGAACTGGAAAAGTTTTCAATCTACACAAATGGAGGATACTCCTAATTTATGAGGAAGAATGTGCCTTTTCAGAAATTAGGCGCAAACTCACTGATTGAGGCTGGATGCATGGAGTCTCACAACTCCCCTGCAGATGTTGGGGAGAAAAGGATCGGGCAGTCGGATTTCAACACGCCGATTTCTTTTTTTTTTTTTTTGAGGAGATGAGCTATTCTTTGGCTGAGCATGAATGTGTATTGGGGGTGGGGGGCAGAAGGAAAACCTCTTGACTAAACAAAAATTGGACCGAGAGCCTTCTAATCTTTTTGGACAGTGAATACTAAGCTTAGGCAAAGAGTACTTATGGATGCTAGTGGTAAGGGGATACACATGTGTTTTTAAGATACTACTGAAATGTCATTCTCATGCAGTATAATCAAGACTGACAAAGTGCAAGATGACACAAATAAAGTGAAACTATTTTAGGGACATCTGAAATGGGCACTGTAGAAATATTTATATCAGATGTATTTTTCTCATTGGGTTTTTGATCTTTATTTCATATAGGATGCACTTTACATTGCTTTCTACATTAATACAACATGATACTAAGATTACTACACAGAGCAGCTTGGATATTCTTTTATTGCCTGCAAAATCCCACTTATCTCCAATCTTCATATGCCAGACAGAGTCGTAGTGAGCAATGTCACTGGAGATAAAAGAGATTTTGCAGGAAATGATAGAATATTCCAGCCCTGAACTAACATACAGCAAAAAGGGTGGCACATTCACTTCTTGCTGCTATAAAGATTCCACTATTCTACACATTAAGGAAGCAACACACAAATAAAATACATTTGGATTCCCATCAATGCATTTTGAAAAAAAAGTGATATTGAAACATAGCCATTTAAAAAGACAGAACAGTGTTTCATGTCAAATATCTCCAATCACTGGAACTTCCCATCTTTCAGGTGCAAGTTATAAAACTGCTAAAAAAGTTAAAAATCACAAAAGTATATTATGCCTAAAATCCAAATAATCAAAGGACGTAAATAATGTTTCCTTCTAGATTAGAAGGACTTCAAAATCTCAAGTGACATAATAAGGAAAAGTGGCCTTACGAGTTGTTAGAACCGCGATCATTACATATAAAGGTTAGTGAGACACCATTTATAGCATCAAGAGATGAAGGTTCAGGTAGTGTAAGGGATTCTACAAAGGTCAGCAGTAACTACAGGTATACATGGGGTCAGGGGAGGGCTGGCAAGCAGAAAGTATTGCAATGACCCATCTCTAGTCGTTACAGATTAGTCCTGGAGCACTTTCACACGTGCCATTTTGATGCTGTTCTTTGACCTAGTTTCTGAAGCCAATGTCAGTAATGGATTGTGAAAGGTGGGAAAATGTAGGAAAGATTTTTCTTGTCCTTTTTTGAATCCACCCCTAGTTTTGGCCTAAAAAATTGCATCAAAATGGAAATGGCATGTGTAGCACCCATACAGTGAGGTCAACTTTGTCACTAATCCTTGAATATGCTTTCAAAATATAGATTAGTCAAATCGGCCAGATCTTATACCAAAATGTGGGATTTTAGTCTCTTATTACCCATAAACCCCAGGTAAATAAAAGCCAGCCCTCCACTGTTAGGTAGTCTCTACTTTATTAAAGGAAAATTTAGGTAAGTCTGGAAACCGACAGTGAGGATTAATACTGATAACTGAGGATCACTACCAACAAATGTTCTAGGGAACTGCAGTCATTGAATGACTAACTTACATAGTGAACTGCTAAGTGAAAATGGTACAACTGGAGTGAGCAGAGGCTCAGCCTGAGCATGCTCTACTTCCAGAGTTTGACCTGGGCTTTCCCAGGCTAGGATTTTCTCTTCACATGACTGTGTAGCTGTAAAGAAACATATATATTAACCAGAGTACAAAAAAAAGTTGATGAGTAACATATTAAAAAGGTTTTCACACAAATAACATTTATCACCCAGGGTAAAAGTGTCTGATCACTGGGAATCTGAACAATGGAGCCGCCAAGCAACCAAGAAAAGTGAGGTTCTGGAGAAAAGTTGTGCATGAGGGACCATTTCATTCACTTCTATGGGACTGCCGGAGAAAGCACCAAGTTCTAAAAGTGTAAGTGGTCCCTCATGCACACCACTTCCCCATTCTGAGGCATGGCACCTCTATCCCATTATCCTATGGAAGTCTGGGATCTCTGTTTTCATAATCACTAGGGGTCCTTGCAGTCCCCCTATCCTGAGGATAGAGAATAAGTGTTATTAGTGGGAAAACCTCTTCTACCTACCAAAGAATACAGCAGTAAAACAAAGTCAAAAGAAGAATAAAAAAATGTTAAAATAAAACATAAGATTACATTCAGGTATTAAAAAATGGCCTTTTTACTGGAGAACTTCACAGCATATATGGAAGCTACCAGTAAACAGCTGTCAAACTCCTTGAAATTCTTTAGCAGATGGTTGATTTAAGTAATAGGATGCAAGCTACAATAATAATAGCATGGCTTATTTCTTGTGTAGCGTTTATTGCAAGGCCTCATGTATGGGATGGCCTAACTGTGTAATAGCTAGCGTTAATATTTCCATTATGTACTAAATGGCCACACTAAAATGTAACATTCTGCATGGAAGCCCAATTAAACTGTCTAAGCCCGTAAAGTTCACTTTAACATTACTTTTTGTAAGTTTATAAGTTTGTTTTGTATCATTATAGTTTAACGGACATGTAAAATAGTTCCGACGTTCCCATAGTATGCAATAGAAGCAATTACAAATAAGAATAAAACTTCTAAAAAACAGAAGGGTAGGATCTCACAAACATGCAAAAAAAAGCAGAGCTTCCATCATAAGAATAGGTCTGTATGGACAGTGTATATGACAAGAATATGGGCAGACAGGAGAGGACACAGCACACCACTCAGGACTTACTGGCTGCCTCACACAGCCCAAACTGTGACTGCAAAGACTGAGTCTGCATTTTGCTTTCACTCAGGCTCCATCCTTTGAGAAGCAAAGGACCATCCCCAGGACAAAGAAGAGATGCTGAGCGGTATGCAACATATAACAGGAGACAATCATTAAGGGCTAAGGAAGACAGGTCATGGTATGTTACATCTTTATCATACTCCTACCGCTCATAGAAGGTTCCTATCTCCACTTCTTATAAAATCTGATTAATAAAACCATAATCAAAAGAAAATGATGGTTTGCATTGTGCTAAACCTCCTTGCTCCAATTCTGTCTCCTCGGTGGGAAGGTATCTTTGAAATAAGGCCTCTTTCACACTAGCGTTAGCACGGATCCGGCACCTAAAGGGTGCCAACGGATCCGTGCTAACGCTGATACATGTGCAGCTCCGACCCACACATGTTAACATGGAACAAGACACAGACATACAGACATACATACATACACACATACATACTCACATACTCCAGGGACGCCGGCAGAACGTCTTCACGCGCCTCCTGCGCGCAGTGATGACGATTCCCCACAGCGCCCTCTGCTGGGCGCAGTGGGGAAACGTCATAGCTGCGCGCAGGAGGCGCGTGAAGACATGCTGTCGGCGTCCCTGGAGTATGTGAGTATGTATGTGTGTATGTCTGTATGTATGTCTGTATGTATGTATTTATGTATGTGTCTAGCTCTGTAGCCGGATCCGGAATGATCCCCCATTGCAAATCAATGGAGGACAGATCCGGATTACTGGTGTATCCACACCAAACGGATCCGTCCCCATTGACTTGCATTGGGGGTCATTCCGGATCCGTCTTGGTGCGGATCCCTGGACCGGAGAGCAAACCGCAGCATGACAATGAATGTGGATAAAACTGAAGCGTTTTATTCTGGTATTGAGCCCCTATGACGGAACTCAATACCGGAATTTTAAAACGCTAGTGTGAAAGTAGCCTAAAGACTAAAGCCATCTGAGACAGACTGGTTGGCAGGGTGTTACCTGACAACACCATTTAAAAGGCACTTGTACTCTTAGCGACAACTTAGGTCACAAAACACAGCTGTTAATGGGAAACCGGTCATATTGAACATGCAGTTCAATTTGCGGACAGTAGGTTATACAGCAGGAGAAGCTGAACATATTGATATACAGTATAACTTGTATTTTATTTTTAATTCCATTTTATTCTGGGCTTAGGAGTGCACAGAGGATGGGGTGGAAATCATATTAGTGATTGACAGCTATTGCTGTATGCAGTTATACAAGGAAAGCTGTCAATCTTAATCTTACATCTGAAAACCCTGCTCCCCCGGTGATCAGCTAGTGATGGTCTACCCTGTGGAGTGGCCATCACTTAGTAAAGATTGGACAGCCCCTTTAAGTCAAATCTCGTCATCAGAATTTTTTTTTTCATTTTTGTATTCATTTTATTGAACATGTCAAGTGACCATGCTAACCTGCTTAACATTTTGCCGTGAGGTGGAAAGAGAAATACTGCCTCAATTTTGGAAATAGGAAACAGCAGTGATGGACAATATACAATGCATTCGGAAAGTCGCTTTAACTTTTTTCACGTTTTATGCTGCCGCCTAAGTATTCAGACCCTTTATAGGATCCAGTTTTCTTGGGTATGATGACACAAGGGTTGCATACCTAGTTTGGGGGTTTTTCTGCCACTCTTCTCTACAGATCCTCTCAAGGTCTGTCATGCAGGATGGGGGCAATCGGTGGACAGACAATGTCTGGTCTGTCCAGAGATGTTCAATTGAGTTCAAGTCAGAGTTCTCGCTGGATCACTCAAAAACATTTTCAGAGTTGTCCCTAAGCCACTCCTCTGTAGGCTTGGTTGTGTGCTTTGGGTCATTGTCTTGTTAGAAGGTGAACCTTCAGCCGAACCAGAGAGACTATTTTGTTCATGGGTCACCTCTCTTACCTAGGTCTAGCAGAATTTTTTTTTACCCTTCTCCAGATTTGTGCCTCCAGACAATCCCATCTCTGAGTTCTACAGGCAGTACTTTCATGCAATATCCGCTGTGAGACCTTATATAGACAGAGGTGTGTCTTTCCAAATCAAGTTCAATCAACCGAATTTAACACAGGCTGACCCCAAAATCAAGGTGTAAAAACATCTCAAAGATAATCAAGAGAAATGGGAGGCCTCAAAGCTAAAGAGCTAAGTGTCATAGCAAAGGTCTGAATAAACGTCTGTGCAAAAGTTTAGTTTTTCTTTTTTGAAAATCAATTAAAAATACGTACGACAAACAAATGACAGCCCCACAAAATGTCAGTCATAAAAAAAATCAGAGCCAAAACTGTAGCAGCCATTCAGTGAACATAACAGAACGGTTGCAATGAGCATGTGGGTGAAAAAATACTAACATGCCAGTGTCCATTGTGCTTTCTTTAAAGGGGTTATCATTATCATAAACATCCCCACCATGTGCCGGGCCCCTCACAGGTAATATACTTACCGCCGCTGCTGCTTCTCCCTGCACATAGATGAAAATTTTCGGTGTCAGAGGGGAGCAGCCAATGGCGGACAGGGACAAGCGGGTGACGCTAGGGAGGCTCATCCTCGTCTGCTATTGGCTGCTCTTCCCCTGACACCAGATGTTTTCATCTGTGTACAGAGAGAAGCAGCAGCGGCAGTGCGGGGACCAGGAGAGGCGTAAGTATATTCCCTGTGAGGGGCCCAGCACATGGGGCTGTTTATGATATTGAATAACATCTTTAAAGCACTTAGTAAACAAACCTTGGGTTGATGTGGAACTTGCACACAGCATAGTTATGTTTATCCAAAAGGTATGTATGTATGTGTCGACATTTGTAAACAGCATATAATAGTAATTAGATTGTCAAAAAATATAATTAGGTAAAATCTCTTTTCTAACTTTTAGCCTTTTGGGATTTTCAAGAATGTTTCTATGGGCTTAAATTGTAAAATAAAATCTTTTGTGCTATACTTACCTTAATGCTTGTCTCTTCCAGACAACTCTGACCATGCCGCAAGAACTTGGAATATTTGATCCTGTGACTACTGAAGTAGGAGAATGTGATCCTCTTGGTGCTGAGTATGGAGTCTGCTTTTTAGATTTATGTATTATGTTTTTGGAAGCTAGGAAAATTAGTTTTAATTGGTTCCTATGGACAACCATTGTACAGAGAGACAGGCCAGATACTAACAGACCAGAAGCATGGGAATGACCAGTGTATTGAAAAGTTTTATCACTTTAGGCTCTGAGAGAACGCTTTTAAAAATAGTAGATACTTCTGCATAAGGAAGGGCAAGAGGGAAAAAATAGAATTGACTGAATGTCAAAATCCTACAGGTCCAACAAAAGTAAAAAGCAAATGGCTGCAGGATGAAAATCTTGGAAAGAATACATAAGGTATGTATTATCATACTATAAATATAATGTCGTAATGCTACAGGTATGCATTATTGTGCTACAAATATAATGTCATAATGCTACTAGTAAACTTTCCATTAATAGTTTAAGTGAGATTACTTTTATTAACTCCTTAATGACTGGCCAATTTTCCATTTTTTTGTTAATTTTCATTTTTTACTTCCAGCCTGCCCGAAGCCATAACAGCAGGGACTCAGTGGCTATGGCACCCAAGAGCAGGCGCTATATTTAGTCCCAACTGCCAAAGTATATATACATAGGGTTAAAGTATTTTATGATAAGAAAACAAAAGAACACCAGGGGGCAGCATTATACAAATGTAAGAGCAATGTGCACACAGGAGCACTTTCACTTGCGTGAGTTAGCAGAATAAATGTATACTTATTTGTAGGACAACCCCATTTAATCGTACACTTCCAATACCTTCCATTCGCTATGATTACACAGTGTAGCTCTTTTAAGCGCCGATTGCTTCAACATCATATGCCGATTTGCAATAAATGTTTTATGAAATAGTCCTTCAAAGGCAGCTCTGCCATTTCTAACCGCGGTAATGCCTGTCTTGGGATCAGCTTTCTGAATCCAGATCAGGTTTGTTCTTTCTGACCTAAAGGCCACATTAGGTTCATTATAAATTTAGTGCTCTGAACTGCTTCCCTGCCTCTTGATCATGTCAGGAGGCAATGGTATTTGTAAGGTGCAACATGTTAAGAGTTGCCGATTGTTCCACAGGATACAGCGAGACAAAAATCAATGGCTGATAATTAACGCTCTAATTCGCTGGAGAAGATTCTTACAGGAGATGCTGCTTCGCGGATGCCCGGTGTTATTTTTCCTTTTAGTGTTATAAATAAGTAAGCATTGTCTTGTAGCTTAAAAGATTGATGTCTCCTCTCCCTGTGCTCTGCTCGATCTTCGTAAAGTACATGTCGTCTCAGCATTTCACTGCATCATTTATGAGATGCAACACATCCTGTTACTATGATATGGGGTAGGGCCATCCAGGCAGAAAGCTCTGAATGACACAAGTAATGTGGACATTTTCATATTCTGGTAGAGCCAAAAGATCATAGGAATGACGTCATCAAATCTATGGAGCAGAGCAGCTTAGTTATGATTCATTTGACATATACTTTATTATTTTTTGTTACTCGGACTACATTCAAGTGTATGTTTTACGCTATTTTTGGCCTAAGTGAATCAATCTATAATTGAATGAGCAACTTTACTAGCAGCTCGACATGAACAAGATCTGACTTACATCTGGAGTTGTAAGTCTGGAATGACATATGCACTTTTTGTGTTAGTTACTTTTTAGGAAAGTATATGAAAGAGAAGGGATAGATCAGTCTTTCCTTCATACTTTTCATCCTTCTTGGATCAACCCCTTGATTTGGTTAAAAAAAAACTAAATGTTAAACTGTTGTTAAAATTACAATAACCTAAAATCTGTTAAAAGTTCTGATAAGCTGTAACTGACCATTAAAGAGTCCAAATCAAATCAACAAAATTACATTAAAGGGGTTTTCTGAGACTTAAAGGGAACCTGTCACCTAAAACACGCCTCCAAAGCCACCCACATTACCTGACAGTAGCCAGCAGTATGTTACTAAAGATGATCTTCTTTCTCTTGTCAGGTCCGCCAAAATGTTGAAAAATAAACTTTAATCCCTTCACACGCTATATAACAGCAGAGCTTGAAGTCAAGGGGGCAGCGGCCTCCTCGCTTCAAGTCAGGATAACCGCACCCCTTTCCCTGCCCCTTTGCCTCTGATTGACAGCCAAAAGGTTTTGCTCTTCAGCAAAGCCGTCCGAAGGCTTGCGCATGCGCCCGACATCTTGTGCTCGACGTGCACAAGTCTTCTGCGAGCTTTGCTGTCAGAGGCGAAGGGGGCGCGGTTATCCTGACTTGAAGCGAGGAGGCCGCTGCCCCCTTGACTTCAAGCTCTGCCGTTACATAGCGTGTGAAGGGATTAAAGTTTATTTTTCAACATTTTAGCGGAGCTGAAAAGAGAAAGAAGATCATCTTTAGTAACATACTCCTGGCTACTGTCAGGTAATGTGGGTGGCTTTGGAGGCGTGTTTTAGGTGACAGTTTCCCTTTAAAGGGGTTGTGTCACTTCAGCAAATGGCATTTATTATGTAGAGGAAGTTAATACAAGGCACTTACTAATGTACTATAATTCTCCATATTGTCTCCTTTGCTGGCTGGATTTGTTTATCCATCACATTATACACTACTCGTTTCCATGGTTACAACCACCCTGCAATCCATCAGTGGTGGACATGCTGGCACACTATAGGAAAAAAAGCACCAGCCTACATGAGCTCCCAAGGTCCCGGCCACCAGAGAGGCTAGTGATTTTTCCTATAGTGTGCAAGCTCAGCCATCACTGATGGATTGCAGTGTGGTCGTAACCATGGAAAAATAAATCCAGCCAGCAAAGAAAGAAATATGGAGAATAATAATTGTATTACCTTCCTCTACATAATAAATGCTATTTGCTGAAGAGACACAACCCCTTTAAATACTGATGACCTATCCTCTGCATAAGTCAGTATCTGATCAGTGGGAGTCCGACACCCAGAACCTCTGCCGATCAGCTGTTTGAGAAGGCACCTACACTTGCAGTGGTGTCGCGGCTTTCTCACAGCTTTCCCCAGGCCAAGTGATGACACGTTCATCAGTCTGAGGCCTGAGAAACCAGTGCTGCGGCGATCTCATGACATTTTCACTCGCAGTTCTCATGTATAAAACTGGGTATCTTTTAAAAAAAAAGGATTTTTTTCCCCAGATTTTCATAAAAGCAGATCAAAAAATAAAAATGGTAATGTAACACTACTAAACCAATATTTGGAAACTCCCTTTAAATGTGTTCTAATAATGCAAGTTATATAATTTGTTTATATACAGTATTTCAATTATCCCCAGTGCTCTGATCTTCATATATCCTCTGGTCTTTTCTTGCCTATGCTCGATACAGGACAATGTGACATTGTCTTTGTATCTGAAGGAGCTGGGTGAATACTTCATTTCAACAGCTAAACCAGTGTCTGCTTGAGAAAGGCTCTAGGGTGGAGCAAAAATATTTTTGCATTTTCATTGATTTGTGAGTGCTGCCTTTTTGCATATATATATATATATATATATATATATATATATATTCTTATTATTAGTAACTTATTATCTTTTGGTTACATTTATGTAGAATATTTTTCACTGGACAATCCCTTTAAAAGGGGTTTTCCAACTCTATATACATAAAGCTTAACCACTGCAAACTAATATATTGGGAGTTTCAATTTATAACCATTTTCAAGACATCTAATCCTTGAATAGGGTTCTTCATCATGAATCACACATAATCTAAATATTTCACTAGGTGGAAATCTTTTATGTTAATTGCAAATTTGCAAGTCACGACAATGCTGCAGTTTTACTGTGACTCAAATAGGTGATCAAAAGTTAAAGTTTCATGTAAAAAAAATTAAAAATTATGCATCAGCAGCAGGCAGAGATCTTAAAAATGGGACTGAAACAACATAGGCAGCTTTACCTTTTAGATCTTCATCTTCAGTTGTTGTATTACAGCTCTCAGTTGATCCCTAGGAAAGGAAGTATATGATTTCTCATACTTGAGTGAACGAATATCATAAGGAACCTTTTACTTTAGTCATCAATGTCATTATATTCTAACCAACGTTTTTCCAAAAATATTAGTCTGCAAAGAGGAAGTTTACACCTCATTAAAGAAAGGTACTTTATCCTAATTTACTGTATATGACAATGGCATTGTCAACTGTTTATACACAGTATATACTTTAGCTGCCTAAATTACTGCTTGTTTAGGAAAAAGGGAAGGATAGTGAGTAGGAATTCAAGTCTCTTACAGTTGTTCTCCTTGTGGCATCATCAGAATATAAACATTATTTACAGTGCTATGGGTGGTACCGGATGTCAGCAAATTGTGACTATCTACTATCATGTTTATACTGTAAAAGGTGCCACACTGCCAGAATTTGGCATTGCCATTGCCAAAGAGAACCTATCAGGAGCTTCCTTGTGCCTGCACCATGGTCAGCATGAAACAGGAATAGGCTTATTCAAACAATGATTTGAACATTGATAAGTCTGGGCCTATACACAAATAGGGAGAGACCTGTCAATTAAACCAAGCTGGGTGGGGAGAAGCTCTCGGGAAGCTGTCCAGATGACTCTTTCCCCTGTTGTCAGCCCATTACAAAACTACAATTTCCTTGACATACTGTATGCAGAATTTCAGAGCAAAACATATTGGTAAGTAATGAGAGAGCTCATCCCCGTTTCATGCTGCCCCTGACAGGTTCCATTTAAAGATCACATGTGCCAGTTTAGCAGGTCTTATGGTTACAAGAACCATGGGTCATATGTACCCAAGCCAAGCCGGAATATGGTCCACTCTTTCTTTTCTACAAAAAAAAAAACATTTGAGTGATGGCAATTATTGATATGACCCCATAGGTGGCCAATTCTAATGCCATAAAGTTTTTTTTCTCAGTGCACTGAGAGGCAGGGCCTAGAACTTCTGGGCACCTCAGATCCTTAGCTTTCCAGTTATGGTCTTAAAGTGTAACTGTCATATTTTTTTTTATTTGCTAGTTTATTAGAGCTAGGCATGTGTACCTGAGTTAGTCTGTCAATGATTGCCAAACGATCTGTAATTACCTTATAATGACAGCTTGACAGCTTTAATTAATGTCTCCTGTCCCTTTCCACTGGTCCCTTAACCCCTTCACGCCCAGCGCCGTACATGTACGGCGCTGGGGCGATGCGGGCACATGGCGCGCGCTCGCGGGTGCGGCGGGGCGTCATGGCCGGCAAGTCTCTGCTGTTTCTAACAGCAGAGACTTGCCGCTACCTACTGTGTCGGCGGCGTCTTCCTGCGCGATTAGATGCCGTGATCACGCGTGATCACGGCATCTAGTTGCGTCTAAACCCGGAAGCGAATGTGGCCAATCGGGGTGTCTGTACACCATATGAAAACTGTAATCCTCGCTGGTGAGGATTACAGTTTTCAAAGTGCAATTCTTATTCTGGCCACTAGATGGCAGGCCAGGATAACAAATGAGCAACTCATGGATTTCTGAGTCTATAAAATCCATAATTGCTCATAAAGAAAAAAAAAAGCCACAATATATAAGCCCATATTTGAGCTTTCTAATAGTAAAAAAAAATAAAATAAAAAATGTTAAAAAATATATAAAAAATAAAAAAGATGTAAAAGTTCGAATTACCCCCCTTTCCGTATAAGTAAAAAATAAATACCGAAATAACAATAAATATAGACATCATGGGTATCACCGTGACCGAAAACGCCCGTACTTTTAAAATATAAAAAAAAATTCCAATACGGCGAATTGTGTGGCGGAAAAAAGCATCCAAATGGCGATTTGCCGTTTTTTGTCGCTTTTTTTTTCTAAAAAAAATTAAATAAAAAGTGATCAAAAAGTCATACACACCACAGAATGGTATCAATAAAAACTTCAGATCGTCCCGCAAAAAATGAGCCCCCATACAGCTCTGTACACATAAATACCAAAAAGTTATAGGGGTCAAGATATGACAAGGAAAAAAAAAAAAGGGCAACTTTCTAATTATTTTATCACTATGAAAACGCAGGAAAAACTATACATATTAGGTATTGCCGGATTCGTACTGACCAGTAGAATGAAAGTAGCGGATCAGTTTTAATGCACATCGAACGCTGTAAATAAGAAACCC
Source organism: Rhinella marina (assembly GCA_900303285.1). NCBI lineage: Eukaryota > Metazoa > Chordata > Amphibia > Anura > Bufonidae > Rhinella > Rhinella marina. The sequence continues at coordinate 66,886 of ONZH01002540.1, forward strand.
GTAGAACTGTAGCGGAATAGCGTTTTCTTTGCAATTTCACCCGGTTTGGAATTTTTTTCCCGCTTCCCACTAAACCGTATGCAATATTAAATGGTGGCGTTGGAAAGTACAACTTGTCCCGCAAAAAACAAGCCCTCATACAGCTATGTGAACAGAAAAATAAAAGAGTTATGGCTGTTTGAAGGCAGGGAGCGCAAAACGAAAATGCAGAACCGAAAAAAGCTCCGGGGTGAAGGGGTTAAAAGACCGTTGCGATGGCTCATCTAAGAAGACAGGAAGACAGAGGGGCGGTCCTTCACACTGCATGCCTGCATTAGGCTTCAGAGTGAGGAGGCGTGTCTCAGTGATCCAATCTTATTGGCTGGCAGGAAGATGCTGACTACAGCAAGTGTGTATGTGAAGTGAAGAAGGGAAGTTTTGGCCTCAGAACTGGCAGAGGAGCCATCTTGAAACAATCCTCATATTGTAGAGGTTAAAACAGCCGTAACTAAGGTAAAAACTCAAGGAAAACAGTGGTTTGTGAAGACACTAAAGATTGCTTTACGCATAATGCTGCAGCAGCAGTAACATATGCTAAAATTGATTTGTTAATGCCGCAATTTTTACAAGACAGGAATCATTTTAGTCAGCAGAATCAACACTAACAGGCAGTATACCTGGCTTAATAGGGTTGATCCTACTTACATGTGTTTTTTATTGATGTCTTTTTAATGCTGATCATTAAAGGGGTTGGCCACTTTCTGGCTGCTGTTGATCAATGTCCATGTAAGATGACTATATGGCAATTACTAATATAGCCTTTGTTGATATTCTGTGCTGTTTGCTATATTTTGTAAGCCACACCCCCTTGTTGGGTAAATAGTCTGTGCTGTCCAGAGGTCCTGACAAGATGGCTGTTGATGGAGGGCCATGTGACTAAACACATCACACATCCTCCTCCATTGAAACACACTGCACCTGAACTAAACCCCCGACAGTATGCAGGTGGTAGGTGTATCTGAAAGGGGGAGACGGAGTGATTGGTCTGTTCACATGACCCTCTGTCAGCAGCCATTTTATGGAGAGGATCTTCATGTGGACAGTACAAGAGACTTGGCCAACAAGGAGCATGGTTCATGAAATATAGAAAATGGCTCAGAATGTTAACAAAAACTATATTTGTAACGGCCATATAGTCATCTTACATACATTACACACTGATCATCAGTAACCAGAAAGTGGCCAATCCCTTTAGTCATCTAATTCAGGAAAGGAGTAAAGTTATGGATGATCACAAAATGTATTGCATTTGTCAAATCCTCAATGAAAGATAATTCCATAAAAATAAAAAATTAAGAATGGTGTCCACCACTCATGTACCACTTGCAAGATCTGAGACGCTGCAAAGGCATAGCATGGTTGTATATGTAGACACTAAGTATGCCATCAAGTTTAACAATGAATGCCGTGGCATCATGTAAAAAAAGAAAAGGATGCTTACTTTTATTCCATCTGTTGCATTATGAACAACAGTTGTTTGAGGTTCCTGAAAAGGAGCACAAAGCAGAAAAAGTCAGATACAAGATGAAGGGGATGGGGACACACATAACAAGGAATAATAGGAAGACAGTACTGTATAAAAACATAGACTTCACACACAGATGGAAAAAGATAACTGCATTTTGGTAGTTAGTTTGTGGAAACTAGAAATATCTGTGCCCATATGTGTAGAGGACAATGTGTGTTGATATTAGAAAAAAATAAGCAAGTATATGGTGGGTTATTAAGAAAAAAATTCTGATGGAAACAAAGCCATCCATGGTATTAGATCCAATAGCAAAATGTCCATCTGGAGCATGAGTACTCATCCGTTTTAAAAAGAACATTCTGCATATAAAAGAAAATGTAATTATGATCAAAACAGACATAAAAATGTGCCATAGCCAAGATGTGATGAATACCCATTCTCAAAAAGCACTGGTACATTAAAACCTGCTATAGAGAGCGGTGATTCAGTTGTGCTAGATTCCACAGTGTACAGTCACAAAAAAACAGACAAAAACAAAGGCCATGCTATATACACGTGTGCATGTGTCTACATTTCTGTTTTTTTATATTTTAATTTTAACTGATGTCAAAATTCTTTGAGCTTTCAAGACTTTACATTTAGGAGTTTTCATGGCCTTTGTCTTTGTTATTTATAGGGAATGTGCAAGAATGGGCTTTTTTTTGGCCTAGGGAAGCTTACTTACCTGCTTCTTAGCAGTGGCTCCCCATTCATTCATCTCCCAGCATGTGATGCTCCACTGGGCTCCCTCGCTGTAAACATCTGGTGTGACATCACCTGCAGCCAATCAGTGGCCTTGGCAGTGACCGGATTTCCTTGTGTCATGTGACTATTTGTCATGACGTAAGGGAAGCCAGCCACAACCATGGCCAGTGATTGGCTTCAGACGATGTCAAACCAGATATTTACAGCAAAGATGACTAGTGGAGCATCGCAGGCATGGACAAGGAGCAGGGAGCCACTGCCAGGAAGCAGGTAAGTAAGCTTCCCTCTACAAGTTCGGCCAAGTGGGGGGTTTGCCAACTCCCCCCCCCCCATTCTTGCACAACCTCTTTAAGGTTAATTATCAATGAGCTATGGGTAAGTGATGGGCCACTGAATACACATTATTTATATTATTATTCACAAATGAAGTTAGTCATAAGTCACTGGGGGCGAACAATAGTACAAAACTGGGCAACCAGAACCATCTAAGGCCCTAACCTGGCCCATCTCTTCCCCAATCATGTGAAACAAATACATTTTCTATGAAATTTAACAGTGTGAAGCTTTCCAACCATACATAAAAAAATCCAAGGTATAGTTAGTTGTAAATAGTTTTCACAATCACCAATAATGAAAATGACACACAGTGACGAGCATGGATGAGGTCAATGGTACTAGTCTGGTGACTGCATGCACACCTTAACAATGAAGGCATGAGGTCCACCCTATTAGGTGTGGGGAATGCCTTGGTGAACTCTAGATTTGGTGTTAATACTATATACTGTATTATTGACTTAATGGTGATTCACCTAACTCCACATACCTCCTATATGTGATTATCTAGTCCTATATTTCAAGGCATTTTTTAGAGAATGCAGTACCAGTTTAGTAGGCCATGACAACGTAGTAGGTCTTATGTTAGTGTTTTGCTTACCACCCCTACATCTAATGCAGATGACCACCTGGATCCTTTTGACATTCACTGCTGAATTTAGTCACTAATATTATGTCATGGACCTATGACTTAAGGCAGTGAAAAAGTTATGGTTGGGGTGTTCATATATAGAGATTCCAATTATATTGGGATACCAGGAGGCCACTGCCAATTCTCTTCCCAACAGTTTATAGAAAAATAGGAAAGAAACTAACCGTATTCCACAAACAAAACAAACACAAGAGCAGAAGTAAAATAAAATGCAAACATGAGTTTTGGATGTCACAGCACAAGCAGCATTCCCACTGCTCACATTCCAGACACCGAAACCCCCAAAATAATAGTAGACGGGGAAGATACCATTGTTGTCTGCAATGGGGGGTTTTCTTTTGCTGGGCTTACTATGCTGTTTTTGTTGTTGGTCTGCGGCTGAGATAGAAAAACAGATGGTTTAGTTCTGCTGATGGGGTGAATTGGTTTAAGCTGTCAAAAGATAAAAAAAAAGTTCTGTTTCCTCCTCCTAGAACACATACTGGAGAAAACACTGGTTTCCTCCGAAACCAAGGATGATAAAGGAAAGTTCTACAATGCTGTCAGAGGAAATTAAGAGCAATGAGACATAAAACAGTCAGAAAATGTTTTGAAGCAATGAGGATCATTTAATTTACTAATTAAGACACTTTAGAAGAATGGAATAATCACAAAAGACATAGATGACATGAAACCGAACTCTTATTATGTCAATTATGCAAGGTTTGCCAAACACTGAATAATGGTAATACGACAACAAGAGTACAGAGGACTGGAATGGTTGTGATGTGGAAGTCATGCTTAGTCCACAGCATGGGCAGTGAAAAATAGGCCTGGGTTGGAGTACACAAAGAGGCACCCCAACTTTTAACCACAACTGTTGAGCCACACTTCTCTCAGTTGTTCATGAAAAACTAGATTGAGATTTGCAACTGTACCCCATTAACAGAAGTGAGATTCCCTGTTCGTTTTCTATAAATTTAGGATCATTTAGGTCAGTGTTTCCCAAATCTATCCTCAAAGAAGTCGAATAGGCCATGTCCGATTTTCCATAAGAAATCTTGTACTAATTATCGATTTAGTTAAATTAATGAAATAGCCTGTGTAACATTACAGTGTTACTATTATTTTAAAAAAACCTCCTGAATATCAAATTAGCATTTCAAAAATGTTGATTGGTCAGGTCCCTGAGTAGAAAAAAAACTCACTGATAGATGAAAAGAATGGGAAGAAGTGCTCAGCTCAAGACTGTGACCCTTTAACTTTCATCAGCTCTGCTTGGCTCTTCTTGGAGAACACAGAGTAATATACAGGCTCATAGAAAGTCTATAGGTTCATACATTGCTAAACACACCTCTCTAAGGAGAGCAAAACAGAGCAGATCACAGCTTAAGAGGCACAGAGTTTGGGTAAGCCCCCTTGTTTCAGTGGCTGATGGAGTTCCCAGCATCCAGACCTCAACGATCTAAACGAAGACATCCATTTTTCACAGCTACACTTTAAGGAAATCTTCAATATATGGCCTGTTGGGGTTCCATAAGGACAGATACGGGAAACATTCATCTAGATGATCAAAAGATTAGTGAGAAAAAAATTCCATAAAAGCACTAAATTGACCAGAAAGTAATCAAAACTTCAGTTAAGTGTAGTATCACGTGTCATACACTGGTGTCCTACTGCGAGCAATGTCCATACTCTTTTTTTTTTTTAACTGTTAGGTTACTTTGAACAAACGTTGAATTATTATTCATTTTAGCACCTCTATATTTGTATTATATTATTAAAGTATTATATTAAACTGTCAGTGATCATGGACCAACATTTGTAGATCTATGCGCTATAACATCTAAAGGTCGTCAACCATGGTCCTAGTCTATTAGTGAGACATAAAACAGGCATAGAACAGTACCAAGGTTTTAGTTGCGCTTAAGATGACGATCTTTAGCTCCCTCAATATGGGTTTGTGTTGTAGCCCTCTGGTTCACAGAATAATGTGTTGAACCACATTATTTATATACAAGCATATACCTTGCCCCAAAAAAGAAACAAATGTCCAGAAAAGATAGCCATGAAGAATGTGCATGGCTTCTTTTCACTTCCGGAGCTAGACTAGGTTCAGAATTGCAATTGTTGGTGGAACATTCATCACTCCCATTCTCAAAAAGCTCATAGAGCGGTGATTTAGTTGTGCTAGATTCCACCTAGTCTTAAATTTAAATATTGAATGCAACTTGTGCAATTTTTTGTGATATATTTTTATTGATCCTCAATTTTTGCTATCTTTATCGTAAAATGTGCACCAATTTAGTGCATTTTGGCTTCATCAAAGTAAAGAATTTCAAGTTACTGGTTCAGGATTAGAATAACCATGCTGCATTCTTCCACACACGTGTGGTATTAGAGCTTACCCTGATTTATTCCACTCGAGCCAGGCTGCAATACCGGACAAGACATGGGCAGGAGTGGTACTGTTTTGTTGCTAGAAAGCAGCCAAGTTTTTCCAATTTAAGATAACCCCATTAATTTAAAATTTGCTGTCAAAAACAAATGTGTCTTTTAGCCACATTGCTGACAATGCCAATGGTTTCTGTTTGGTTATATCACAAGTAAACAGAAATTAGGCGGCATTGTTCATAGGTCTAAAGGACAGTTTTTTCTACCAAAAGTTATGATATTCCCTCTGTGTGGCTTTGATTTCTCCACTGCAGAGAAAATTTAAGGTCACAATTTTTAAAAGCACTTTTGTTGGATATTTTGTCTCTTAAAGGGAACCTGTCACGTTGAACATACTGTCTGATTTGCAGGCAGCATACTATACGGCAGGAGGTGCTAAGCAGAACGCTAAGCCGTGTTGGGGAAAAAAAAAATCTCAGCTCTTTCTATGCTTAGGAGTCCAATGGGGAGTCCTAGGTGGTGATTGACAGCCTTCCTTGTATGACTGTGCACATAGAAATAGCTGTCAATCACTGATATGTTCTCTCACTAGACACCAAAGCCCAGAATGAGCAGAGGTTTAAATTAATAAAATAAATGTTATACTAAATCTTTTCCTACAAAACTATATATCAATTTGCCCAGCCTCTACTGTTCAATACCATGCTGCCTACAAATAGGACGGCACGTTCAACGTGACAGGTTAACTTTAATCTATTTATAAGCACAACAACAGCTCATCCAGATGTCCATAAAGAATGAGTCACTGCATATTAAGTTTCCTTGCACAGCTTGTCATTTTAAACCAACAGACCAGGTGTTTTAAGTAATCTTTTATCCAGAGGTATAAGTTCCTGAGCCCCAAAACAAAATCTATAATGGAGACATCCAGGCATTTGGCCCTGGGTGTGACTATAAACTTGGCACCATCCATATCTACTACCTTGTGTTTCGCAAAAACTCTCATACAATGGGCCTGTTTACTTTGAGTTCCTTATTGAGTTCCTTATGTCTGCTTGCTGGGGCCCACCTGTGGAACCACCACTGAACACTGTAATGGGCCTCTAAAGATCTCTGGAGTGGTGGTGAGGCATGCACCCTCCTTTTTCTATCATTCCCGTAACTATAGCATGGACTGGCAGGATGCATGTTCTATTACTGTATCTGTGCATTCAAACTAGAGGAGGAATTTGTGGCTTGGGACCCCATTCTAGTGTTACACACTTATTAACTATCCTGCTGAAGAAAACTTTGGGAAAACCACCTTTAAAGAATGTCATAAACCTTTGTGTAATTATATGTCCATAATCGATCAATCAGACTCTGGCAGACACTTTACAACTAGGTATTGTTCAAATTAATATATGCGTTAGCCTTTTTAGGTGCATTGCACCACCTGAAAAGATACTATATATGGCAAGGATTTTGAAGGGAACTACAACACTTCGCAAGCAAATGATTGCTCAGTAATGTTATCAGGCAATGTGTACTGCTAAGGTGCTCATACTCATAAAAGGCAAGTTGGCCAAACTTAAGACATTGAGGGTCTTTCAACTTTCCCCTGAAAGCAGATGAGAATTGATGCATCCAGCGTGTTCGATTTCAACATTCCTGATTTTTTGTTCCTGCAGGAGATACACAGTGCCAGAGGGGCCTGGCAGCAGCTTACTCCTCAATGAAAACACTTGCACACTTCTTCAAGCTTGTTCAGCCAACAAGCTGCATAGATATCACTTCGTAAACTCCACTTAAACACTAATAAGTAACAGGAATACTCTAAATCAATCATCAGCAACAAAATCACGAGTACTACATACTTCCTTAAAAATTCTACACTTTATTAATCATGATCAAAAATAGATAATTGTCAAAACATAGTAGTAGGGAGTCCAATAGTCACGCCAGGAATATCACTCCAACAAGAATAATATAAATAATACGCGAAACGCGCGTCGAGGGGTGGCGCCATCCTTATCTCTCCACTCTTTTGGGTAGGTCATTCAGCACTTTATCTCACATTACCTTAGCCCTATATGTTATATTCAGTACAGGTGTTTTATCCCGGCATATTATTGTGTATTAGCGGTTGTGCCAGTCAGTGTGGCTTAGTCACGTGTCACATAAATACACTGTTGATGTGTAGTGCTATTACTTATTCCATACGGCTGACTATCCTTACTTGCTTTAAATTGATACTATAAAGGAATTTTCCTGTCCTGTTATATTGTTATTTATATTATTATTGTTGGAGTGATATTCCTGGCGTGACTATTGGACTCCCTACTACTAAGTTTTGACAATTATCTATTTTTAATCATGATTAATAAAGTGTAGAATTTTTAAGGAAGTATGTAGTACTCATGATTTTGTTGCTGAAGCTGCATAGATATGTTGGCGATACATCTGACTACTATTGAAAGAAATTTTCCAACAAACTTACCAGATCAAACAAGACTGTTTGGAACAATTAATCACAAAGAACCACCAGAACATGTCTCTAGGACAGGCACTTTCCATAATATTGCACAGTAACTCTGAATTAGAGGCGGGAAATGGACCTTCTTGACAGCCTCCAAAAAGTGTTGCTACATGGATAGGCTCATTTCTTTTGGTTCCTCAGGGGCGTGGGGGGATTGGATTATATTACTGTTTGCAGATGTGCCCACAAGTTTCGCCAAATAAAACCTATGGTGGCCCAGGTTCTTTTTAAAATATGCCTTAAAAATATGCTTTAAAATATATTTACCTATCAAAAGGGGATCATAGCAATTTTGCAAATGATCTATTTATCAAGTGTGGGATATGAGATGTCAATAGAAACATTTTTTCAATAATGTGGCACATACACTTAGACTATATTACACTGTTAACTCTTATACCCTGCCCAGCCCTCTCCAGCATGGCTGTTATCTGCCTAACACTAGTGATTATTGTACCCTGGTCTGCAATTTGGAGCTTGTCTTAATGAAGGTATCTTTTACATGATAAAGCACTGTAATTTCCATCCGTCATGGCAGTTATTATTTACAGTTCTTTACCAGTGAAGGCTGGGAGTTTGACAAAATAATAGTATTTTCAGCAGTAATGGATATTTGCTATTACAAATAAATGGTCTGTATAAAGGCCTGTAAGCATCTCAGGACGGACACCACAAGCAGACGTTTCTTTATTATTCATCTAAATAAATAGATGCATGCACAGTATATCATACAAGCAGCTGCTCCCACAAGTTACTTTGCTCTGTATCTACTTGAGACAACTTTATATATACATATTTTTTAATTGTTTGCTATAGCGTGAAGCTATATGGGGGAAAAACTAGACTAGAAAATGAGAAGAAATTGTCCATTCAGGATTTAAAATTGTACAATATATGTACACCTCGGTCAGGGCTATACTGACCAAGGCCCAAAAACCGATGATCCTAAAAGAATATCATGTAAGTTAGATTATTGAACCCTGGAGATCAGTAGGCCCTACTTCCCTTGATGTTGCCCCTCACTTTGTAGCTGCATTCCCACACTAAAGTCCTATCTTACAGTCCTCCAAACAATGAGATGACAGCATGTTCACCTGTTCCCATCCCAACTTATAGAGTGGCCTTGGGACCACAAAACCATCCACATGTCAAGCTCCTGTTGTTGCTGTTGTTGTCAGATTCTTTTGCTACCCAATGCCGTCATGCTCAGTTTTCACACGGGCATGTTTGGGTGTGTGTGTGTGTATATATATCTCAAAAACCTATAGACCCATAGAGTCTTGATATCCATGTGGTCCTGAATGTTCCCAGATAGGACTGCAAAAAATGTCAATTATCAGCGGGTGGACAGGAAGCGCCAGGATCTCATAAATATGGGAACTCACCAATGCTCAAACTGGTCCTCATCTTTAAGATGAAGCACTATAATGTAACACCATATCACTTTTAGGCCCAATATTCAGTGCCAATTTACACAGCTCTGAATCCCTCACATACGATAGATACAGATTTAAAGGGGTATTCTTGTAGGGACTGTACTACATTGCTAGATTTAGCAGACCATTGTTAAAAAGGAGGTGTTCCTTCCCGACAATCGCCTGCCCGTCAGTGAAGGAGACCACTGCAACTGATGCAGCAATCTCCTCCACAGTATGGAGAGGAGCGAGGGAGCGATCGCTAATGCCATCGCTCGTCCCCATACAGAATCATTATTTGCCGGCAGCAGAGTGTGATTAGATAGCACAATTTGCTGCCGGCAAATGATTATTTTTGTGACCACATGAAAGATGCAATTATTCAATGAACGAACGTTTCACTCATTCATCACGTAATTGGCGTTACCTTTACCCTGCAGATTATCACTAACGAGTGTTTCTATGAATTGGCCGATCCTCGGCCAGTGTAATAAACCCAAAGAATATGTTATCCCTTATCCACTAGATAGGATATAACTGCTAGATCAGTGAGGGCCTGGCCACTGGAACCCCCACGTCCACAAGAACAGGGAGCCTTTCTCCCCTCCATTCCCCGAATGAATGAAGTGGCAGTCGAGCATGCACACTGCTGCTCCATCTATTTTTATAGGATTGGCGGAAAGAGCAGAGCATTGTATTCCGTCTCCAGTAGTCCCACAGAATTTGAATAGTGCAACAGTGCACATGCTCAACCACTACTCCATTCAAATGGGGCAGTCGGAGCACACGGGTCCTCTGCTCTTGTCTCACATTGGGAAATCTAGCAATTCTGAAAATGGCCTTACAATGAGGAGTAACACATTTCATTCTCTGGAAATGGCTTGTCCAATCACAGAGGACCAGCTTAGACATTATTTGCTCCATTGCTGGTGCAGCTCCCCTTTCCACCATACCGCCACACTAAACCATGATCCATTGTATTTATTCTGTGTAATATCTAAAATGTACAGTTATTTGAAATGGACAGTGAGCACATACTTCAAAGAAAGACCTGGACCAGATTCTGGTGATGTTGAAAATCAGAAGTGCAGCATGGTGGCTACAAAAGCATGCACTAAGTGGGGATGAAGGTGAGCAGGACATGCATGGAATAAAGATGAAGTGGTCAGCAATGCAGTGATGCATGGCAGCCGAGGACAGGTGCTCACCATTAAATGCACACTGGAGCTTGACTTCCTTTTCTAGACAGATTAGAGGAGGGAATAGAGTAAGAGAGAGAGAGAGAGAGACAGAAAGAAGCAGATAGATAAAGAAAGAAAAGGGGAGCATGGTAATAAAAAAGAACAGACAACGGTAAACCACATTAGTGAGGCAAAAGAGTGGAGGAGCCAGTCCCAGCAGAGAGCACGAAGACAAGCAACTAGTCGAATAAATAGAATACAAACACGAGAGAGACATACAGAAGCACAGAGAAACTAACCGCTATCCCACAGGAGAAACGTCATGTCATTCTGCATAGTCACAAACATGATACTGCTGCTACCAATGGAAATCACAGAGCAACCGCCTGCGTGAGACTGTATAATCGACTTTTTTATTATTATTATAATAATTTGTAGACAAGGCCTCATGGACGTGACTGTATTACGAAGATCTTGCCATACTGTATCTTTGACACTGATGTCATATGAAGGATTTTTATTTTCCAAATGTTTAGAAATCTTTCACATTCCAGTGGATGCTATTGTATGGAAATATTCTTCAATAATACAGAGCCATACAAAATAACCACATATTGCGGCACATGGAGATGGGGCTCCATTTTCCCCCGTGCCCATGTGCTAAAGCCAGCCATACACATTAGATGTATGTACATTGGCCACATCTGCAGGCTTTGGCTGATGATCTCATGTGGAGCTTATGAATAACCTTGACTCCTCTCAGGCAGCCTATAACTCTTCTTGGCACAGGCTGCAATGATTATACAGCACGTTCTCAGCGCCCACCAAACTATTTTATATGAGTTGATAAACTGCTGAAATTAGCGTGTCTGTCACTAATTTACACTGCCTTCTGTGAGGACAAAATAAAGTTGATGAGCCTCTAGGAGCACATGGGCGTTACCATTATACCTACAGGATTTGCTCTCTCCACAACTCCTGCTCCCTCTCCACTTTGATTGACAGGAACAGGTATGATGATGGTTTCACTGCCTGATCCTGTCAATTAAACTGCAAAGCAGATGCATACAGAGCAGAGCCTCTAGGTCTACCAGCAACGTCCCCGTTCCTCCTAGAAGCTCATTTGCATGTATTAAAACATCATTTTTCTCAGCAATGCGGGCACATCTGAACATGGGACCAACACAGATGTCTTCAGCTGCCAAGCGCACATGTAACAGGTCAGCCAGTTTCATGGGTACAAATCTGCTGACAGATGCCCTTTAAATGGAATCTGTCACCCCAATTTTGGACTATTATCTACAGCAATACATAAGTAGTACTACAGATAATGAGTCCAGAGCACTATTTTTTAATTTTCCTACTGCCCCACCCCCGTTACCCTACTGTCAGCACTCAAATCTGTGCAGAAATACACAGTCAGGACTGCTGTGCTGTTCTAACACAATGGAGAGGACTCATGTGTGCGTGCACAGCAGTCCTTACAATGTATTTTATTGCAGCTCTGAGTGCATTAAAAAAGTGATCTGGACTCCTTATGTGTAGTACCACTTATGTATTACTGCAGATAGTAGTCCAAAATTGGGGTGACCGAGTCCCTTTAAGTTTTTTTTTTTTTTTTGCACGCAACGCATTAATATGGATGTATCTAGTAACATCTTCTAAAGGCTGCCATAAATGTACAGGAGAAACTTAGAAGTTTGACAGCAGAAGAAGACCACATGGTCCACCTCGTCTGCCCTTATATTATTACTCATCTTAAAAATGAAGCATCAGATTAATAATATCTTATGTAACAATCTCTGCGGTGCAATTACAGAGGTCTACGGTTTCTGCTCTTGAAGCAGAGACCTTTCTTGTACTCTCCATCTTTAATTTGCGTCATCGAGCCCTCGTTGCTATGGCAACAGACAAGACACTACTCGCTGGGAGACACAAAGTGTTGTCTTTGAATATGAATAACAGGGCTTCAAGATATGGATTTGCAAAGTGAGATGCTGGGAACATTTTCTTATATACAACTTGTAAAGCTTCGGGGACTCCTACAAACCGCCACACAGTTTTATGGACAGCAGTAAAATCTAGCTGCACAAACCAATGTAAACCATGGCACATTAACCGCAAAAATACACAAGTCGTTCTTGATATCGCCTGTGCTGCTGGAGGATGTGCGTAGCTTATGTCGAGGCGCAGGGCTGGTCATAAATTAATCGCATCCTCCAGCAATCAATGCATCTAGACTGAAATCTATAGCAGCACCAAGCTGCTGTAGATTTCCTTCATCATTTATGCCAGAAAACTGGTGTAAAAAAACATAAATGTGCCTGTCCCACTGACCCCACCCCCTTCCCTCTCTCACCACATCCCCTTTTCAGAAAGTAGGGAAGGCAGCTCAGAAATTCAACTTTCAACTAAATTTAGACACTGTTTGCGACTCATTCCTGCCAGAAAGCGGGAGTAAGGACGTGATAAATCTCCCTCTTTGTGCAGTATTAGATTTAATAGGTGCAGTCATATTTAAAATCAAGTGAAAATCCCTTTTTCCAAAGCAGCTGGACTAGTGATCAGCTGATCGTGGAGAGTCTGGCTTCACAAACCAATCAGATGTTACGGAAATCCATGCACAGGCCGACACAAAGAGCTATTAGGAGGGGGTCCTGAGTACTGCACCCCTTCTATGAGGTCAATACATCCTACAACCGTGGGAGTAAGCTCAGGTCCATTTTCAAAAATAAGTGGGCATTCTTTAAAACGTTACCAGTGGATTATTGTTAATGTTTTATAATTTTTTTTTTTAATAATGTGTAGTTACAAAAGAAAATGTATTTTATAGCATTTAAAAGTCTAGAGAAGGATAGACTAGGGTCATTTAAAACACACTGTGTTCCTCCATCAAAGATTTAGAACAGACTTTCAAACTATACATTTTTGTTTGATTGTACAATAGAGTTTTTTTTACAGTTTTATAGGAAACATTTCTTCCATAGCCACCAGGGCTTCAGCGCCATTTCCAGACAGCACTGAAGACCTCTTAACCTTTTGTCTGGCATCCCCCCCCCTCAGTTTTACAGCACACTTCATGTGCAGCACATTAAATCATTGAAACAATAAGTCTGAATGTGGAAGAGGCAGTAGCCATTGCTCATCACCATACAGTGGAGGTAATTGCTGCATGTAAATGCAGCTCTTTGCCTCCTCTGACGAGCAGGCAATTATCGGGAAGGAACAGACATTTCCCGATAACTGCCTGGTCAGTCAGGCATTATAAATCCACCTCTAGGCCCCCATACATATTAGTTACTGCTGGTCAAAACTGCAGAGAACAACAGGTTTGGCCAAAGTCTAATGTGTATGGGGATCTCCTGACTCTCCCTCAACATATAATATTGGTGGAGAGAAGGATTGAGTGAAATAAATATTTGTCAAAAATCCTTGTGTTCTCTCTGGAGACAAGGCTTTCTCCCTTCTCCCTAGGAATACACTTATACGTTTGGTCAAGTGGAATGTGTATGTGCATGGGGGGAGACCCACTGCTGAAAGATTCTGCCAGCAGCATCTTCCAATAGTGATTGTAACAGTATTAATGACCAAGTATTACTAAGTAATTTAGTACTTAAATACTAAGTATTATTAAAGGGGTTTACTAGTATGTTATGTTGTATGTATGTTTGTTCATACATATGGTTGAGTACTATGTTACTGTCCTGAAATGATCCAAAGAATTCTAATGAATAAATATGTGGTTTTATTCTGAACTCAATATTCAACATAAAGAACCAGTCCTCTGAGTAATTCACACACCATACTTAAAGGGGTTATCCAATATCACAAACAGCCCCCCCATGTGCCGGGCCCCTCAGAGGGAATATACTTACCTGGGTCTCCGCGGATGAAAATATGCGGTGTCGGGGGAAAAGGGGAGCAGCCAGTGGCAGCCGGGACGAGCCTCCCTTGCATCGCGGGTGACGCTAGGGAGGCTCGTCCCCGTCTGCCATTAGCTGCCCCCAACCGCCGGATGTCTTCATCCTTGTACACGTGTACAGGGAGAAGCAGCATCGGCGGAGCGAGGTAAGTATACTCCCTCTGAGGGACTCAGCACATGGGGGGGGGGGCTGTTTGTGATATCGGATAACCCCTTTAAGTATTGGTGTGTGAATTACTCAGAGGACTGTTTTTTTATGTTGAATATTGTGTTCATTAGAATTCTTTGGATCATTTCAGGACAGTAACATAGTACTCAACCATATGTATGAACAAACATACATACAACATAACATACTAGTAAACTGCTCTTTCATATAAAAGAACTAGATTTTAGATCTTGTGGACCACATTCACTAGCATCATGAAGTATTACTGCAATGCAGGTAAATAACATGGTAGCACTACTGGGCATTGTAGAATACTGAATCCACAATGTATTCTAAAACAAACCCTACACACACTGAATGAAATGAAGAAAATGATAAATCCATCACAACAAAATCGTTTATTCTGGAATTATCAGTTTACGATCAGTTTTCAATTAGAAGGACTGGTTTTCTAATTAATACATAAATGCAACATTTGATTCTTGGTGGGTGCTGTGTATGTCATGGAAGACTGCATGGGCAATAGATGGGTTCTCCGTTTATTTTAAAATTAGTTTATTAGCAGGAAAATTTATAATAAAATAAGCTCTAGTCACCTTCCAAATGTCCTGCTGCAGCAGCACAGCCAATCTGGTCATCTAGAAATGATGATATCCTGTTCTTCTTCACATAACCACTGCAGCCAATGACTAACCTCAACTGAGGCCAGTCGGTCACGTGTGCCAATATCATGTGACTGCTGAGGCCGGTGACTGGCTACAGCAGTCGCATGAAGGGGAATGGAATACCATCACTTCTGGACTTCAGGGAGCGGACCTCTGTTCTGGAGAGGTGGGACATTTAAAAGGTGAGGATAGCTTATTTTCTTGTTTTTTTACTTTTTCGGATAATTGAATTTTAAAATATTTTGGAAACCCCTTTAAAGTTGTCTAAGATTTGAAAAACATGGCTTCTTTCTTCCAAAAACAGTGCCACGCCTGTCCATAAGTTGTCTCTAGTATTACATCTAGGTTCCACTAAAATGAAAAGGGAAAACGTGCAATTACACACACAACCTGTGGACCGGTGTGACACTATTTTTGTAAAGTAGCCATATTTTTCAAATACTGCACAACCCTCTTTATTAAAACTGGCCAGATGTATTAGGTAAAGCTCACAGAATTTAATGAATTGGCCAACAATCAAATGTATATTGAGGTCTCAACATGCACAATCCTTTTTTCCCCACCGAGATAAACCACTGCTAAGTGGTCTGGCAGTGGCTTATTTCCTTCTTCCCATTGAAATAAGCATGCAAGCTCAGATCAACATGCACGTTTATAGGGCACTTGGGAGAAATTGTTGTCGGTCAAATGGGCATTCTGCCAACAGCTATGTCATGTGTACTGCCACCTTTTTCTAGATACTTGGTAACCAATTTACTGTCTACTAGTTATCAACCACGGATGATAACAGCAGCAAAGAAACACCACACAAAGAAGAATGGGTTCATGCCTTATGTCGAAATAATAACATGAAGAAATAGATATCGGTATAATATAGTCACAGACACATATAATAATATTGTCCTTTTGCAGAATTCTTAAATACAGATTAAATGCCTAGCTTAAAGGGGCTTTTCCAAGAGATAAAAAGATGGCCACAGAGAAGGGGCCGTATTAAAAAAAAATGTTCCACTACTCCAGATCCTTCTGGGACAGAAGTCACATGCCGTTCATTGTTCACATGACCACTCACATTCGCATGAGCGGCATGTGACTACTGAGGCCAGCAGCAGTCATGTGAACAGTGGATGCACATTGCTGCAGGACCAGTTGGGACCAGATTGGTGGCCCTGGAGAGGTTGGACTGGACATTTAGATGACAAGGGTTTTGTTTTTTTGCTACCACTCTGCTCTATAACTGTTTAAAACATTTTGGGAAACCCATTTAAAGAAAAATAAAAAATCATCTATTATTGTGTTCAGATGACATTTTAAAGGGGGTTGTCCAAGTTATGTAAAAAACAAACATTAAAGCACTATAAATCGGATGGTCAGCAAAATATAGATAATCTAGGCAAATTTTAGGAAAAAAAAAAAATTATATTTACTCATTTACCTAGTTCTGTTCTAGCCCTTTGTTGACATGCAGTTGCACACCTGTGGGGCGGGTAACAACAATCTCTGAGGTTTTCCTCATGAATATTTCTGGGCGTCAACTAAGACTGTCCCCCCCCCCCCCGCTCTGCAAAGGGAGTAAATAAAATTGCTGCGCTGCCTGCAGTCTGATTGCGTGGATACTCATGTTGTTTGTGTGGGACTACAAGTCCCAGCTGTACCGTACAATGACATTGCTGATACACACAGGATCTTTACCCTACTTGTTCTCGTGCAATGCTTTGCAGAAACTTCCTCACAGCCAGCAGAAGAGTACAGAGGAGAGAACTCCTCCAGTCTTTGTCAGCTCCTTGTTTGCAGGATGAGGAGGGAGGGAAGATCCTGTGAACAGCAGTTATGTCCTCAGTGCCTAATCACTTCTAGGAAGAAGAGGAAACCCTGCAGCTGCTCTGTACCTGAGGCAGAGTCTGTGCTGCTAATTGTAGAAGGGGTTAAACTTTGCTGAATAATGCAGTGGGAGGGGAGATACAGGGCAGACAGATCAGCCAGCAGATCAGCAGTGCAGGAGGAGTGGCTTATCACTCCAAACAGTGCAGCCCACAGTGACATTCCGTGCACAGAGGCAGACCTGCTCCCTCCTGTTCCCCCAGCCTGGTGCACAGAACGTCATCCGAGCAGGGACAGAAGCTAACATCACAGGTCATGTGACGCTCAGCTAACCCCTTACATTTGGTTGGTTAGAAACAAAGTACAAAAGAATAACTTGGACAATTATCTGCTATTGCACTATTATTTCCATAGTACAAAATAAGTGATTAAAGGGGATATCCAGAGACACTATATTTTTAATATATGGGGCAAAATAGTGTGTGTGTGTATATATATATATATATATATATATATATATATATATATATATATATATATCCCATATTTTTCACCCCATAAGACGCACAAGTTGGGGAAAATGTCACTGTGTCTTATGCGACTAATACTAATGAGTGTTTCCATTAGTACAGAAAGACCGGGAAGAAGTGAATGCAGCGCTCCCCAGGCTCTGTACTCACCACTTCCTGGTCCTCTTCCGTCGCCTGTGTTGTGGTTCCGGAGAGCGAAAGGACGCTCTGTAACCTCACGCTGTGCGCATTAGGTCACAGCACAGCCGATGGGAGGTAGAAGAAGAGAGAGCGCTGGAAGTGAGGAGTGGTGGAGTCCGCAACAGGAAAAGTACATTGATTTTTATTTTATTTTATGTGATCTGAGGCTGGGGGCTGATCTATGGCTGTGGCATGATCTGAGGCTGGGGGTTGATCTGAGCCATGGGGGTTTCATCTGAGGTCTGAATGGAGGGTCTTATTTATATTAGGGCTCTTATCTGAGGTCTTATTGGGGATCATTCATATTGGGGTCTGAGCTGAGGCCTGATCTGAGGTCTTATTGAAGTCTTATTCACATTGGGGGTCTGATTTGGGCTGTGAGCTGAGGTCTGATTGCTGGTCTGATCTGAGGTCTAATGAAAAAATGTATTTTCTTATTGTCCTCCTCTAAAACCTAGGTGTGTCTTATGTGCCGGTGTATCTTATAGGGCGAAAAAGACGGTGTGCATGTGCAAATATGTGAAAAAAAAATTTAAATTGCACACCCTTAGTTTTATAGGTTTATTCCCTATTATATGGCACACAGTCATGTCACAACTAAGCTCCAACTAGCTGAAAACCATGGTAGTTGGAAGTGATGCATCACAGAAAATAACGAAATAAAACAAAATTATTTTTACATTTCCAGTCTTGAATTGTAAAGTCATCTATATATTAGTATGATGGTGACAACTAGCGTTTTACTGCAATAATTTATGGGTAAAATTAATTTATTTAGAACATAACTTTCAAATGTTTTCTAGTTAGTGATGAGTGAATCCATTTTCTCATCACTAATTCTAATCCTAAATAAAGATCTAAAAAAAAATAAATGTTACGTTTTAACCGTTCTGAAATCTGAATACCTGTAATGGTAAAGATGGCATAAAAGACAGCCAACTTTTTAATACAATCATACATTTAATGTTTCTGTTTGTTTTTTTTAGAAAGGTTTAACTCCTACAAGTTTTCTATATATGATACAGTAGGATCGGGACAATGCCCTTACGACACCACTGAACACCAGAATAGGGTCATGTGCAGACAGTAGCAAAGAGGCTCGAGACATCAAGCTACTAACAACTATTTTCTGTAATTAAAAAGTTACTGAGTAGGAAGACAAGTTGATACAAGTTGTATATAACACATACCATGGAACACTAATGAAAAAAGCATGATAGGAAATAGGCACACATATATATAAATTACAATATATTATTAATAAACAGAAAAAATCACCATATGTAAGCTGAAAATGCTATACATCATACATATATTCAGCTAGTGCTCTAGATTCTAGAACAATACGCAGGTAAGACTACTTTCACATTTGTGCTTTCCCTTTATGCTATTGAGATCCGTCATAGGATCTGAATAGCGAGAGAAAACGCTTCAGTTTTGTTCCCATTCATTGTCAATGGGGACAAAACTGAACTGAAGGGAACGGAGTGCACTAGAATGCCGTTTGGTTGCGTTCCCATGACGCACACAAAAGTGCGGCAAGCAGCGTTTCTGAGTGCGTCCTTGGAAACTGATCAAGACGGATCAGCCATGACTCACAATGTAAGTCATGGTGACGGATCTGTTTTCTCTGACACAAAAGAAAACGAGTCGGTCCCCTATTGACTTACAATGGTTTTAGAGACGGATCCGTCATGGCCATTTTAGAGACAATACAACCGGATCCGTTCATAACGGATACAGACACTTGTCAAAAATGCAGATGTGAAAGTAGCCTTAAAGGGGTTCTCCGGGAATTAAGAAAATTAAAATACTTAAATATTACTTTTTTATAAATATATTCCCAAATACCTTACATTAGTTATAATGGGTCGTTTCGTCTGGGGAGAAATCAGGAGAAACAAAATGGCTGCCGTCCTATTAGTCCACACAAAACCTGTCCTAATCACACAGCAGGACATGTTCCTTCACAACACTGAGGTAAAGAGCTGCCTCATCCTCCTCTCTGCTCTGCTTGTCAGGAATTATGATCCTGAATACAGATGATAAGATCTTTAGCTGAATCTCTGTAGGAATGGAGTTCATGAGCAAATGTGGCTAATAAGCAGCAGCACTTGTATGCAGTCTCCATTATAACAGTCTGTCCTGTCCGCCCTCTCTGTACTTCATGTCTCCTCATGAACTCCATTCCCCCAAAAGATTCAGCTAAATATCATATTAAACTGTATTCAGGATCATAACCCCTGACAGGTAGAGCAGAGAGGAGGACGAGACAGCTCTTTAGCTCAGTGCTATGAAGTAACTTGTCCTCCTGTGTGATAAGGACAGGTTTTGTGTATACTAACAGGACGGTGGCCATTTTGTTTTTCCTAATCATTGCTCCCTAGACAAAACGAACCATTATAACTAATGAATGGTATTTGGGAATATATTTATAATAAAGTAATATTTACGTATTTTCATTTTCTTAATTACCGGAGAACCCCTTTAAAGAGGATCTTTCACCACTCCTGACATGTCTATTTTAATAGCTTCATACATTCCCCATGTAATAAAAATTCTGGAACATCTATTCTTATGACTCTATGTTGTGCCTTTCCTTTATTATTTCTACTAGAAGTTATATATGAATTGCTATTAGCCTTCAGAGTGCTGACATTTCCAGACTGTGCAGGTACCCCAACCCATCCCCAACTTGTTACCTCCCCTCTGTACCCTTACTGCAGACTGCTAACAATTCATTCATAACTTCTAGTAGAAATAATAAAGGAATGGCACAACATAGAGTCATAGGAATGGATGTTCCAGACTTGTTAGAACATGGAAAATGCATGAAGCTATTAAAACGGACATGTCAGAAGTGGTGAAAGGTCCTCTTTAAACTATATTGTCCATAAAGATCCCATCTTAAAATATCACATTGATTCTGTATGGCATTTCTTATGGAACATATTGCCCCATGGCCCACCAAAGAACTCCACTGTGAGATACACCAACCTAGATTTCAATACATTTGTGTGGTCAGATGGGAAAAACATCTCTGTACATGTAAGATGGCTTACCTTTACTCCATCTGTCTTCTTGTTTAATAGACTTTTGGCAGCTGAAAAGAAAAAAGAAAAAAGTGGATACTAAAAATGTAAAGTAACACATTCATGTGCTTTGGGTACATTTTCTTATAAATCCTCCATTGTTACACAATTGTTACACAATTATGTAGTAACAGTATGTAGAACACCAAGAACAAAATGTTACTCACATCTGATACTCCCATCCCTTGTTTCCAGGTATCTTGAGAACTGACAGTGGCAGAAGATTCTGGGGTTGGTGTCCATATTGGATAACAGATTATGACCTTAAATGGTCAAAGGTTTTAACACATCAAATGTGACTGGTAGGGGTCTGAGTGCCGCAAGCCCCACCTATCACTAAAACGAGGTGAGAGAAGCCCTAGCATAGTGCGCTGCAGGAGATAGAATCAAGACTAACCCATAGACTTTCTATTGAGCCCGTCTCCTGCAGAGAGAAGAGAGAGTGCTATGCCAGGACTTCTCTCTCCTCATTCTAGCTATAGGTGTGGCTCTCTGCATTCAGACCACACCGATCAAAACCTTTGATATGTCCCTATGACCTATCAAAAGTTTTTTAAAACTCAGTGACTCTTTAAGCTAAGCAGCATAAAACCAGCAAAAAATACAAAGACGCAACTGGGACACAGAATAACTTGTATATGGACAAGTAGACTAAAAGTTACAGTGTAGATATTACAATGGATCCTGGGTTAGAAATCAGTAAAGAACTTGTGGACACTGATCATGTCATGTCCCCATTGATACTGACACTCATAAGAGTTCCCCCAATTTAAAGTACAATGTAAATATAGTAACATGTAAAATTAAAAGCAAAAAAGGCAATCTTCAGCACTAAGTGAGGTCTAAACAGATACAATAGTTAGTTAATAACTTAAAGGCGATCTGCCACCTTCTCCTGACATGACTGTTTTAGTAAATCCTTGTATTGCCCGTTAAATTCATAAATCCAGACCATCTTTTCTGAAATCTGTGTTGTGCCATTTCGTCAGCAGGGTGAGGTTCTACACAGTCTGTCTGCACTGATTGGACAGCCCAACTAAATGTTAAGACCCAGTTGTCAATTTATTCATACATTTTTGTGAGGAATAACAAAGGAAAAGCACAGTGCTTAAACAGGCTCTGTCACTACCTCCTAACCTATGTATTAAAATACATAGGTGGGTAGTGGCCTCACAATGAATTCAAATCATACCTGTAATTCCCTTGTAGATGCAGCGGTTGATGTGTAATTTGATGTTTAAAAAGTATGCAAATGAGCCTTCGGAGCACCGGAGGGCGGGCTTTTCCCTTCTGAGCACCGTATCTTCACCGCCCTCCCGGGTCCTAGGCACGCCCTCCAGTGTTTAGAAACTCCCCTATCCTTTATGATTGACAGCGCTTAGACCGTTCGCTGCATCTGAACGATGTCCCAGGCATGCGCAGTAGCGCTTGCAGTGCCGAACACTGCAAGCGCTTGGATTCAACTGCGCACGCGCCGTCACTTCGCCGAACCCGGAAGTGACAGCGCACGCTTCTTATCAGCTGAGAGGAGCCAGGAGCGAGCTTGGCGAAGTGACGATGCGTGCGCAGTTGAATCCAAGCGCTTGCAGTGTTTGGCACTGCAAGCGCTACTGCGCATGCCTGGGACATCGTTCAGATGCGGCGAACGGTCTAAGCGCTGTCAATCATAAAGGATAGGGGAGTTTCTAAACACTGGAGGGCGTGCCTAGGACCCGGGAGGGTGGTGAAGATACGGTGCTCAGAAGGGAAAAGCCCGCCCTCCGGTGCTCCGAAGGCTCATTTGCATACTTTTTAAACATCAAATTACACATCAACCGCTGCATCTACAAGGGAATTACAGGTATGATTTGAATTCATTGTGAGGCCACTACCCACCTATGTATTTTAATACATAGGTTAGGAGGTAGTGACAGAGCCTCTTTAAGGAAATATACTCCATAAGGGCTCATTCAGACGGCCGTATTCATTTCAATGGGGCCGCAAAAGATGCGGACAGCACACCGTGCGCTGTCCGCATCCGTGGTTCTGTTTCGCAGCTCTGTGGAAAAGATAGAACATGTCCTATTCTTGTCCACAATCACGGACAAGAATAGGCATTTTCTATTATGGCTGCCGCCATGTGCGGTCTGCAAATTGTGGACTGCACACGGCCAGTATCCGTGTTTTGCGGATCTGCAAGGCAATGTGACCGTCTGAATGGGCCCTAATTGTTATATTATTAGGAATACAATTATTGACTACAATAGACATGTCAGGAGAAAGGAGAGGTCCTATTTTACTCAAGTTCCACTGGATGGAAAATGTCCTCAGACAAAGATTATTCCTGTACATTGCTGTGCATGCACCTTGTCCACCGTTTGTTGTGACTGATGGAACA
This sequence comes from Rhinella marina, assembly GCA_900303285.1. Lineage (NCBI taxonomy): Eukaryota > Metazoa > Chordata > Amphibia > Anura > Bufonidae > Rhinella > Rhinella marina. The sequence goes on from ONZH01002540.1 coordinate 90,365, forward strand.
AGTCATCATTAGTGGTTCTGCACTGGATGCTTTATAGTGTGTGATAAGATTTTGAGTACTCTGGTTCCATAAAGATGTCTCAAAGGAGCCAAGAATTACAGATGATAGTAGAAAGATTCAGATGTCCCTTCAGAGAATATGTCTATAGGAGTATTCATCTTGGATGAAGACCATATCTATATATGACTCATCCAGCTGGAATACAATAATTCTGTAAATCTTGTTCCTACTCATTTTCACCAAAGCTATGTCCTCATTATTCCCCATTTTGAGGAGTAACCTGGTTACACTGAAACACAAACATTGCCAATACAACCGCAATACCGCACAGTGAAAAAAAGGGAATCCTGACACATACTGACATACAGCTGGGTTATTGGAGCATGGGTACGTTTGGCACATTGCCAAAACATGTATGATGACATAATGATAAAAAGCAAGTGGCTACAGAATCCATAGGGGGAGATTTACTGGAGCTAAGGAAAACTGACTTGGGTGCCCCTAGTAACCAATCAGACTGATCCTTTAATTTTCCAAAGAAGCTCTGAAAGCTGAAATCTGATTGGTTTCTATGGGCAACTAAGCCAGTTTTCCTCTGCACCAGTTTTGATAAATCTCCCCCATATATCCCTACTGCTTCATCACACCAGGCAGGCTCTCCGTGTCAACATTTTAACCAAATGTATTTTACCTATGTGCTCACATTTTATGACAGGAGGATTGTTGAGCTCCGTGCATCATATGTATAAAATCTAGCAGTCTACCATAATTATCTATTTTGCTTCTCTCATTTTTATTCTGTACAGTACAAAAGAAAAATTGCATTGCTACCTGCCACACAAACTAGGCGGAAAGGTATATAACTGGTGGTCTATTGCCTGCATGCAGCCTACAAGCCATTGAGAAACACTGACCCATAAAAGAAAAACTAGGGTGAAAACCTGGATGATCAAACTAGGGTGCTTTAGAGGCGATGGATGTGGTATCACAAATCTCTAGTGTATGGCCAGCTAAATGGGGGGGGGGGGTCTTTTTCCCATATGAATGGAGTGGCAGGTTGAGAATGAGCACTGCCGCTCCATTCATCTGTATGGGACTTCTGGAGCAGTCTCAACAAGTCCAACAGACCTTGTATGGAGCTGTGGTGCACATGCTTGACCGGCACTCCATTCAAATGGGGGACAAAGGTATCATAATTTAAGGTGGGTCCTAGCAGTCAGTCTCTCCCCAATTTGATAGTTATCTCCTAACAGTTATGTCCTAAAGAGGTTGTCTTATGGTAAGAACTCATCCCATATCCACAAGATAGGTGATGGGTACCATACTGATGGGTGCCCCGACTGCTGAGACCCTCACCGATCACAAGAATGGGGTCCTGGAGTCTGCTCCTTCCAAGTCTGCATGTCCGCCACAGATAGAAGAGTGCTGTACTCAGCTTTGGCAGTTCCACAGAGCAGCAGCGTGCATGTGCGACCATCGCTCAATTCACTCCGCAGAGTCCTCCACTTCATTCTTATGATTAGCGGGGGTCCCAGCAATCGGACCCCCACTCATTCCACAGGATAGGGGATAAGTTCTTATGGTGGAAGAGCCTTTTAAAGGCACAGTGATCTACTTAGGACTTGTCAATGAACTACCAGTAGATCCCCATCTACTGGCGGCCTTACTAGCTTTTAGCCACTCTGAACACTAGACGGGTGCACAACTGATCTGAACATAAAATACAAGTAGGCTTGGTAATATCCATTACCTCTGTGTGAACGCTGCCACATACTAACACAGCACATTGCAACTAGTTCAGACAGTGACAACTGCTGTTAGCAGCACTTGGAATCTCTGAAATACCATCAAGAGCTCCAAGGAAAAACAGATATTTATACAGCTGCGTCAGCTGGCACACATTCGGAGCCTGCCCTAACCGCATTGTTTCAGACCTAAAGCCATTTAAAATTCTGAAAATTAGAATCTTCAGTACTGTAGAAAGGAGGAGCTGTTCTGTTATGTGGCTCTATGCAAGCAATGCATATCTAACAGAAACTTAGAAGTAACCGGACAAGGCCGACCAGGCCTCCCAGCCCTGCAAACTGATAATAGGGAATTGTTCACAATAAAAATTGTAAAATAAATTGTAAAATAAAAATTGGAAAGTAAGATGTTACATAAAATAAATTGCTAACGGTAAAACTAATTGTGTCAGCAATGTATAGTAATGATTCTCATTGGCTTTCCAGTCTGTAATGTACTGCGCCACCTCAATACCATCTATGTATATACAGACCCTGTATTATCTGACAGCCTGTAAAGGGATTCCATTACTAAAAAATGTGTTGAAATATTATAAACACTTCAGACATTTTATTTGGCAGAAAGGCACATGGAGTCCCAGCAGCTATACCGTACAGAACAACAGGATATATGTATAAATACAAAGAACATGTGGTCAATACAAAGATGTGGGACATGAGCTTTTCATTCCAAGGACTTTACAAATGATCAGGGGACATTCTTTATGTGCGGAGGAAAAGAGATTTAGACATCAATACAGGAAAGGATTTTTTACAGTTACAGTACTCACATTGTGGAACGCCCTTTCCCAAGAGGCAGTAATGGCAGACACTATGCCAGCATTGAAAAACGGCTAGATGCTTATCTACTAGCAAGTGGCATTGAGGGTTAAAATTGATCTAACAATTTTGAGAAAGGCTAACCGTGATGCACCTGTGTCTTTTTTCAAACTTATTTAACCATGTAAAAAATTAAATAGGATTTTAGAATTTATTGAAAACGAGAATATTTGAAAGCCTTGTTTTTTCTATCACTTAGGGCTCATGTGCACGAACGTATTTTCTTTCCATGTCTGTTCTGTTTTGGGTTTTTTTGAGGACCGTATGCAGAACCATTCATTTTAATAGGTCCGCAAAAAAGGGGGAGGTTACTCTGTGTGCATTTCGTTTCCGTATGTCTTTTCTGCAAAAAAATAGAACATGTCCGCATTACGGACAAGGATAGGACTGTTCTATTAGGGGTCAGCTGTTCCGTTCTGCAAAATATGGAATGCACACGAACGCCATCCGTAATTTTTGCGGATCCGTTTTTGTGGACCGCAAAATACATATGGTCGTGTGCATGAGCCCTTAAACTGTATTACAGGGGAAACATGATACATAGCATACTGTAATTATATAATGCCAATGCTGATCATGTGGGTGTATTTATGGGCATCGGGTTTTGACTCTCTTGAGTTACAGTTGTCATTCTACAGTTGACCTTTCAGAAAGACCCCTCTATCCTTCTCTTTTACCACCTGCAGAGGCATGCTCTGTCAGTCTGCCTGCTACTCCCGTGACGTTTCTCTTTAAAGTCAGCAGCTCTCAGCCTGCCCTGCTGATGCTCCAGTGTCACAAGGACTGGCAGATGACATTCTATGAATGCCATGTGGTGTGCAATAATATACACACTTGTGACACTGTACAACGCAGGATGCTACAACTTACTGTAACTGGAAACCAAAGCAGCTGCTGATAGCACAGCTCTTTTTCAATGAACTGTGAACATAAAAAAAAATCTCTGACTATGTTAAGGCCAACTATGAAGGTTCACAGAGCAGAATGGGTAAATAATCAAGTGGCAGCATAGATTCATAGCCTTCATGTAATAAAGAGTGATAGGAAGGTTGACATATTATGTTTTGTTTTTTGTTTTTTTGCAGAAACATTTTTACTACAGAAAGCTAGTTACGTAATTGGTAAAGTTGGAGAACGACAGACCCAGAAAGTCCAGCCAATACTCCTACAGGGAGATATAGCTATATATTTCTATGAATTCAGAAACAAGGGCGAATGAATGAAAGGTGCCTGGGCAGGTTCACCAACTTCTCTGTCTGGGCTCAGCACTGAGGCGAAGGGAATCTACTGGGCATGTTAGTCCACCTTTGAATGCAGGAGAGGGTGGACTAGAAGAATAAACAGCCCCCAATTACACCAGAGAGGAAAATGTAATGTACATTAAAAAATATATATATATTTTGATTGCATATATGTTGCAATAATACTTTATTTGAAATGTCCTATTCATTATATGCTATTACTTTTTGTGTGATAGCCCCTTCCTGACGACAAATATGGCAGCAAAGCTCACGTTGAGTGGTGTCATACTATAACACTATGCTATTCAAATTCTGCAGCTACAGTTTTCGTATAGCACACAAAGTACATACAGTATAGTAAAAAGTATACAACTTCAGGAATAAAACAGAATACATACATTGTGCTAAATTTTAGTATTTCTATATCCCAATAAATAACAAGATTAAAGTAAAAAGCCAGTGCAAAGACTCACAGTAAAAACATTCTCCAATGCTCCCGGAAATCTGTCAGAATACCTCTCATATCTGAACACAAGATTAATAAATAGGCCATCACTTCATATAGAAGACATTTCATTTTATATGGGTGTGTATTTTTTTGTTTAAATGGGTTTTTATAAGCTTACAAATTAGGTCTACTTTTTATTGTTCCTTTACACGTACCCCTCCTCTATGGGCTGTGACTGGTATTACAGCTCGGAACTTTTCACGAGAAAATGAGCTGCAATACCAGATACAGCCCATAAATGCCCCTAAAAGTTCAGTGGGGGTCCTACTATTGGGGCCCCCAGCAAACTCACGAATGGGAATCTCATACCCTTTTAGGGCCCCCGCATGTGGAGTGAAGTTCCATTCATCTATGGTAGTTCCCACGAGTATGGGGTCGCTGTTATCATGATCAGTGGTGGTCCCATCTATCTAATAGGTATCCATTAGGCTTCAGCAAATTGAGCTCTGGATCATAGATCCAAAGTCGATTTGTTCTTTCAGTTCATTTTTAATGCTGTACGGAGACCTGTCTCCATACAGCATTAAAAACGTTTTGCCCTGTGGAGGCAAAATTCATTTCACCCAAAGTCGCACAAGACTTTGGTGAATAAATTTGGTATCCATTTCTACATCTTTAAAAATATTTCAAATTCGGAATCCAAAGTCAGGTTTGGCACCGGCTGGTACATCGGTACCAAACCCGAGTTCAGATTGCTAATTTGAAATGTTTTTAAAGATGTACAAATGAATACCGAATAAATTCCCCAAAGTCTTGTGCAACTTTGGGTGAAACGAATTTTGCTTCCACAGGGCAAAACATTTTAATGCTGTACGGAGACAGGTCTCTATACAGCATTAAAATGAAGTGTCAGAATGAATCCACTTTCGATCTATGATCCGAAGCGCGATTCACTCAACACTAGTATCCATTATCCTGTGGATAGGGGATAACTTGTCCCAACCGTAATTCCCCTTTGGCATTTCCTATCACATCTTGGTAAACTGGAGAATAATTTGGAAGAGAGAGGTTTTCCTAATTCCATCAGCTGGCACCAAAGTTTTCAGGGAGCAAGTACAGCTATGTGATCTTGTAAACAATTGGGGGCTCATATCAATGATAACATAACAATATGACATCCATTGGACCATTAGGGTGCCTTCACATGTGGCAGAAAGTTCTGCCAGAAAACCCACATCATCAAGACTTCCATCATGTTGTCCTATGGAAAACTGATTCTCCAGTGGAAAACGTTGCAGAAAAATCTGTAACAAAATAAGCGCAGATTTTGTTGCAGATTTTCCTGCACTGTTTTCCCCTGCAGAATCCATAGAATAACATGGTGGTAATCTTGATGTTGCGGAATTTCTGCAACGTGCGAAGGCACCCTTAAATTTCAACCTTTACAGTTTATTGCTACAGCGGTCTCTGTAAATGTACAAAAAGAGTTACATTTTAAACACGACAAACCTAACGGCAAAACACAAACAATTTTTACCTATTTTTAGGAAGCTAAATCGAAACCCTCAAAGACGTAGATACTGACAGACCTTTTTGTTGGTTCCCAGAGCTGTGGTTACGCTGCATTAGACTTTCGTAAAGGCTTCATTGTACAGTAATGAAATTTGTACTGCGGTGGAGGTACATAGGTTAAGTCTACATTTTTGTGCCCTGTGTCCATTTGAACTGGTGATAGGAAACCTTTGAATCCTTCAGCGAATACGTACAAACAAAGTGAAAACCACTCACTGAAGACAAGTTTAGGCTTCGAAACTAAGGAATAGTTCTGGCATTTGTAGCCAATATTATTTCTTCTCTTCCCAAAAGAAATGAGAAAGAAGACAGAAAAGCCAAGAGCTGCTCAGCATGCAAAGTAAAGTTAGTAGCACATCAACAAGAAAACAAAAACTCCACATCAGGGTCAAAAGGGACTCCATGCCAAACTTCACCACTAAGGTACACAACATGTCCTGCCCCTGAGTATGCAGGCACTGGCATGCAGTTTCATCAGGGGCAGGAGTTTAGGACAAGGGAAGGAAAAGGGAAGTCAAAAGAAGAGGAAATCAGTAGGGAGTAAAATCAGACTGAGTTTTATAGTAATTGGGGTTCGGGTCACTTCATGCCACGTACCTTGCTCAGCCAAGTTGGCAGCACTGGTGGCGGCTGCAACGGGGGCGGAGCTCTGCCTGCCAACTGATTGGACAAAATCATTCAGTGGGAGGAGCCGCAACAATGCAACAAAAGTCCAAGTGAGCAACAATAAACGCAAGATGCAAGTCAAATAAGCATTGATTTAAAAAAATTATGACAACAGAACTGTATGAAGCAATAGACTTTCAATGCACATGTATATTAATTTGACATTTGCCTGGAGAAGTGGTTGGGGTGGACCTTGCAAAGCACAAAAGACTCTTTACTTTCTTTCTGTGAAGCTGGAAACAAACACCGGATATAGTTCACTCTCAAGCAGTGAGTGGTAGTCAAGACTGTAGGCAATAGCAAGCATTCGCTTTTATATACATTTTGGGTGCTAAATGACCAGACAACAAGCAAAGGATGCCAAGAGGTGCAACATCCCCACCTGAAGGGTCTTCCTTTTTCTCTCTTCTGTTAACAGCACCTAGTTTTCAATTATAGAACACCTATTAGATAAGATGTGATTGCAATGCATCTGACATGCTGCATCTCGCATTGACACACTCTACAGAATGCCATAGTCAAGCGTATCTTAATGACTCTTGTGTGCTCGCAAAGTTCCCCGACCTTCTCAAGCAAAATAATAAACAGCAAAAAAATATAAATCTACTGCAACAAGCCAAGAGGATAGGGCAGCATAGCAAGTCAGTAGGATGAAGGAGTTTTTGAAGAATGAAGAGACTGTGGGAAGAGGAAGGAAATGTGGCAATAAGCCAGTGGCTCTACTTATACTATTTGTACTGCTATTCCGATTAAGGCATTAGAGGAGGAAAAAGTGTGTTGTGTGTGTGTTATGTAGGCATCAAAACAGCTAGAAATTATAGGACAGAAAAAACAATTAAAAAAGTCATATTTGTAAATTTTAAGTCTCTGTAAAAGTGGCCATAAAAAAGTGGTTCTGTTGCCTATAGAAATCAGAATTCAACTCTCATAGTCAACATTTTGATTGCTATGAGCCACAAGAAAAACCCACGGCCATGTATCGCCGTAGATTAGTGGGCACTAAGGCACTGTTAACTTGTGTGTTATGGCTTCTGTTTCTAACAGAAAGCACGACATGGTGCCAAATGTCCGATACCAACAGTGCCCAAGGAATCCCACTGACGCATAATTGTGTCCTGTTGGGTTCTGCACAGGTGTCTGTTTTTTTATGTCAAAAATATAATTTTGTTGTGAAATATGATGGAATCTGCATCAGAAACTCTTGATGGAGCATCCAACGCATATGTACACAGAGCTTTAAAGGGATTCTCTGGGAAACAACAAAAAATATGAAAATATTGAAAAAAAACATTAATAAGAATACATTCCTAAATGCCTTTAAAGGGGTTTTCTCACTTCAGTAAATGGCATTTATCATGTAGACAAAGTTAATACAAGGCACTTACTAATGTATTGTGATTGTCCATATTGCCTCCTTTGCTGGCTTGATTCATTTTTTTCTATCACATTATACACTGCTTGTATCCAGTGGTTATGACCACCCTGCAATCCAGCAGTGGTGGTCGTGATTGTACACGATAGGAAAAAACAGCAGCCTATGCGTGCTCCCTATGTCCCGTCCACCAGAGAGGCCAGCACTTTTTCCTATAGTGTGCAAGCATGACTACCTGTAATGGACTGTAGTGTGGCCGTAACCATGGAAACGAGCAGTGTATAATGTGATGGAAAAATGAATCCAGCCAAAAAAGGAGGCAATATGGACAATCACAATACATTAGAAGGTGGCTTGTATTAACTTTCTCTAAATGATAAATGGAATGTATTCATATCAACATGTTTTTCAGATTTTTATTTTTTTTTGTTCCTGTAGATCCCTTTTAAGCTGATCTCACGATTGTGAATGTTGTAATATTTCAGACTAGTGCATTTTACTAAGAGCAGCAGCATCTGCAATAACAACATGCAAAAAAGCGACGGTGGCTATATTTGCTTTGGTCACTCATGAAGCATAAGCAGGCGGACAGATTGAAAGTTGTTATGGTAAAGTGATTTGTCCATTAACCGGATGCTAGAATACTAACAAGTGGATCAGCAGAACACAATTGCAGCTATAGCAATCCATGCAGCTGGAACGAGGCCCATAACCTAGAAGGAAAAAAACTGCCTGCGATAGCACCATTAATGTGGCTCTCTACTTATTTAGGCCATTTTCGGATCTAATATGAGTATAAAAAAAAAGAAGTGCAATATAAAATCTATAATCAAGTCAATACATTCACAGATAAAACAGCTGATCTGGTAGGATGCCTAGAATAAAGAGGCTGGGCCAGGTTAGTCATTGTCCAGACCACTCAGATCGGGCTATCATGCTTTACTAACGCTGTGGTTGGGGCTTATCAATGAGATAGGGCTTAAATCGTGGTCTCCTATTGCAGACAGAGCAGTTCTCTTACAACCAGACAGTGGTTTGAGAGGAGATAGGCAAATAAAACTGATCGCCTGGGACATAAACAGAAAAATTCTTTATATTGTTTTTCAGTTTAGATTGCAATATGAGCCAGAATAGGATCAAATGAATAATAGGAATTTAAAGGGGTATTCCTATTCCTAAAGGGCTATTCCAATCTATGCACAGGATATGCACCAAGTGTCTAAAAGATACTGGTCCCAACTCTAGGACACACACCTCCAGTATGGGGGTTCCCTGACCCCCACCTCACCTAAATAGGCCGCACTGGACACTACAAGCAAGTGGAAATTATTAGAAAGGGGGACGCGCATGTGTGGCTCTCTTTATTCATCAATATGGTACTTGGATAAGCACGCAAGCTCGTCTGTTTCCAAGGCTTCCATAGAAGTGAAAGGAGAGAGATGCACAATTACCTCTTCATTCTGTGCCTGGATGTAGCGTCAAGCGCCTGCCTCAGCAGGTGGAAAGGGAGTCCAGGTACCCCAATCTGAGACAAGTGCAGGTGCCAGTCACAAGGAGAATGACCACTGAGGCTGAGGCTGTAGCAGCCATCACTGATAATTTAGAAACAAAGACTAGTAAGGACTGCTGAGGCATCTGTGTTGGATTGATGAGGGAGGAGTTGTGGGGGTTTATTTTGGTACTTTATGACATTTGATATTTTCTTTTCGACAACTGAATAACCCTTTTAATGATAAAACAACCACCACCATCAGGTACTGATCAACGTAGGACTGGGCAAGTACATGAAGTGGCCTCGGGTAAATATTAGCATTTTGTTTAACAAAATTTTTTCTGTTAATTCAACCTTCTTAAAATGAACAGTAAAATTAGTAATGAACATCATCTTTCATAAAGTGGAATTTTTAGTTGGTGGTTGTTAGGGGTGCCATTGGCGACTAGTAAAACTATAGCCATAAGGGTAAACTCAATGCAATCTTCTGCCACCCACTGTGTTTCCTCATAAGTTACCATAGCATCGACCTGTAGTTCTGAGCCTTCGTTAGGTCGAGCATGCTCAGTGTGTTGCTATCAGTTCTCTAGCTAAATGTTAGTGTGCTAAGAGGGGGCGTGTCTGGACTGTATATCAAGCAGCCAATCAGCAAACATCAACACTCATGAACAAGCACAAACTCACAGCAGGAAAGCTAGGCATTGTGGGGATTGTAGTTTTGTGAGGGAAGATCAGGAGCAATGATACTCTCAGTGTGTTGCAGGCTCACACAAGAGCTAGACAAATGGATTGCAAGGTAAATTGAAGCTCTGATCATATGTATAGGTATGGGTTCTGGTTGGGTCACAGCTTGCAGCCTTAATGCAGTTTTCCAAAAATTAAGTTACTTTACCGGAATACCCCTTTAATTTTGGCTAGCAAGAACAAATATTCATATGCTCTACACGCTGCGAAAAATAAATCAGGAGCCAACAAATTCCTTTGTGATGCCAAGAAAGACAAGTCTGTAATGGTGTCAATGGAAAGGACCTCAAACGTGCTTGAATTTAAATGAGTTCTCTACTCGGCCCCTGATTGTTCTGCAATGCATTACGTACACAGACATTTGAGAAACGGGAGATTACATAAAAGGCTTAAAAAATAAATTTATGGGGATTGTCTTATTTAGAAAGCCCATACCCTACTTCAGAATTCCCCCCCCCCCCTCATCTATTTGCCCGAAAGGCATCTATCGTTCTGGAGATACTGGTATGTTCATGGAGCTGAACACCTACTGCTAGGATATCATACATTTTTTAGGTCATCAGTTGGATTCCCTGCTGTGGAAACCCTATGATCATATCATCAAGGAACCCTTCTGAGAAAAATGTATTCGACTCCTTTAAGCGTTAAAACTGGGACAATGTAAAAAGTCAATTCTAAGTCTAAAACTTTACTGTTTCAGTTGTCTTTTTTACATGCAAGAACTTTTAGATGTTTTTTTTCTTTTAAATAATGTTTGTTCACTCAGCCAAATACCATGAACACCCATCAGTAGTTTCTTTGATCGAATATGCGAAAGAACCACAAAAAAAGAAGTTATTATGCGGAAGGCACAAACTGACACAGACAGTAAAGTGATGCATGCAACTTTCGAAGAAAATTCCACTCCTGTTAGATCATGGAACATATTAAATTCCTTGTCCATTGTGCATTACGTTTGCCAGAAATACAATTTACAGTCGGAGCACAGAGGCAGTGTGAAACATTCTCAAATCTCGCTACACTGTCTACAGTTACAGAATAATGTACCACTGGTTTAGCCCTAGATTTTCAGGTAAAAATTTAACCCATACAAGGCTTCATAAATACTAGTAAATCCTATAGTTGTTCCTCAAGTTGCCAAGCGTTAGGCATACATCATCAGAAATCCACTGCGATGCTATCTGAAGCCAGCTCTAGGTGCAGCAATTCATACATATATTCTTTAACAAAATATAGCTAAAGTTATAGCACTCGAGGAAGATTTTTTTCACTTTAATTTGCAATGAGCCCTAAAAAGACACATTAGAGAGAATAATTGTATTCCCCATAAAATAACTATGCTGGAGCATCTAGCCTAGAAGTCTGCATTGTGATGTGTCTGTGCTATTCTTCCTGGAAATGTTTATCTAAATTAACAACTGGGCGTTTCCATACCATATGTCAGTAAGGTGTGTTCCTACACTGCCTGCCGCTGTCCAAGCAGTGTTGACAGTATCAGAATGTCTATGGAGACACTCTATTGCCAAGGGAGGCAAGTAAAGCACGGTTAATGTATTTATATATCTCCAAGAGGAATAGCACAATGCAGAGTTACATAGTTACATAGTTACATAGTTTGTAAGGCCGAAAAAAGACATCTGTCCATCCAGTTCAGCCTGTTTTCCTACAAGTTGATCCAGGGGAAGGCAAAAAAAAAACCCTGTGAGGTAGAAGCCAATTTTCCTCACTTTAGGGGGAAAAATTCCTTCCCGACTCCAGTCAGGCAATCTGAATAACTCCCTGGATCAACGACCCCTCTCTAGTAACTATAACCTGTAATATTATTACCCTCCAGAAATACATCCAGGCCCTTCTTGAACTCTCTTAGTGAACTTACCATCACCACCTCCTCAGGCAGAGAGTTCCATAGTCTCACTGCTCTTACCGTAAAGAATCTTTTCTATGTTTATGTACAAACCTTCTTTCCTCCAGACGCAGAGGATGTCCCCTCGTCACAGTCACAGTCCTCGGGATAAATAGATGATGGGAGAGATCTCTGTACTGACCTCTGATATATTTATACATAGTTATTAGATCTCCCCTCAGTCGTCTTTTTTCTAAAGTGAATAACCCTAATTTTGATAATCTTTCTGGGTACTGTAGTCCACCCATTCCAGTTATTACTTTAGTTGCCCTCCTCTGAACCCTCTCCAGCTCTGCTATGTCTGCCTTGTTCACAGGAGCCCAGAACTGTACACAGTACTCCATATGTGGTCTGACTAGTGATTTGTAAAGTGGCAGGACTATGTTCTCATCACGGGCATCTATGCCTCTTTTGATGCAACCCATTATCTTATTGGCCTTGGCAGCAGCTGTCTGACACTGGTTTCTGCAGCTTAGTTTGCTGTTCACTAAAATTCCTAGGTCCTTTTCCATGTCAGAGTTACCCAATGCTTTACCATTTAGTATGTACTGGTGACTTGCATTATTCCTTCCCATATGCATAACCTTACATTTGTCAGTGTTAAACCTCATCTGCCACTTTTCTGCCCAAGCCTCCAGTCTATCCAGATCCTGCTGTAGCAGTGCACTGTCCTCTTCTGTGTTAATTACTTTACACAGTTTAGTGTCATCTGCAAAAATTGATATTTTACTGTGCAAGCTTTCTACAAGATCATTAATAAATATATTGAAGAGAATAGGAGTATGTACCGTTAATAACCACCCTCTGTTTTCTATCACTAAGCCAGTTACTTACCCACATACAGACATTTTCTCCCAGGCCAAGCATTCTCATTTTGTATACTAACCTTTTATGTGGTACAGTGTCAAACGCTTTGGAGAAGTCCAAATATATGACATCCATTGAGTCGCCGCGGTCAAGTCTAGAACTTACCTCCTCATAGAAACTGATTAAATTGGTTTGACATGACCGATCCCTCATGAAGCCATGCTGATATGGAGTTATTTGCTTATTTTCATTGAGGTACTCCAAGATAGCATCTCTCAGAAAACCTTCAAACAGTTTGCCCACAACAGACGTTAAACTTACCGGCCTATAGTTTCCAGGCTCTGTTTTTGGACCCTTTTTGAATATTGGCACCACATTTGCTATGCGCCAATCCTGTGGAACACTCCCCGTCAGTATAGAGTCCTTAAATATCAGAAATAAGGGTCTGTCGATGACATTACTTAATTCTCTTAGGATACGGGGGTGTATGCCATCCGGTCCTGGTGATTTGTCTATTTTAATATTTTTAAGACGTTGCTGCACCTCTTCCTGGGTCAGAGAGGACACTTTTAAAGGGGAATTTACTTTTATACTCTGCATTTCATCTGACATTTTATTTTCCTCAGTGAATACAGTGGAGAAAAAGTTATTTAGCAGCTTCGCTTTCTCCTCATCGCTCTCTGCTACTCCCCCCTCATTACTCTGTAAGGGGCCGACACCTTCAGGTTTATACTTTTTAGTATTTATATAATTGAAGAACATTTTAGGGTTAGTTTTACTCTCTTTGGCGATTAATCTCTCGGTCTCTAGTTTGGCTGTTTTTATGTGTCTTTTACATATTCTATTTTTTTCCTTATAGTTTTTCAATGCTTCCTCACTCCCCTCCTGTTTTAGTGATTTAAATGCTTTCTTTTTGTCATTTATTGCTTTCTTTACAGTTCTATTTATCCACATTGGTTTTTTCTTGTTTCTTATTATTTTATTCCTATATGGTATGTACCTCTCACAATTAGTTATTAGGATGCTTTTAAAAATATCCCATTTTGTGGCTGTATTTTTATTTTTGAGGACTTTGTCCCAGTTAGTTAGGCCTATGGCCTCTCTTAGTTGGCTAAATTTTGCTTTTTTGAAGTTTGGTATTTTTGTTCCTCCCTGAAGAAACGCTCTTTTGAATGACAATTGGAAGGTTAATATGTTATGGTCACTGTTTCCCAAGTGTCCCCCAACCTGCACACCTGTTGTTCTGTCAGGTCTATTGGTTAATACTAAGTCCAGTATGGCCGTCCCTCTAGTGGGGTCCTGAACCAGTTGGGAAAGGTAATTGTCTTTGGTTATTTCCAAGAACCTGTTTCCTTTATGAGATGTACAGGTTTCAGTTCCCAGTCTATATCTGGGTAGTTGAAGTCCCCCATAATAACGACCTCATTATGATTTGCCGCCTCGTCTATTTCATTTAGAAGTAGATTTTCTGTGGTCTCTGATATATTGGGTGGTTTATAATAAACCCCTATTAGTATTTTATTATTGTTTTTGGCTCCATTTATTTCTACCCACAGTGACTCCACATCTTCATGTCCCTCATTTATATCTTCCCGGAGTGTGGGCTTTAGGCATGACTTTACATAAAGGCAGACCCCTCCCCCTCTCCGGTTTTGACGATCCTTTCTAAAAAGATTGTAACCCTGTACGTTAACTGCCCAGTCATAGCTATCATCCAGCCATGTCTCAGTTACTCCCACTATGTCATAGTCCTCCTCACACATCACTAATTCCAGTTCACCAGTTTTATTAGCTAGGCTTCTGGCATTAGTGTACAAACAATTAAGAGGTTGGTGTATATTTCTTACCCTACACCTTTCCTTCTGATCTGTTCTAGTTCCTCCTTCCGTTCCTCCCCCAGTTCCATTACCTTGCCCCAGGTCTCTATCTGCACTATCTTCCCCTCCTATAATGTAGTTAACCTCCCCCCCAGTCCCTAGTTTAAACACTCCTCCAGCCTTCTAGCCATCTTCTCCCCCAAAACAGCTGCCCCTTCCCCATTGAGGTGCAGCCCATCCCTACGGTAGAGCCTGTAGCCGACAGAGAAGTAGGCCCAGTTCTCCAGGAACCCAAACCCCTCCTTCCTACACCAGTTCTTGAGCCACTTGTTTATAGGGCTCATTCACACAAACGTATTTTTGCCCATGTCTGTTCCATTTTTTTTTTTTGCGACCATTCATTTCAATGGGGCTGCAAAAAAAAAGAAATGATGTGTGCATTCCGTGTCCGTATGTCCGCATGCCCTATTATTGTCTGTTTTGCGCACAAGGACAGGACATTTCTGCAAAAATAAATGGTGGCGGAATCTGTGTTTTGCGGATTCAGGGTTTGCAAATCACGGCCATGTGAATGAGCCCTTAAGAAAAGATGTTCCACAATTTTTTTTTCACATGGAAGTATTTACTTAAAAAGATTTCTGTCCAATAAAAAAAAATCTATTAAAAGGAATGTAAGGGAAGATTTGGAGATTAATTCATGGGACTTTTGCAGATTATTTGCATTGAATTTGTTGATACTTTAAACTGATTTTAAATATTAGGGCATCTGTCAGCAGATTTGTACCTATGACACTGTCTGACCTGTCACATGTGCACTTGGCAGCTGAAGGCATCTGTGCTGGTCCCATGTTCATATATTTGCATTTACACCTAGAGACTCTGCTCTCTCTGCAAAGGGTGCAGCATCTGCACTTTGATTGACAGGGCCAGGTAGGGAAAATGTTACCACACATGGTCCTGTCTGTCAAAGGGCAAAGAGTGCAACAGTTGCAGAGAGAGCAGAGCCTCTAGGTGTAATGACAATGCCCCTGTTGCCTATATTGAAACATAATTTTTCTCAGCAATGCGGGGACATATGAACATGGGACCAACAAAGATGTCTTCAGCTGCCAAGCGCACATGTAACAGGTCAGCCAGTGTCATAGGTACAAATCTGCTGACAGATGCCCTTTAAGACTGTTCTGTGCCTCCTCTGCTTGATAGAAATGAAAGCATACAAGAGGCAGGTCGTGTGTTACCTGCCAAAATAAGCCATTTGTGACATAGGAACTCAAGTACCTTAAAAGATTAAAGCAAATACTTATAACAATATACAATAAAGGTGTATTTACACAGGAACTTTCCGACCGCTCGGTAAAACCGTACACGGTTTAACAATGAGTTGCTGCGGTTTCACAATTCAGTTTTTGGCCACACAGCTTGTACAGAGGCGGCTCATGATTTCAATGTGCTTCACCGGTACAGACCATGTGGCCAAAAACCATATCGCAAAAACCACATGCAGTTCTGCACAGTGAAAAACGGTCCAATGTAAATCCATCCTAATACAGAGAAGAAACAATGTTATAGAGTTTGAGATATTATGAATGAAGTCAGAAATCTCAAAGAAACTTATAATCCAGTGCCTATAGGAGCCAGGTAAGCGCAGAATATGTTCACTTTCAAAGGAAAAAGTCCATTAAAGTAAACAAGTATAACCCTAATCGTAGTAAGTGACTTATTCCGCCATTCACAAGGCCCATATCCTAGGAACGAAAAAAAGAGGGCTGCAAATTCCATTTTGCAAGTCTAAGTAAAATTTCTATTCTCAGTAAAGGTGGTTTTTCTTATTGCAACATGGACAATGCATTAATAGGTGCCAAGAAGTTTAAGGGAATGTGTCACCAGCGACCTCCCTATCGAACTGCTTGCATAGACACATAGCTGTGGTTCACCCGACTAAAACGTTGTTTTTCTTTTGATGATCCCAGTCTTTGTTCCAGAGTAATGATAATTTTTCTTAATATGTAAATTAGACCTTTGGTGTAATGAGGTCGTCACCATTGCGCTTGAGCTCCACTCCTTTCTGTGGCCAGCCCCTCCCTGGCTGCTTCACAAAACTCCCTGGCCCTGTCAATCAAAGCAGCGAGGGGGGGATTGCTGGGCACAGAAATTAGTGGAGCTCAAGAGCAATGGTGACACCCTCATTGCACCAAAAACCTAATTTGCACGTTAAGAAAAACTATCAGCACTTGGGAACGGATCCTCGGATCAACAAAAGAAAAAGAAAAAAACAGCTATGTGTCTATACAAACAGTAGGATAGGGAGGCTGCTGGAGACAGGTGCATGTCCCATTATAGAAAACTAAAGTTCTGATCAAATATATCATCATCAGTGAAGGCTGCCTTCCCCACTATGGGACTGATTGACGAACCCTTGTATATAGCTCCTATTAAAGTCAATGGAAGCATTATACAAGTGTATACAGATCAGTTAAATGGATTTTATAGTGTGGGGCGACAAAGGATCAGGAAGCTGTAATATACACATACAAAAAAGAGAACCAAAGCCTGGCTAAATGGGTTGTCCAAGAATTTAAAAAAAATGTTTGCTATAAACATAACATAATATAAGACACAAATATACACTGAGTAATATCTGCTGCCATATGCACACAATACAGACACATCTGAGGTTTGCCCATGTGACATCAAATGATGTCACATTATATAATCGCCTGATTCATGGCCAACAGCTCTACCTGTCTCTCTGTGCGAGAGCTGAAGGCTGGCGGCGATCTGAGGTGGGCATGCCACATAATACTCGCTGCTGTATGTAAATAATAAAAGCAAGGTTTAAGCTGGTCAACATGGCATGAACTTGCATCATCCAGGGCTTCTGGCTCTGTTTGCATATCTGTGCACCCGCAGATCACAGAGAGGGACCTCCACATACACAAAACCAGAGGCCATAGATCGCAAGATCATATTACGTGACAGCTAGGATATTATACATGGAAATCTTGACCCACCCCCTATTTCACATACAGTAGCAAGCAATATGAAGCAAGGACCAGTGGCGGGATTGATACACGTGTGACATTAGTAAGCATTTTATGTCACCATTGTATACTTATGACAAACCCTTTCACTACCTCATGTGCTGTGTTTGCAGTGAGCAAACTTTCCCCCATGCATACTTCTTGTATTGCAAGCTAGGCTTACCTGAAAAATTTCGAGATACCAGCATTGTAGTAAGAATTGCACCCTGCAAAAAAATAAATCATAGAATTAAGGTATGACATGGCTTTCTTGCAAAATTAGGAACATTTCTAAAACGTCCATGTCTAAAAAGATGATTAAAGAAAAGCAGCTTTTACTACTACTTGCATTTTCCGTGTAATAACAATTCTGGAGCATCTATTCATATGACTCTAAGATGTGCCATTCTTTTATTATTCCTGCTAGAAGTTATGAATGAATTACTAGCAGTTTGCAATGAAGGCCCAGATGGGTGTTACCAGTTGGGGGGGGTGTCCCAGCACAGTGTGATACCCATTTGGACCTTCACTGAAAAACTGCTAGTAATTCTTTCATAACTTCTAGCAGGAATAATAAAGGCATGGCACATTATAGAGAGATAAGTATAAATGCTACAGAATTGAAATTACCTGGGAAATGCAAGCAGCTACTAAAACGGACATGTCAGGAGAGGTGACAGGTCCTCTTTAATCAGGACAACCTCTATTACATTAGTCACAGAAAGATATTTACCAGTAATCACAATGTCCTCTCCATGTCAATATAACAGACACTGGAAGAACCCCACATAATAAACTAGATCCCTGCTTCCGGGACCCAGGTACCCATCCTCATATTTTAACTTTTAATCAAAGTTGTCCGCTAATAAATACCCCAATGTGAGGAACTGTGCCTGGTCTTTCTACAATTACAATGGTGTTCATGGCGCGTAGCTGTGATGGAACTTACTTTAAGCTTTCTCCGGGCATTGAACTTCCTCAAACATTCCACTGTCTCCTGTCTGTGCATCATTGAGGCAACTGTTGATCGTTGCTAAAATGAAAAAAAGAGAAAAAAAAAAATCAATCAATAAGCAGAAAAACAATTAAAAAAAGCACAAGGGGTGGAGAATAAAAAGCACAAACTAAACTGGGGTTTTTAAGTTCTGTGTGAACAGGTATTTAATATACTACACACAGATCAATGTTTTCTTATGATCTATGATACCTCATTATGGCACTAAAGGGTTCCCATGAGAACCCCTTTTTACTCTTACAATCTGTCTATGTGACAGTAAAGGCCCTTTACAGGCAATTACAGGGAAAAACCAAACATTCCCAATAATTGCCTGATCCTGACCGGTGCTGAGAACTGTATTGAAGCAATCCTCTTCTCTTCATGAGGACAAGCACTAGCTACTCCCCATACAGATTCATTGTTTCTGAACAGCAGATCCCTATTCACACCAAACTATATGCTGTCCGGAAATAATGATTTTGGGTGCTGGCTGAAAAATACTATCACCTGAAGAACAAACATTTTCTTGCTCGTCGGGTGAGTATCGGCACATTCACACAGGGGAATTATCGTTCCTAGGATCATTTATGCCTGAAAATTGCCTCAATTGATAGTCCGTTTGAAAGGACCTGTAGGGACCCTTCACACAGACCAATGATCAGGAATGAACAGCACTCGTTCTCATTTCCAAAAGTAAACATGTCTCCAATCACATTCTTTATGCAGCACCAAAAATCAGCAGTTGTCTGCAGCCTATCACTCTTTGTATAGTGGGGATGTGGTTCGGACCAATGAAAACAGTATGAGAATGAACATATTTCCTATCACTTGGCCCCATACTCTTTTTTAATGACTGCCCCATGTAAAAGGCACTTAATGAGCACTGACTGACATTCTGTATCATCACTCAACGCTGGTTAAAGGGGTTTTCCCAGGAGTTAACTACTGATGATCTGATGTATCTGATCAGTGTGGGTCCGACACCCCCACCAATCAGCTGTTTGAGAAGGTATCGGTGCTCCCGTGAGCGTTGAGGCCTTCTCTCAGCTCACCAAGCACAGCGCCATACATTGTACAGTGACTGTGCTTGGTATCACGCTAAGCCCCATTCACTTGAATGGGGCTGAGCCGCTCCTAGGCCACGTGACCAATGAACATGACATCACTGGCCTAGGAAAAGCTAAGAGAAGGTAGCAGCACTCACAGGAGCGCCGGTGCCTTCTCAAACAGCCGATCGGCGGGGGTCCTGGGTGTCGGACCCCCACTGATCAGATACTGATGACCTATCCCGTTAACTCCCGGAAAACCTCTTTAAGAGGTGAAAATTTCCCTGTGTAAAAGGACCCTTAGGCCCCTTTCAGACGAGCAAGTGTCTCACTGCGGACTTGCGCCGCAGCACCCGGCCTGAACTTCCAGCACTGCCGGGGTCACATAGAATTATATAGATTTATGATGCTATGTAACCCTTACAGTTCTGGAATGTATTAGATGACACTGACAGCATTATGTCGGTATTATACAATACATTCCAGAACTGTAAGGATTACATAGCATCATAAATTAGTATAATGCTATGTGACCCTAGAAGTGCTGGAAGTTCAGGCCAGGTGCCTCATGGTGAGTTTGCAGCGTGACACTAGCTCAACTGAAAGGGGCCTTAGACCTCAAAGATGTCAGACTCCCACCTTTGGCAAGACTGTGCATAACAATAGAAATGGAATTGACAAAAAACTCCCTCTTGTTCTTATTACTATTGTCACAGTCTGTGTTTCTAGGTATAATATAGTTTCAGTGCTTGCAGTACAACTTACGCAGACCCACGGGTGCTTCAGAGCCTGATCTGCTGTGATGCGTTTTGCAGGATTTATTGTCAACATCTGATTGATTAAATTCTTTGCTTCCGGGGTGACTGTGTCCCACTCTGGTGACGGAAACTAAAAACGAGAGATCCAAGAAAGAAAGCTTTAATATAAAACGGAGCAGATCCACCAGAAAACAATGTGCCCCTATAATGATACATGGACAGGTAAACTGATTACCACCCCTCCTCCCGCTTTCACAACCATGTAGACATCGCTCCAGGCTTACATTCTTTTTATATAAAACTTCACTGAAATCTAGGCGTTAAAGCACAATATTTCCATTCCTATGTTATACCGCAAAGGAAAGTACAGTGCTTCTGTAGTCAGATATGTAGTGAGGAAAAAGGTGAACTAACCATAAATATCTAGACTGGCTTCAAGTTTAAACTAGACATGATCAATCCAGTGGAAGGAATATATAAATATATATATATATATATATATATATATATATATATATATATATATATATATGAACAACAGCGCCATTCTTGTCCATGGCCTGTGTCTGGTATTGCAGCATAGCCCCACTGTAATTGGGATGAAGTGTAGTAATAATAGACATACTCTGCATTATACACGTTATTTTGTATGTAGGAGGATGATTAAACAGGTATTTCAGGATAGGCCATCAGTTTCTAATCTGTGGAGTCCACACCCTGCACCTCCAATGATCATGCACCGTATTATTGGGCACCGTAACTACACAGCGCCATCCACTGTGTAGCGGACAGAGCCGGTTACAGCTGCACTGCACTAAAGTGTATCGGAGCAGTGTCGCAGTAACCTGGTCCATCAATAAACAGATAATGCTGTGTAGTTCCAGCTCCGAATCTACTCAGCAACAGCTCATCAGAAGAGATGTGGGGTACTGGGCCCCTGCTGATCAAATGTTAGCCAGAAATGCCTTAAAAAAAAAAAAGATTGAAAAAGGACCAGTAACCTCTCCTCACATGTCAGTTTTATTAACTGCTTACATTCCCCATATAATAACAATTCTGGAGCATCTATTCTTATAACTCTATGGTATGCCATTCCTTTATTATTCCTTCTAGAAGTTATGAAGGAATTACTAGCAGTTTGCAATGAAGGTCCAGATGGGTGTTACCAGTTGGGAGCGAGTCCCTGCACAGTGTGACATTATCCAATCAGTGCTGCCAGTGTCAGACTGTGTAAGGACACCCCCCACCAGTAACACCCATCTGAATATGTTGGGTGCTGGGCTGCTGCCGATCAAATATTGATGACATATCCTGGGGTTGGGTCATCAATAGTAAAATCCTAGAATATCTCGCAAGTTGAATTATACATTTCCAGTGTCACTCATCTCCAAAGGACAACAATCCATAAATATTACACTGACAACAGAGATGTCTAAACTGGCAAAATAGGTACTGTATCTAATCCAGTGTTAATAAGATATCTTCAATACTATTAAATAACACATATAATGCTATCTTAAGGTATAACTACAGCGGACATGTATGCTGCGGATATTCTGCTGTGGAAAATGTTTGTGAACCCATACTCACTGCAATACTAGTATACAGTATTGATATTGTGTAAAGCTGACATACTACAAGAATGAAGTGTTTTATTCAAAAACAGGAAGTTTTATAAAAAAAAAAAAAAAGGGATCCAATAATTCAATAGGAGAAAACAAGTAAAGCAGGGAAAGTCTTCACGTTAATACTTACATCATATGCTCCAGCTTTGATCTGTTGGTAAAGCTTATGTTGATCTTCATCCCAGAATGGAGGATAACCCACTAGTAATATGTACAGAATGACCCCTAAAACAAACCAACCAAGAAAAATAAATTGGCGCCACACTTTTTTCTGCTGCAATGGTTTCCATGTCTCATTAAATATTGAAATAAAGTTTTGGGGCTATAACGCACTGATATAGTGACGCAACCAGCACAATACTTGAGCAAGCCTTCCACGTTATCTAGGAGAAATGCCGTCTTGATTCATTCTTTTGGGGTCTGAGGTCCCTATGATCACCACAAAGGGGCTCAGAGTGCGACTAGGATAGGTCATCAGTATCTGATCAGTGGGGGTCCGACGTCCGGACTCCCGCCAACCAGCTGTTTGAGAAGGCACTGTTGTTCACAGTGGTGTCATTGCATGTTCGCAGCTTTCCCTAGGCCAAGTGGCGTCAGGTTCAACGGTCACATGGGCTAGGCGCAGCTCAGTCCCATTGTAGTGAATGGGGCTGAGCTGCAATACCAAACACAGCTGCTATACAATGGACAACACTGTGTTTGGTGAGCACGGAGAAGGCCACGGGGCTACTGTGAGCGCCGGTATCTTCTCAAACAGCTGATTGACAGGGGTCCCAGATGTCAGACTCCCACCGATCATACTGATGACCTATCCTGGCTGAGGATAAGTTATATAACTTCAAACTCTTGGAAAACCCTTTTAGGCTAAATAAAATTGAGAATATTCTTACCACAAGCCCATATGTCAACTGGTTTTCCATAAGGGTCTTTTCTTAACACCTCTGGGGAGAGGTAACCTGGTGTACCAGCAAAGCCTGTAAGACAGAACATGTTTTGGTTACATTGATGTTGACGACTCTCACTTTCCTTAAACTATTAGTTGCCAAAAAAACATAATGCATGCTAGATCATGAGGGCCCCTGGATACAATATAAAATAACTATACAGACAAATTATGAAAACGCTTGTCTAATTCACCACTGTTAAGAAGAAGCTGAACCAACGGTTAAAATACTACCTGGAAGAGAAAATAACACAATCTCATACTTACCAAACCATGCTTGCTGGTCTCCCTGAACTTCAATCGCAAGACCAAAGTCAGCCAATTTCACAGCAGCACCCTTGCATTTACTAGCCAACAACAGGTTTTCAGGCTACAGAGAGAAGAAAACAAAAAGCATGGTGATTATTTTCTGTTAAAGATATTAAGCAATATATATTAGCACAATATTCTGTACGTTCAAGTAAAAGATATTACGGCCAACCTGTAATGACTCGAGCAATCACTAGGTGGCGATCATAACATTCTGATGTAGCACTGCAGATGCAATTATCCTCCTATACCTGACAATCTAGCGTCTTGCTTGACATATGATTAGCCCAAGAGGCTTATGTGTAAGAGCTTACGTGTAAGAAGGTGGTAATACTGCGGTGAAGGAAAAAACACTGCTAAAGACGAAGGAAAGAGACACGGACGGCGAGAAGAAAAGGGAAGAAGTCAGCAGTGAAAGGAGGGAAGGAGACGGTTAACATTAATCATCTAGTCCAAGACAAGTAATATCGCAATTTTCAATTTCAGAAAGGTGGCCACATCATCTTACCTATGATGTTGTCACCTTTCCAACATTTGAGAATCTGACCACAATTTACGTATACAGATAAAAATACAATTGGCCGGGCAGATTTATGGCCTATACAACAACTTGGCTTCCAGGACATAGGTGTTATAGGGCACATTAACAGTGACGTACATGAATGGGAGGTTACCTTAAGATCCCTGTGCACAATATCATGTTGGTGAATGTGGTTGACGCTTTCCAGGATCTGGTGAATGCAGTGGCTAAGCAGAAGAAAAACACACATAATAAGTTAGCCAAAATAGATAGAATTTCCTCTAAAATTCATATCACTTATACAGTTTTCCTTCTATCTATTATGTGCACAAGCTGTTAGATTTCCACCATTGGACAGTAACCATCCTGCAGGGTTTTTCCTAGATTTTGTCTCTTTCAGTTGGTGCGTATTTCGCTGAAACAGATAGCACTATGGCTCTTCTATCTCTATGTCTTCTGCAAAAAACTAGACACAGAATGCAGGAGTCAGGATCACTGCAGCGTTTCTATCCACATCAACTTGGGGATTTACTATTCTGCCATTTGTTAGGGCAAATAGAAGTTCACAGGCCATTATTTTATCAGGCCTGGCTGCAGGCAGTCACTGTTAAGAGATAAGATAACTCTGCGGAGTTCTGCACCTTCACCAGGGAGCAGCTTTGAATGTTGTCTCAGGGTTTTAAGAACTACTCTCTCCCTAGTTAACAGTATGCATTAGGTACCCATACACAAGTCTAATGTTGATCAGAAAACATGACTTCAATATATAATATATAAAAACTATCATCTTTTGGTGTATCACCTCAAACATTGCTGGCATATCGCTAGGTTATGCCGCCAATGTCAGATAGCTGTGGGTGCCACAGCTAACTCTAGAACGAAACTCTCAAAGGGAACAAGAGCGCACCAGCCCAACGCTGTCACCCTCATTTTATTTCTTTGGGAGTGCCAAAAATGGACAGTTCGGCTATATCGAGCAGTTCCATAGAAGTGAATGGAGCAGTGGCTGCGCACTCCCATAAAAATGAATGGAGGATGGCTGCGCATGCAAGGGGCACTCTACTTCACTTTGGGCCTTCTATTCTAGAGATAGGTGTGGTCCCACCTCATCGATGACAAATCATCATCGTCTTAGAAGAGGTCAGCCATTTGTGAAATTTGCATCCAAATAAAGTTTCCACCTGGTGAACGACTGTAACGGCCAATATAGCCAAAAACATGTACGGTTGTGCCTGCGAAACGATCAGCTACCTGATGTCCGCTCATTCAATAGATGTTCAACCATCAACCTACTTCTGTTTTTAGGTGGCCATATACATTAGACCGAAGTAGACTGATTACTGAACAACCATTGAATCAACAATTGTCTAGTAAATGACCATTCAGCTGGCGCAGCTATACACTAGGTCCATATTGACTATTACAGTCGTTCAAACTGGCATATGACATGAATTGAGACAACAGAGGAGGAACTGATAGGGAGCTTGGACCCACAATGACCTCTAGAGTGGATGGGCTGAGGCATTTTACCAAGCATCCATGCCAACCATAAGCCTTTACAGAACTTCTTTGTGCCCCGATATAAATACATCCATCAAAAGCTATACATTTAAAAACGCTCCTGAATGTCCTCCTTGGCCCTTTATCAAAGCCTGACAAGGCCTACTAATCCTCCTCTCAAACCTCCTCTGAAATAAGGCCAGTTAGAAGGTTTGAGTCTGAATCCTCGGGTCCTGTACATCTGCAAACTTCATCTCTGGGCTGCCTTTGGGAACATAAAGGGTTTGTGTGAACATACACTATGGTTGAGTTCTTGAAAATTTGTTGCTTGGCAACTGGAGCAACAGCCTTTTAGAAGGAGATCAGATACATTCTGCTCATCTCATTTTCCTCTGCTGTATATGTAAAATATTCCTATAAATCTCTGCTGAGGTTAAAACAAAGAAATTCACAAGCATGTTGTTAACATCACGACGTTACTGATGTTCTTTAGAGCTGAACGTGTGTTCGCCAGAATCCCCAGATCTTCAAATATGACATTTCACGGTTGCACAACAGTCTTTGGACTTGGTTTTCTAGTAATGCATCCAGTCCAGGAGACTTGTGAGACGTATTATAATATTTGCACCCGAGAAGTTCGCACAAATGTAGCCTTGAGGTAACAAATTGAGCCTTCAGGTAATTATCTAAGCAGTGAAGTATACAAATTCTTGATTCAGTCTGATCCTTTAAGTGGCATTGAAGTAAATGGACTAAACTAGTGAGCCTTTTCTTAGTATTAGAATCATAAAGACGTGGTATTGAGGGTTACAACCAGACCATATTGATTCCCATCAAGACTTTGGCCACATGTTCTAGTGAATGCAGAACTTCCTGTCCTATCTTGTCCTGCCTGCTCCCAGGGACAGCTGCCAGCAGTTGTAAGTGCAGCAAACACAATATGGGCCCTATGTGTCCTGTGATAGGCTCTGCTATGGGAACTGGAAAGAGGTATGCAGCCAAATGGAAGAGGCAGATTCCACTGATGGCAATGAGATTCATATGACATTTTAACATCTGCGGGCTGATGTCCATGCTCATTTGGAATTAAATATGTGGCAGTGGAGTGTAAACCTAGAAATGCCTTGGAGTATATAGAGCATATAATGCATCTTGTGATATATGATCAGATGTAAAATGAACCCTATTCACTACATCCAAACATCAGGCACTGACTGTATATCTTATGCTAGAAGACTGGTGTCTACACAATGCGGTTCTACTAAGAAACTAAGAACACTTCAAGGAAATCTGTCACCACCCTAGACCGTTTTTAACTGTTCGTACAGCACTGTAGGTCTGCTATAGCCATTACTAAATATACCTTTATGTCCAGAACCATCCCTCCAAATATATGTCCAAGGGTGCTGAAGTCCAACCAAGCCCATCAGCAGTGACCCCTGCTCCTCCCCTAATCTTCTTCTCTCCACCTCCTAGAAGAGGCAATGTCACCATGCTGCAGCTCCAAATCTTGTGCAAATCTCACTACGGCGCGCGCCTCCTCTTCAAACAGCTGATCGGCGGGGGGGCCAGGTGTCGGCCCCCCGCCGATCTGATATTGATTACCCATCCTGAGGATAGGTCATCAATATATATATATATATAACTCTGAGAACCCCTTTAAAATTCTGGACTTTTCCTTAATTCTTAGTATGTTGGCTTTCGAAAATTAACATAAAAATATAATATTTAAATTTTGTCCATGCACCAAGGGGAAATGTTTACACTTTTTAGAAGGCTTCCATTATCACCAAACCTTAACAGAGACACTGGAGACCTCATTGTTTGCCTTACATTTCCTCAAATCCTTCATGCCCAACAATCATGTCCTTCATATCTACTTCCATAACATCGATAGAGGACAATAGTAACACCTTCAGGCAACCATTTTTACCATATGTTGTCATAGTGTATTGCAAATTAGTCTTCACATGTCTTCACTTGTAAGACAAATACAATACACAAATGCACAAAGATCAAGTGGCTTACTTGGGCAATCTAAGACGTGTAGGTCACACTAAGCTCGAAGCTGTCACCTGGTAAACAAATTCTATACAAGAATCTTCCTAGAGACTATGCAATAATCTAAAGCTCCCTCTTCAGACTGTTACGCATCTGCAATAGATTTTGGCAAGAAAATAAAGTAACCAATGTTTCCCAGGAGAGTTTTGTACCAGAAAGGCCCTGCATGAGTTCCCCAAATACCACCCATATAGTGCACTGAAAGAAGCTAGATTAGTAGAAAACATCTTGCCCAAAAATGGACAAAGTCTCCAAGTGTCTCTGTCGCTGGCACACATAACTTAGTTTTGGGAATGTTCCCTTGGTGGAACTCAATTCTATTATTTTTCTCTGTCCCTGTCAGTTAAACACAGCCTATCAGTGGATACCATATCAATCAAGCTTTGTAGCAGAAACAACAACTTCTCTGTTCCGAATCTCCATGCCTTTGGGACTGGATCTAACAGGAAATGAAAAAAAAGCGCCATCTTTTGTAGCTCACACATTTCACTTTAAAAGGAATAGTGCAAACTCTACACATTTCAAAGAAAGGCAAATTATTCTATTTTCTGGTTTATCCCCTGACTTCCAGGCAGTCCTCTCCAAATAGCAGTGTGATCATTATTTAGCTGTGGGAACAGATTACCTAACCTTCTAAAGGCCGATTTAAATTACCCTTGAAGTCTGACAACAATGACAAATTCACTCTCCCATCCTGGCAGCACAAGTTCCTTTGAACTGTCTTGAGGACAGATTTGGCGTCCTATTCCTCAGTTCTCCAGGTATTTCAATGGTCCGCACTTTTCTGCTACTACCATTTGAATACTGTTCAAATAATCACAACCATAAAATATGGAGACTACATAAAAGATAGTGGTCTTCACATTGCTCACAAAGCTGCAGGCACAACTGGAAGAGGATCATTTTATATCAAGCAGTGGTATGCAGTAGCGCATTTAGGAAGGCGCGGTGGATTGCCTAGTACTCAAAAACCTCTCTCTTTGCATTTCCAGAAAATGCATAGTAACTACCGGTAATATATATATATAAAAAGTTATATAATAACTTTTTTATTTAAGCAATCTATCAATCATTCACTTATAAAACTTTACAGATTTGGAACCCAGCCACACAGCACTGTTTTTTTTTCCTTCTGTGCAGTCCAGTCAACACAAGACCTTTGTTTGTTGGCTTATTTCTTCCCCGGTGTATGTGTCATTATAACCAATGTCATGGTTATCTCAACAGTGCATACGGGGTACACACACTGCGCATGCGCAATCACAGACATTAGGTGTGTGATCACCGCGGTCTACTGGGCAGCATATGCTACTAGCTAAGGGGGAAGGGGGGTGCAATCCATAGAGAACTTTGGTCTTTTAAGTAGGACAAAAACCTGATGGTAGAGTGAATGCTAAGGAATATGGGCAATGTATTTCTCAGCTGAATTCAAAACTTATGAAATGCACTAAAATTGGCAGTCATTTAGGAAGACTTCTGCTGTGCATTAGGAGGATTGGGAAGGGAAGCAAAAAAAATAAAAATTGTAAAAAACGCAAAACACTTTAAAGAATCTTATTGGGCCGTATAGAGATTTCCAAACTCCTGGAAACCCCTTTAAATGCTAAAATACTTTCTGTTGCCACAACAGGGAGTTCACTGCATATTAATTTATTCTGAGTTTGATAGGAGCTGTATAAATAAATGCCTATCCAGTCAGCTCCCTCTAAGGTCTCGTTCACACGACCGTGGTTTGGTTCCCCATACAAGCCACATTTTTTTGCGGCTCGGGTGTGGACCCTTTCACTTTAACTCCGTGTGCTGTCGGCATCCACTGCTTCGTTCCGTGGCCCTGCAAAAATTATAGATCATGTCCTATTCTTGTACGTTTTGCGGACAAGAATAGACATTTCTATAATGGGCTGCCCGTTCCGCAGATTGCGGAAGGCACACGGGCATCCGTGTTTTGCGGATCCGCAATTTGCAGACCGCAAAACACGGCACGGCAATTTGATTCCATTACTTTATGGCTGTCTGACACCAGAGATCTGATTTTACATTAAAACGTAATGCCACATACTCATATCAGTAACATCTATAGTATCCAAAGTAATATAATACCCATATGCTGTAATCATATTAAGTGATAACCACCCTAGACTTTCAGAAATGTGATATTAACCCATAACCACCCTAGACCATAATGCGTAATGTGTATCAATAATAAGCCTTGATTACCTTAGCTCGCCACAGATATTAGGTATAAAACCCACAAGAATACTGTCACAAACCCCTTCACCTATGTAAAAATTAGATGTATTTTATGTAGAAAGTTGGCGGGGTCGAAAGAATTGGTGGAATTTTGTATTCTCTGATGAGGGCACCAACACATTTTGACAAGATGGAAAAAAGATTTCACTATACCAATCACTGGAGACCAAGATTTGATTTGAATTTATTTAGATTTAAAAAAATTGTGCTCAGTAATGGCTATTAACTTTAAGGTACAAATTAAATGGGTTATCCCATGAAAATTATGCACTGAAGTATTATTGCAATATACATGTAAATAATAGTTTTTCTATACATTTGCCTTTCGGCTAGCACCCCACACCTTGTTTAACCTGTGGCCAAAATTCTGGTCCATGTTGTCCTACATTCAGTGGTGGACAGACATGCTCAGTAGCTTTCCTACACTGTTCTTCCTCTCAATGCCCATGTAACAATTTCATAGTGAATTAGGTGAAGTGGTCCAACCACCTTTAATCACTTTTTCCCTACTATAGAAATACAAAATAAAGGTCCTTACTGTAACTATATTACTTTCTAGACAAAGGACTAGGATATTTAGAGTGGAGGAGGGTCACTAAATAATATGGTGCTATTTATTAGCTGAATTGCTGGGCTGTGGGTGAGACTCTTTTTTATGCCGAGCATGCTACAAGTCGACGCGAGCAGGTAAACAATGATTGAGATTGGCCTTCTCTTCAACCAGCTAATCGGCAGGGGTGCTGGGTGTTGGACCCCCGACAATCTAATATTGATGATATTGAGGATAGGTCATCAATATTAAAATATCAGAAAACCCCTTCAAGGACAGATACTACTTCTTCACTTTTTTGAATCCACTCAATGATTTTGGCTTAGAAAACGGCATATAAAAATGTGAACATGTGGCAGCACCATAAAGGTGTGCCTTACTTCTCTTAATTGTTTTTAATACATTGAACAACCTCTTTTAGGGTACGGCTACACATTGAGGTTTCCTGATGCAGTTTTGGAAACCAAAATCAGAAGTGGAGAAAGTGTAAAGGACAGAGAGTAGGTTTCCTCTTTTTTTTTTTAAATTCACGCCCGGTTTTGACTTCCAAAACTGCATTAGGAAACCTTACGTGTTGCTATACCCTAAGGTAACTAATATATATATATATATATATATATATATATATATATATATATACACACACACACACACATACATATACACACTTTAAGCCTCAAAACCTAACTTTTAGGTTTTGAAGCTAAAAAGGAAAAAACTGGGACAAGGACATTGCAACAAATACCAGAAATTATATAATTCAGTACTTTAAAGGGGTTATCACATTATTAATGTAAAAAATGAAAATCAGACATCATGTAACACATGAAAATGTTTTTCTAGCAAAGCTACAACCAGCTCTGTACCTCACATGGAACCAGAGATCTCGCCATATATTGCTCTGCACAATTTCAGGCTCAGGGGGTGTGTCCTTAGTCGGGGGAGGGGGGTTTGGTGCTAACAGTAAATATGGCTGGTGGCAGTTGGAGGACAGATCTGAGAATATGCAGTCACCTCAGTAAGGGGGACAGAGGGGTGAGGAAAAAACAAACAGTAGGTGGCGCTATACAGATACATTTTATTGAATAGCTCAGTGGCTATACTAAAATTTTAATTACATATAATTACAAAAGTATTCAGATTCAGGGGTTTGTTTGAAAAATGTAGAATATTTATCACGGACAACCTCTTTAAGATGGGAAAAGCGCGCAGGTCACAAAACCTGAAAAACTGGTCATATTAGCATAACGAATTCACTGCTGCTATCTCTACGTCAAAATATCTCAATCACAGGCACAATTAGAAGACAGAGCAGAAGATGCTTAAATAACATCTTTTTGTAACTTTTCATGTTTCCACACTTCTGACAACAATAAACTCGTAAGTCGTAATTATCCGCGGTAATCAAACCCTACACAAACACATCCCTATTGTTGTAAACTTCTCACACTGAATGATTTATGATTTTTACACAAAAAGTATTATTAGACAAGGGATGCCTCGGCGAACACAACACCGATTTCTGAATTATTAAATCTTAGTTATTCAACAACCATATGACCCATATTAAAAAGTAAAAGCTCCCCTAAGGCACACGGTGGCTATGTACTTCACCCTACCTATCAAAGGCATACGTCCTAAAAGCTGCATTACAAACCGCAGCAATCCATAGAAATAATAGTACAGGCAATACACCAAATGTGATTGAAAACTATATTAATCGGTTTGATATGATCATGACACGTTAATATGCACGCCATATCACTGCTGAGCATCTGAGAACCATGTATAATTCCAGAACCGCTGCTGCAGTGGTTTGGACAGGTTTTGCAGCAATGATGTAAAGTAAATGACTCATGTGATCGTTGCAGCCAATCACTGGGCTAAGCAGTCATGTGGTCTGGTTGAATGGTTCACCACCGGGGCCAGTGATTGTTTGCAATGATGTCAAGAGTGAGTGAGTGCTGGAGCTTCAGGGGAGTGTTTTTTATGCTACATATTTCCTGCAATTAGCCAACTTTCTTAAAATACCAAACAACCCCTTTAAGAAATGACCAATAATAAATACAAAATAGAATTCATAACAAAACACTTCAGCAATACATCAGCATTTAATAAAGGTATATGAAGCTTATGGCAAGAGAAGAATGGTTGAAAGAGTGATGCAAAACCTGGCACATACAGGTAATCTACGACATCAGCTATTTTTACACACCAAAGTTTATATAAAAAGAATGTAAAGAAGCTCCACATCTAAACCCAAGATGCAATGTACAAAACAAGCTGGCAGCCAAAGGCGCATTTTGCTTTTTCTTCCAGATGGTATTTTATTGGCAAAGTCAATATGTATGCAATGCTTAGAAATATGTCAGCAATTCAGCATATGGCAAACTCACACAAATATATAACTGCACCCAGTTCTTTCCTTCCTACTTGTTACTGAAAGGCATCGTACACTAGTCATAAGACCGATGTAGTCACTGGCAGGCATTTAGCTTGCATTCTCTTAAAGAGCATCTGTCACCATGTTCAGCCCTATTAAACCTGGCATACTGGCTGGCAGGGTTGATCATGCTAAGTAAAATGAGACCTCTCTCTGCAATCAGAGTCACCAAAGCAGAGAACTTCTTATTTTTAGTTATAGGTAACTGAGGTGCTCTGAGCACCAAGATGCTGGCCTAGCCCCTCGGAGCACCGATTCAGCTCCATCGCTCCCCGTTGAGATTAATAGAGCAAAGCATCCTCACTGCTCCAACACCTGGCCCTAAAATGATTGCAGCGTCTCAGCGCAGTGAGTATCTCTTGCAGTTATCGCCACTCTGAAATTTTCACGGCACATGAGCCAATGGTACTGCCACTGGCACGTGTGTGAGATCTCAGGTCAGGTACTGGAGCAGTGAGGATGTCTGGCGTTGTCATTCTCACTGGGAGTGGCAATAGACAGGTGGAGGTGAAGAGGTGCACTGAGTGCCTAGGCCAGCCCCTCAGTGTTCCAGGCATCTCATTTTCAGATAACTAAAAATAAGAATTTCTATGCATCTGTAATACTGATCACAGAGGAAAGGGACTTATTTTAGTCATCATAATAAACCCTACCAGGCAGTATGCTTGTCTTAATATGTTTAAGTTCCTGCTCATTCTGGGCTTTGCAGTCAAGGAGGCGGTCCTATCAGTGATTGACAGCTATCTGTGTATACACAGTCAGACAGGGGCGGCTGCCAATCACTGATAGCTCCACCTCCTTGACTTTACAGCCAAGAATGAGCAGGAACTTAAACATATACTGAATATTTTCCCATAAAACTGCTCAGCTCCTCCCGCTCTATAACATGCAGCCTGCAGCTTACATTACATTTTCATGGTGACAGGTTCCTTTTAATAGGTCTGATCATAGTGGCACATTCTATTTAAAGTGCACCAGTCCACCAACCCAGATATTTGTGAGTATATCTAATATGCATTACTGTACTGTAAATGTGAATAGGCAATAGAGTTTTGTTCTCAGCCCAAGTTACAGGTTATTATTCAGTGTGCAGTAATGAAACCAATAATAACCAACTACTTCTTTCCAATATCATACAATTTCCTCCATTGCACTCTATATGATTTATTTTATGAAGCATGTATGATATATTGTTTAGATACCCTGTGTTGTATTATCTGGAGATGTAAAATCAGCTGCAAAGGCCTATGACACACACGCTCATCAAAAAGCACAGGCTGTACAGGAGCTCCACTGCTATTCTCCACTGGTAGCATTAGTACAGGTCACCCACAGTCTCTTCCATCACTGGGTCACGATGGCCTTTTCTACTTAGATGTGCAGCTGTGCCGTGTTCTTTTCTTTTTTTAATGAATGAAATATATAGGGATTTTCATTCATTTCCCGACAGATACCCTTCAATAACCAACACATATAGTTGTTTAGATACCACATTTCTTCATTTGTCCAATTACAATTAGGTGATTATGCTGTATTATTTTATGTATTTAAACACAGTCTGTTTTTAGTTTCATTTTCATGGTAAAATATAAAAGTTTTTTCTGCACAGATTTTGATCAGAATGCACACTACTGCTTTGTGTGAATACAGCCTGTTCTAGTCATGAATTCGCTGAGACAAACCACCAGTAGGTGTCTGGCAGCAACTTAAAGAGAACCTGTCACATTGCATATGGTATCAGAGCTGAAGACAGCATGTTATAGAGCAGAAAGAGCTGAGCAGATTGATACATAGTTTACTCATTTATATCCATGCTCATTCATATATCACTCAGCTCCTCCTGCTGTATAACATACTGCTTGCAAATTCATTCACATTTTCATGGCGACATGTTCCCTTTAATGCTTTGTTACCATTGATAAAAGACACTAGGCCGTGCTAGACATGCGTATGTGTATTGGGGAGAACATTGTAGCTGTCGACTGAGCGAACATATGTCCAATAGGTATATGGTCATAGGAGGACATGGTGGATCTAACTGATGTGTGTCTCTCACATGTCCTTCATATCGGACCTGAAGCCTCCTAGGTTCTTTTTTGCCATACCTCCACGTTACTTGTATAGTCTAGTATACTCTATACGGTAAGTGTTGACATAGCAACTTTTTAAACGTCTTTGTATCCACATTTCTGAATGCTATTAGCAGCTTGTAATTATCCGCAGCAGTCAAACCCTAAATTAACACTTGGCAGCTGCGCAGCAGTTTGGAGAATACCGCACCATGGATTTTCAGTTTAGAAGATGTAATCATGTATTTGATTAGGCAAATCTGATATGTGATGAAGACCACTGTGGAGGCAGGGCATTAAACCCCATATATCTAAAGATCTTTTCTGATTGAATCCAAATGAAGCTTAAAGGGAATCTGTCAGCTCTGAACACCCTCCAAACTAGAGTAACCGGTGTATTGTGTAAGTGACGTCGAGTCCGGTCATGTAAGTTTTATCTTCATACTAACTTCCATTCTGATGCTGTGCTCCCACAAACCAGCAGTAAAATGCATTGAGTGGACTCCGGTGCTCACTCACATAATGGAGACGACTCAAAGAAGAGTCCAGTGAATGCATTTTACTGCAGGTTTGTGGGAGCACAGCGTCGGAATGGAAGGGAGTATGAAGATAAAACTTACATATTCAGATTCAGCATCACTTACACTATACACCGCTTACTCTAGTTCAGGGGGTGTTTCTGAGATGACAGGTTCCCTTTAATCATCGTACAATAAAGCTGTGATGTATACATTTTGAGTATCACTCCCTTTTTGCTATCAGCGGATTAAATTGTTGTTTCAGAGACACTAACCGATATTCACTCCTCATTCTACGAAAGCCCGTTGTGAACTAACTCCATCAGCAGCACAAATCTCTCTCATGTCCTGATAGTTTGCCACAATAAGTCAATCGGTTAATCAGTGTAGGTCAAATGAATCAACCTCTTGGCTAAGAGAATACCTAGGATCTGTTCTGGTTGGCCCAGGTTGAAAACTCAAATATTACCACGCATTGAAAGCAAACAGAAATCTTGAAAACAAATAGGAATTGAAACCTAAGAACTGAAATCTAATTACACAATGACTGAGCCTCATTTACAAAGAGTTAGACACCTATTTAAGACCAGCTGCCTCTCAGCAGAGACAATGTCACTAGTCCTTTCCACAGAAACGGGTTTTATTACGAGGAATTGAGGCCGCTTTCAGACGAGAGAGTGTCACGCTCCGGACTCGCAGCGCAGCTCCCGTCCTGAATTTCCAGCACTGACGGGATCACATAACATTATACTGATTTATGATACTAAACCCTTACAGTTCTGGAATGAATTGGATAACACTGACAGCATTATGTCAGTGTTATCCAATAGATTCCAGACCTCTAAGGGTTACATAGCATCATAAATCAATATAATGCTATGCAACCCTGTCAGTCAGGTGTGTGACACTCGTTCATCTGAAAGCGGCATAAGGGTCTCAGAAATGCCATCAGATTATGATCAGTGAGTGTCCAACTTCAGGGACCCCCACAATCCTGAGAATGAAGTGGCCACAGTGCTCATCACTAGCCTCAGTGGTCTCATCGCTTAAGTCATGTTAACACATCCTGGCGGTAAGGATCAGAGATGCAGCACTGGAAGCGGTGGGGGAGGAACTTGAGTATTGCTTATTTTTTTATTTTATTACATTAAGCAGCATTAAGGACATTTTAACCACCTCCCGTTGCCCCTTTTATTTATATTCCGTTTATTCAGTGTCATTTTTTTACTCCCTGCCTTTCAGGAGCCATAACTTTATTTTTCCGTTCACATACAGTAGGGAAATAAGTTGTACGTTCTAATGGCACCATTTAATATTGCATGTAGTGGGAAGCTGGAAAAAATTCTAAGTGGAGAGAAATTGAGAAAAAAAAAAATACAATTCTGCCGGAGTTTGTTTTTACAGCATTTCCTATGTGGTAAAACTGATACGTAAACCTCATTCTGCAGGTCAGTATGATTACAGCAATACCAAGTTCATACAGTTTTTCTTGTGTTTTCGTACTGATTTTTTTTTTCTTTACATTGCCACACTCTGACCATCAAAACTTTTTAAGATTTCTAAGGGCTCAATTTTTACAGGCTGCATTTTTCATGGATACCATTTTGGGTGTTTCATGGCTTTTTGATCACTTTTTATTTAATGTTTTTGGGAGGCAAAGCAACCAAGAAATGGTGAAACTGCCATTTTGACTTTTTTCCCTGTACACCATTCACCATAAAGGTCATGTGCTGGCCCATTGCAAAAAAAGACCAGGGGACTGATGGAGCTTTTGCTTTGAATCGAAAGTGGGTTGAAGTGTTTTTTTTTTTACATTTGCTTCTGTCATTGTTTTAACCCTTTAATAAAATAATGTCAGCTACTGTATTGTGATAAATTATCAACAACTTTATCATAGTGTGAAGGAAAAATGGCTTATAGTCTGAGTGCAGGCAGACTTTCCACTGACTCTCATTCCTCAAAGGATTGTTTATGTCCCCGCTACATATACACACACGTAGTTACAATGAGAAGAGAGTGGTTATTTTCCAACGGCATGTCTCTGAGGTCAGAGGTTTTCCCTTGAAAGGTAGGAACAATGGAAACGACTGAGCGATTGTTCCCATGCCTTCAGAACGTGACGGATTTATCCTCACCTAGCATCTGCTTCACTGTAATATTCTCTTGCTACAATGTCTTCAAACAGCTCTCCGCCTGTGACCCTGAGAGATAAAGATAGAAAAAGGCTGCTGAGAAATGGGTGAAAAAAAGAAAGAATAAATATAATCAAACTTCCAACAGCAAAGCTGAAAGCCTAAGGGAAGCCTGTGGCAGAGCGTTCCCTCTCTACAAGAGCAAGCCACGAAGGGTCAATTGGCGCTGCGTTAAAAGCAACTCTCCGGAACTGCAAACTGGCTGATAACAGACGTGGTGACTCAGTGTAGGCATTAACTACCCAGGAGGGACCCTTACCATTTCCCTGAGGACACACAAACATAATGCATCCCCCATTACACGTATGGATAGGAGAATTAACCAGGCCTTTGCTGAAAATGTGAAAGGTGTTTGACTTTGTTTCCTGATAGGACTATCACTAGACGTATCAGGAGTCAGATTCAGACCATGTTATCCCTGATAAGAGACAGGTTTCAGCATGAAATGAGTGACAATCTGTGCATCCAGATATGTTCTGTCATTGCAGATAAAGGGGTTTATCAACTAATATCTAGGAACCCCGACGATCAGCTGTATGAAGAGGCCGTGGCACTCTGTGACTGCTTGGGCCGCGTCCTAGGTCATGTGACGTCACGTTTATCGGTCACATGGTCTAGGTGCATCTTAGTCCCAGCTTGGTAAGCTGCGAAGAGTCTCCTGGGCTCACTACAGCTCCAGTGAGCACCTCAAAACAGCTGAGCGGTTGTGGTGCCAGGAGAAGGACCCCCACCAATCTCATATCGAGATCTTATATTCTTAGTATAAGTCATCAATATGTAAAAACCGGACAACCCTTTTAAGGAGGACCTGTCACCGCTCCTGACATGTCAGTTTTAGCAACTACTTGCATTCCATGTAATAACAATTCTAAAGCATCTATTCGCATGGATCTATGTTGTGCCATT
Organism: Rhinella marina; assembly: GCA_900303285.1. Lineage (NCBI taxonomy): Eukaryota > Metazoa > Chordata > Amphibia > Anura > Bufonidae > Rhinella > Rhinella marina. The sequence goes on from ONZH01002540.1 coordinate 128,758, forward strand.
CCTTTATTATTTCCACTATAAGCTATGAATGAATTACTATATGTCTGCAGATGGGTGTTACCAGTTTGGGAGTGTGGTACTGTCAGTGTCTTACTGTGTACCCCCCAAATAGATGTTCTAGAATTGTCATTTCATGCGGAACACAATTATTTAGTAAAACAGACATGTCAGGAGCAGTGACAGGTCCTCTTTACACCTCATGCACACAACCGTGTCCGTTTTGCCGCCCTTTTCTTTCTCATTTCTATAGAAATGTCCTATCCTTGTCTGCAACATGGACAAGAATAGGACATGTTCTAATTTTTTGGCTGGAGTTTGGCAAGAATAGGTTGAATGGAATGAATGGACCAAAACTACGGTGGTGCACATGAGGCCTTAAGCATGTAGAGTAATGAAACAATATGTTTGAAATTTTTTAAGTGGTTTTCCGGGAGTTAACTACTTATGACCTATCCTCAGGTGGGGGTCCGACACCGGGGACCCCCGCCAATCAGATGTTTGAGAAGGCCTTCTCTCAGCTCACCAGACACAGCGCCGTACATTGTACAGCAGGTGTGCTTGGTATCGCGCTCAGCCCCATTCACTTTAATAGGGCTGAGCCGCTCCTAGGCCACGTGACCGATGAACATGACGTCACTGGCCTAGGAAAAGCTGAGAGAAGGCCTCGCTGCTCACGGGAGCGCTGGTGCCTTCTCAAACAGCTGATCAGCGGGGGTCCAGGGTGTCAAACCCCCACCGATCAGATACTGATGAACTATCCTGACGATAGGTCATCAGTAGTTAACTCCCTGAAAACCCCTTTAATATTTCAAAATAATACAATCTTCCAAAAAGCTATGATACAGGTTCCCGGCTGGATTTTTTCTATGCAGATGAATAGCTGACATTCTCTACATGGATAATTTATTGTCCATATTGTAGTAAGCAAAGCAGACGGCAACAAACGTCTCTACTTGTAAAGTTGCAAAAGGAAAAAAAAAAACTGGCGAAAAAGCAATTAATATGTGCAGATGTCACCAGTCTGCTTGTTACACAAGCCATGTAGCTGAAGATCACTAAGGAGACAGGAGAAGCTTCCTTTAAGTATATACTTACAGGTCGAAAACAAGATAGTGAAAACCTTCTTCTGAAATACTGTCATGGAGACGCACTGCAGAGAAAGAGAAGATCTCAATGAGAATCTCAAGTAATCAAACACAGCAAACACAATTTATAACATAGAAACTGCAGTAACATCCTAACTTATGTAACACTCACATTATCAGATGCCTGTAAAAGAACTGTCTCAACTGCCAAAAACAACAACTTGCAGATATGTGATAAAATTAAGAGGGCATTCACACGACCGGATCTGTTTTGAGATCCGCACAACACGGACACCGGCTGCAAGCTTTTCGTATTTTGCAGATCAGAATGTCCCGCCCTTTGTTAGAAATGTCTATTCTTGTACACAAAACAGACAAGAATAGGACATGTTTTTGTTGTTTTTTTTTGCGGGGCCGCAGAACAGATATATGGACGCTTCTTTTGCGGCCCAATTCAAATAAAAGGGTCTGTGTCCGATAGGCAAAAAATCCGGATCAGATGCGGACCGAAAATACAGTCGCGTGAATGCCCCCTATAAGAGCAACCTAATTATTATATGCTATGCACGTTTTTTTTATTTTTTAGGGGAGATTTATCAAAACTGGTGCAAATGAAAACTGGCTTGGTTTCCCATAGCAACCAGATTCCACTTATCTTCCAAAGGAGCTCTAAAAATGAAGGATGAGATCTGATTGGTTGTTATGGGCAACTAAGCCAGTTTTGCTTTACACCAGTTTTGATAAATGTGCCCCTTAATTTTTAGGGCAGAATCACAAGCCATAGTACAAAGACACGTAAAAGAGTACGTAACAAAATTAACGGCAACCAGAACCAGGATTGACCAACGGGCAAGAACTATGTGCCCCATCACCGGATCCACCCCAATGTTTTCATTTGAAATCAGAAGAGTAGAGAAAAACAGAAGAGGAAACTAACACACTAGAAAGAAATGAAGATGAAAGAAACGAGAAGAAGGTAAAAAGAGTAAAAACGGGGAGAGAACAGGGTATTTGAAGCAGCTGAGGAAGGGAAACAACAGAGCTGTGAGAGGATGTATCCAGGGAGACCAAGCTAAGGACAATCAAGGATCCATTCAGACCGTGTCTTGCAAGTAATCATGGTACTCTGTGGTATATTGAAATTCCATCCAATAAAACCACTTTTTATCAATCCTATGAAAAGAATTGTGTAAGGCGGATGTCAAGTGCTCCATGTACATGTCATCATTTATTTTCAAGAACCAGAGAGATATGGATGGATGGAAATTTTTTCTCCAAATCAGTGAAATGCAAGCCATGACTATAATCATCAGAATGTGTAGAATTGATATGCTTCCCATCCTATGTGGGTACCAACAATACAAACAAAACAATACAATTCTTAAAAGAAAACCAAGACCAGAATGTGCTGCCTTAAGGGGGATGTGTCACCAGCGACCTCCCTATCAAACTGTTTGCATAGACAAGTAGTCAATATCCCCTCCATCGTGGCTTTGATTGATGGGACCAGGGAGTTGGTATTATAACTCAGGAAAGGAACATCAGATCAACAAAAGAAAAACTGCGTTTTAATCAGGGGGAACCCCAGCTATGTGTCTATGCAAATAGTTAGCTAGGGGGGTCGTAAGTGACAGACTCCCTTGATTGCTTGGAATTAGCAGCAAAAATATGTGTTCGTGGGGGATAGTATTGTAGACCATGCTCAGGATAGACTGCGTCCATTCTACTGAGGGCTCCGCATATATGACACTTTAAAGAGTCCATACAACCTATCTGATGATGGACCAAAGCTAAACCACATAATTACATTACATATTTCAGACCAAAAACACCAGACCTAAATGTAAGGTTTACCTAATTCATGTTTTACTAAAGCCACGTCAAAGAAGGCAGTCATTGATCTACAGTAGGTACAGCATATTTTAGGAGAAAACTATTTGAACCTACAATAACAAAATTCTATCTATCTACTAAAAAAGCCATGGGCAGTACTATATATATATATATATATATATATATATATATATATAAATGTTTGCGGTTCAAGAGCCATTTCATACAGCCCTTTTTAGAAGGTACCTGATGTCTCTCGTCAAAAGTTACCAAGTAACTGTGTCTGGAGTCTTAAAAAAGGAGATTTAAAAAAATTACTTGCGGAAGCAGACAATGCCTTTAGAGAGTAACTAAACTTTGTATAAATTTTTAACATGTCCCTAATGCCCTCATAACACTTTTTGTAATGTACTATATTCATGTTTTACGTATTTTTTAATACACTTTTACCTCCCCTAAAGCGCACCTTTCCCTGTGCGCTTAAAGAGGACCTTTCACCACTCCTGACATGCCTGTTTTAATAGCTCCATGCATTCCCCACGTACTGACAATTCTGGAATATCTATTCTTATGTCTGTATGTTGTGCCATTCCTTTATTATTTGCACTAGAAGTTATGAATGAATTGCTATTTGCCTTCAGTAAAGGAACAGAGGGGAGGTGACCAGTTGGGGGCGTGTACCTGCACAGTCTGACTCTAGCCAATCAGTGCTGCCATGTTCAGACTGTGCAGGTACACCCCCCCAACTGGTTACCTCCCCTCTGTTCCCTTACTGAAGACAAATAGCAATTCATTCATAACTTCTAGTGCAAATAATAAAGGAATGGCACAACATAGAGATATAAGAATAGATGTTCCAGAATTGTTATTACATGGGGAATGCATTAAGCTATTAAAACAGGCATGTCAGGAGTGGTGAAAGGTCCTCTTTAAAATCCACTTCTCGGCTCTACTACAGTTAATGAATGGGGCTGCTCCTGTCCGTGGGAATGGGTCACTCTATTAAATTCTGCCACTGGAGCTACTCTGAAACAGCTGATTGGTAGGGGTGCATGGTGTCAAACCTATTCTGCGTATAGACCAATCTTAAAATCCTTTTAAATATATGGCAGTTAAATGACCCTCTACAGTACTTGTGATGAATACTGGACTAACATCACAGGGGCCTGTAGACTATTTGCAATATACCCGACAAAGCTATAGTCTTCAACTTCTTGTATACTCCGCAGGGATAACCAAAGTGACTGGGGGAATAAAGTAAGACTGTACTGTTCTAGTCCTGGGGGTAAGGACTCCACCAATAATACACTGAAACCCCTTTATATAAAAAAAATCTAAGACTTTTTTAAACCAGCATATTACATACACTATTAAAAATACTAGCAAGTAGACTATCCTCATAGCCAGCATTGTATCTATGTTCTACATATCATGCGTATCTGTAAAGTGAAGTGAAAAAGAAAGGAGTTGCACATTCAACTTTTCCCAATTCTAGTATTTTATAAAAGGAAAGTGTGAATGGCACCTACAGAATGGAAAACAATTACCTCTTATAAGACCATGGAGTTGTGAGGCTATTACTTCTAACAACTCCCCAGTGAGAAGAGTATTATGGTTTTCTAGCACTTAGTAGCTATTTAGCATGCCAACCATTATTGATGGGTGTCACCCAAAAGGTGTAATCAACAACCAGAGTGGTTAATAGGTTGTTAAGAAGAGATAATTACCTAGCCGAGAAGATACCACATACTTGATTTAACACTCATTTTACTGCAATAGTATCAGCTTGATGATAACTGTATAAGAGGCATGGGCTGCATCAAGGAGGCACACCTAACACAAGTATACTAGGATCTGACGTCCGATGACTGGTTGAAAAGGTTTCGAGCATTGACAAGCCCACTACTGGTGGAAGTTACGAGAAAACCTGGAACCTAATATGAAAGAAGGCTCTAAGGCCCCACCAAATAAATTATTCAATGGTTTATTATGGAGCACAAAAGCACATAACATTTCGGTATGATGGCCCTTCCTCAATAATACAGCTTGAGGAAGGCCTCCGTGCAAAACATCACTGGACTTCTATGGTGGATTTAAGTGGAATCCACCTACGATTTAGCACAACTCATCCTTACCTGGTGCAGAAATACCTAAGTGGAGTCACCCAAGTCTGGAATCTAGGCATTTTCAATAATAGCTAGCAATGGCCACATTTTTGATAATTTTGAGAATGACTAAGGCCCCTTTCACACGGGCGAGATTTCCGCGTGGGTGCAATGCGTGATGCGAACGCATAGCACCCGCACTGAATCCTGACTCATTCATTTCAATGGGTCTCTTCACATGAGCAATGTTTTTCACGCATCAGTTCGCCGTTGCGTGAAAATCGCAGCATGTTCTATATTCTGCATTTTTCACGCAGCCCTGGCCCCATTGAAGTGAATGGGTCTGCGTGAATTGCGCATTGCTTCCGCATGCAAGTGCGGATGAAATGCGTGATTCACTGGTGGTTGCTTAGAGATGTTGTTTATAAACAGTTTTTTATCACGCGTGTGCGAAATGCATCTATAAGCATCACACCCGTGCGGAAAAAACTGAACGAACGTACGCAATCGCAGTCAAAATTGACTGCGATTGCTTGCGGATTGGTGCGAGTTTTCTGGAACGCACCCTGAACGCATCCGGACTGAATCAGTGACACTTGTGTGAAAGGGGCCTAAGAGAATGACTAAGCCCTAAATCTTGAGCTGATTTATTAAGAAAAAGTTATAAACAACTCAAGAATATTCACCTAAAATGAAACAAAATGCCAGATCTTACTGTAGCTACTGCCATCCAGTTGGTTAAAAGTTTTGTTCAAAATTGATGCTTCATTGCTTTTTCTCAATGCGTTCACGAGGTTCCTAAATTTGATAGAACACCGGTGAAGGTCTTGGGCATGGTTGGAGTTCTGCATTTGAAACCAATCAAAAACAATGTTGGTGTGTATTTTCTATGCTGTACGCTTGTTTATGTGGTGTTCTTCTGGCATTTTGATAGGTTGTTTGACTTCCTGTGAAATATGCCCCAGTGTGTGGGAAATTCAAATATGTTGGTGCTCTATAAGCATAGGGAACAAAACAAAGAACCCCCCCTGACCCATTACTTTTTATATAGGGCAAGTACTTTTCTTGGAAATGAGCTTTAAATTCAAATTAAATATATTCCACTAATTTTCCATCACTATACATACTGGAAATATTCCCTAGTTTATGGCAATACTGTTCAGTAAAAGAAGATTGGATTTCAGCACGGTCGCATAATGTAAAGGACACTTTTCGGTTTTCTTTTTCTTTATGAAGAGATTCAAGCTGATTTGACGAAAAGGAAAAAGCCAAAGGTTCATTTCACAATCCAGAAACTAAATGAGTTTGTCATCTGAAATACATTACTTGACCAATATGAATCAAATAAATGCCATGATTGAAAATAGAGACTGCTTTGTAGTTTGTTAAATCGTCATCTCAATCTGCTTAGGGCCAGAGAAAATGGGACCTCTGTTGCCATAACAACAGTCAATACTTTTTGAACTAATGGCTGTTGTCATGGCAACGAGCCTCTCTCCAATTGCTAGACCGCGGTATGATCCAAAATCATTCTACGATGAAATCCAGTGCAGCCCTTCAATTGCCATGAGCATGGGTCATTAAATCATCTACGCTTGCTTTCTCCAACATGATTTCTCATTGGCCATGTATCTCTAAACCTCAGGAGATGAACTAGATCCAGAAATTATCCAATGCTACTCCCCAATGAGGTTGTGTGAATGTACAAGCGGGGGTTGTAGGGCCGCAGTCCTTGCCTTCTTGGTAAATGAAGCTGTCCCAAAATTACCTGTGACTAATGGAATTCTGGGAAATTATCTCTGGATGCGCAGACTACAGAATACAGCCTGAATTCCCGACACCTACGCTTCTGATGCACTTGTAATCTCCGTTCAGTTTACATTCCTGACCGCCATCTTCACAGTCTTCTCTATAAACACGCTAACCTTCAGCTATAAAAAGCAATGCGAGAATAGAATAGTCCTACCCGCTATTATTGTGAACTTTTTTATTAGAACCGTAGAAAAACAGATCCCAGATAAGGAAAGAGGGTGTGAAATTTATTATAACAAAGGGTACTTATAGCAGTAAGTTCTACGTCACAGTTAAAGGGGTTTTACCAAGAGGCTGTAAAATTTTAAAGAGTGGGGTAAAATGAAAAATGTAAAAATCTTTCAAATGTCCCTCTGGTTCCATGCTGTTCATTGTTCCCATACTGTAAAATGCAGGCCAGGCCCGACAGCACAAGAGACATTCTTTGTAAAAGCTTTCCACTCTGGCCAAGACAGAAGGATCCTAAACAGGGAACCTCCTCTGGTCAACCTCTAACTGGTCAATAACTTTAAATCTAAGTTTCCTAAAAGGACCTTTACCTGCCATCATGTAGTCACACATTCAACCTAAATGTATGTTCCTGTAATGTAACCTATTACCAACAGGGGACTTAGCAGCAGCTACTCAGACTTAGCTCCTAGCATTAGAAAAGAATATGTTGTATTTGTAAAGTAATATGTATGATGAGAATGTTCCACATTACACCACAATCACTATTGTACTGTAATCATATTACACAACCGTGACTTAAAGAGGAACACTCAAAGAATAGACCGAAAAGCCTAAGAACTTTGCATGACCCTGTGAAAGCTAATAAAGAGACTAATATAACCAATCTCCTGTCTGAGACCTTCTTCCTCTTCCACCCCTCCAGGCTGCTGAATGACTACCATGTACCAGACAACCTCAAGTTTGATTCAGTTCATAAAGCAGGTCATGAAAAATGTTCTCTAATAATGATGTACTGTAGTTCACTGAATGAAGAATAAGACCATTACTGGTGGCATCTAAAACATGGAGGACATTTATAATCCTCTGTGTGCCAGAATACAGGAACCAAAAGGTCGCAAATTTCAGTGCACTTAGCTGACAACGATGCCCAATTACACAGATCCATTGAAATCAATGGGTCAGGATTCAATCCAGATGCTATGTGATTACTACACACATTGCATCCGGATGGACAACTTGTGACACAGCCCTAGGCATGTATGTATGTTCCATGGATGCTATGTTTCGTAATTCACTGGTGAAAATCTACTCTCCACATGGACTCTATGGAACCTGCCACATTGAACATGGTGTCTGAGCTACAGGTAGCAAGTAATAAAGCAAAAGATGCTCCTGAGAATGATTTAAAGTTTTATGGTGAAAAATTGAGCATAATTTGAATTTCATTAATTTAGTTGCCTGGTCATCCTGGACTTTGAAGTCAAAGAGGCGGTTCTATCAGTGATTGACAGCTGTCATAGAGGGAAGTCTGTCAATCATTGATAGGACCGCCTCCTTGACTTCAGAGCCCAGAAGGATCAGGAAGTTAAATGAATGAAATACAAGTTTTACGGAGTGTATTCCAGCATCGTCTCTATACCATGCTGGTGGCAGATTGCACTGCATTTTCAAGGTAAAATGTTCTCTTTAAGCTGCCATCTTTTCCCTTTTTGTCCCATCTTCAGTAATTTTTCCTGTATGTGGAATTTGTCCTACTCTACTGTATATACCATACATTAGTGCAACTTTGTATAACCTGCTTTTTATGTAATTGTAATGTTATTCACAATTAAAGGGGTTATACCATGATTGATTTAAAAAAATGAAAATCAGACATCATCAGAACCAGCCCCGTACCTCACATGGATCCAGAGATCTCTATTCATTGCTCAATGTTCTCTACTAGATTTCTTCAGGCTGGCAGATAAGGAAGCAGGTCCTTTCTGCTGCAGCTCTCTCCCTTTGACTGTCACAGCTTCTAACAGTAGATATGGCTGGAAGACAGAACTGACCATGTGCGACCACTTCAGTAGGTGGACATGCACATTACTGTACAGATTAAACACCAGGGGGCAGCATTACAACAAAGAGACAATCTTACAACTGGTGCATTTTTGTGACAGAAAGTAAATTGGAAAAGTAACTAGTTTTTCATGCAAACTTATATTTAGTAATGCTCCCGTTGTCTCATCGCCACCTCTGGACTTGTGCTATTCTGGGAGTCCTCACAGTATCACCAGGTCTCCCACTGCTCGGACCTTTTCTTATACTTATGCACTGAATTTACTTATTTATTTGAAAAATATAGTTCTTCAATACAAATTAATGATCAGTTGATGTGCAGCCCCTGAACAATCCCTTATTATTAACAAGGATCGCCTGAAAATAAGCAGATCCCAGGCTGTCCCCCGATCAGCTGTAATCTGCTGGGAATCCTGCCAAAAAGAGTTCAATTTGCCTGCAGCATCACCACAGGGGAAATGAAGCATCACAGTGAAATCAATGTAATTGAGAGACTTGCCAGATCAATACATACTATAATACTGTATATTACATAATTTCTCCAAATGTATCAAGCACCTTTAAACAGAACACGAGACCACATAATGCAGTACTATAAAGCAGGAAGAATGTTATGGGGCAGGATTTGGGCAGATTAATATATAGATTTATGGGAAAAGATTCAGTGATACTTGTATTTTTTACATTTAAAACTCTGCTCTTTATGAACTTAAACGTTTTTTCCGAGACATTATAACTGATGGCCTATCCTCAGTATCTGATCGGTTGGGGTCTGACACATGGGACCCCTGACGATCAGCTGTTGCTCACAGTAGTGCTACCGCCTTCTCACAGCTTCTACTAGGACAGTGATGACATGTTTATTGGTCATTAAAGGGAGTCTGTCACCTCATTTTCACCTATATAACTAACAGCACTGCCCCACAGAAGATTGCATACACATCCCAGACATAACTGTGTACACTGTGTGTCTGTATTACATGTCAAGAAAAAGCACTTTTATTCTGCTGGAAAACAGCTCCCAAGTGCCCGGCTGAAAGTGAAACTAAAACAGCTTTCTCTCCTGACTTGATTTCTAACAGCTATATCTTCTGATATACTGGATATAATGCTGTGATTTTGGTATCATTTTAAAGCTTGGAATGTCAGCATTGGAATGTCACCATTGTTCTATCTGCTACTAATCCCAAGATATGAGCAGCTAAAGCTGCCCTCCCCCCTCCAGTCTGGTTTGCAGCAGCAGCAGAGCCGGGCACTTGGGAGCTGTTTTCCTGCAGAATAAAAGTGCTTTTTCTGAACGAGGAATACACACACACACACAGTGTACACAGGTATGTCTGAGATGTGTATGCAATCGTCTGTGGGGCACTGCTGTTAGCTATATAGGTGAAAATGAGGTGACAGACTCCCTTTAAGTGAATGGGGCTGAGCTGCAATACCAAGCACAGCTGCTGTACAATGTACGGCAATGTTCTTGGTAAGCTGAGAGAAGGCAGTGGCCCTCACAGGAGCGCTGATGCCTTCTCAAACAGCTGATCGGCGGGGGTCTTAGGTATCAGACCCCCAACAATCAGATGCTGATGACCAATCCTGAGGACAGGTCATCAGTATTAAAATCCTTTAAGACCACCCCTGTGTACAGTGACTGACAGCTATCTCTGCATACACACTTACACAGAGAATGCTATCAATCACTGATAACACCCACCACGTGAACAATGAAGTCAGAAAAAGCATTTTTTCCGGCATAAATAAAGACTGATGATTTCAGTTTAGGCGCATGGATATAGCCATAAATTAAGTGCATCCTCCAGCAGCACAGGGGTATCGAGACTGGCATACCACCATGCTGGTCTTTATAAATCTCCGTCCTAGAATCTAGCATGAAATCCATGGAAAAACATGTCATTCGTGCTCTTGTTGTTACAGCAAGGAGCTTGATGTTTGTGTATTTCTACTTTTGTTCTTCCTACAAATGTGCATTGTAGCTTTGTTCCTGACACATCGACCCCCCAATATTATTGTGCAACTCAGATTTAAACCACTCGTGATCTGAAATATTTTCTTTGCTTTACTCATCCATCTGTTTCACTGAGTCAGGGATTTACACATCTTTCTGGATGAAGGAGAACTGCTGGGTGATATACATCCAAACCACAAGGACTAGAGATTAGAGCTCTGACGTAGAGATTAATTGATTTACTCCAGTATCCAGCCCTGCTCTAATTAGGAGAGGATAGAAGCTTATCTTGCTTTACAGCGGAAGACTCAAAAGCCATTAAACAATAAATAAAAGTCACGTAAAAATGACAAATATTCAAGGAAAGAAAAAAAAAAAAGCTAAGACATTCGAGGCTGAAACCTAAAGAAATAGAACAGAGTATAATCTTGGCTTGCATCTCTGTTTCTAATCTCTGAAACACACGAGATTTTCTAACAACCTGATCATTTTGGCTGGCTTTACTGTGCATGTCACAAGATCACTTAGCAGTCTCATCCAGTTGGGTACCACCCAGAAAAATATTGTCAGAGCGCTAGCTCTTCTGGATTTTAGAAGAAAAAATTCAGATGAAAACTGTTTAAAGAGTCACCGTACTAAACAATTGGCTAGCAAATTTCTAAATCATTTCATTTAACAAATCTGCCTGCATTCACCTGAAAAAAAGCTGTAAAGTTATGGCCACTTGGGGTCTATCTTCCTCCTAAGTTTCAGTCCACTGCCTGTTGTCAGACTGAGAGGAAGTGGGAGAGCTACCAGAGATCCTGAGCCTGATAAAAGAACTGCTTATACAATGCTTCTGAACATCACAGGAGCCACATATGCCTTTATGAGAGAGTGATTTATCCCTCCATATTTGTTATGTAAGCTTTAGGTCTGAAAACAAACATAGTGGGAAGTAAGGGAAAGTATGTCACTGCTTCTAAGTGAAATGCATCTAGCAGTGCAGCTGAAAAAGGGAATAATATGGCTGAAAAAACATTAGGGGAGCCCAAACATGACTGCTTCTTCAAAGTTATGATTGTACAAAGAAGTACAATCGTTATGCAACCTTTCTTTAAAAACTCAAGTATGCTTTAAAGTTTACAGGTCCATTTATTCAATTTGTGTTTTACTGTTAGAGCATCATGGCCACTGTAAAATCACTACTCACAATGAAGGTCAGATTTTTATGAAATACTGCAAATCCAAAAAGAATGGGTAGTAAGCAGAACAGTAAAGAAAGCAATTCACAGTATTGAGTGTTACTTCTAAAGATGAGAGCTGCACCTTGATTTACCTTTGGTGCAAACGCATTGGGTTATCCCTCCTTTATTTCTTGATATCCACTGAATATGCCATAAATGCCAGACAGATGCATCTCCCACCTATGCATGCACCCACATCTATCTCAGGAGTCCGACTATTGCCTGGGGAGGAAGAGAGTGTATGTATAGATTGCCACTACTTCACTAGCAGGCTGGAAGATCCATGTTCTGAAGGTAGGTACAGGTCCTAAAGGCAGGAGACATATCTATCAGGCATTTATGGAATATTCTTTAAATTAAATCCTTTGAGATATCTAAGGCTACTTTCACACCAGCGTTTTTGCAGGATCCCTCATGGATCTGCAAAAATGCTTCGAAGACTGATCAGTTTTGTCCTAATGCATTCTGAATGGAAAAGGATCCGTTCAGAATGCATCAGTTTTACTTCAGTTCAGTCAGCATTCCGTTTTAGAGGCGGACACTAATACACTGCTTGACCCACAATCTAAGTCATTAGGGACGGATCCGTTTTCTCAGAAACAATAGAAAACAGATTCGTCCCCCATTGACTTTCAATGGTGTTCATGACGGATCCGTCTTGGCTATTTAAAAGATAATACAACCGGATCCATTCAGAACGGATGCAGACGGTTGTATTATCATGATGGAACCGTTTTTGCTGATCCATGACAGATCCAGCAAAAACGCTGGTGTGAAAGTAGCCTACACGGGAAAACTAATTTAAAGGAGTTGTCCACTTTCTGGCTACTTTTGACCTATGTGTATGTAGGACAATTCTATGATACTTACTAATATTGTCTTTGTTGATATTCTGTGCCGTTTACTATATGTCATAAGCCATGTTCCCTTGTTAGGCAAATCTTATGCGCTGTACACAGAGCGGTCCTGTTCATAAGATGGCCACTGATGGAGAGTCATGTAACCAGGAAAATCATCTCTATGTGATGTCTCCTCTATTCAAACACACTGAACCTGCACAAAATGCCAACCTCTGCAAGTACAGAAAGCAAGTGCAGTGTATAAGAACAGAGGAGACATCACATGGAGGTGTTTTGCTTGGTCACATGACCCTCCATCAGCAGCCATTTTATGGACAAGACCTTTATGTGAACAGCACAAAAGACTTGGCAAACAAGGGGGCATGCTTTATCAAATATAGAAAATGGTGCAGAATTTCAACAATGACTATAGTAGTAAGTGCCATATAATCACCTTACAAAGACATTGGTCAACAGGAAACAGAAAGTAGTCAACCCCTTAAAGTTTCCGGACTTGAATGGAGAATCCACAAACGTGCAATTCCATCATATCATTCAGTCTGCATGTGGATGCTTTCTCCTGATAAATGGGAGTCCCACCGGTGACACTACCTACCAGAGATTAGTGACATATCCCATGGCTACTTCTTAAAGGGGTTATTCCATGGCTAATGTAAAAAAAAATCAAAATCAAACATCATACAGTACATGACTGCCTCTTACTAACAAAGCTAGAATCAGCCCTGTACCTTACATGGATCCAGAGATCTCCCCATTCATTGCTCTGCTAGATTTATATGAAGTTCACAAATGAAGGGGAGTGTCTTTTCTGCTGCAGCTAAGGGGGCGTGTCTCACCTCCACCTATCACAGCTCAGGAGGCAAAAGGATGAAACTGAGCATGTGCAGCCTTCTCGGTGAGCAGGAGAAAGAAATAAAAAAAAAAAAAACAAAGCAGGTGGCACTACACAGATACATTTTATTACATAACTTGGTGGCTATGTTAGATTTTTAATTACATGTAATTACAAAAGAATTCAGCTTTTCAAAATGGTAGAATATTTTTCATGAGACAACCCCTTTAAATGTCAAATATGGAAAAACCTTTAGCATCTTTATGACACATAACTGACCTTCAGAACAGATGCACATAAATCACCATCACATTCGACAGGCCTGTTTGATGTATTTTATGGCCAATATAACAGATCTACACACTGGAAACAATAGATACTGTGCTAAAGATGAAAGATTATCAGCATGAATACTGCCATTCGTTTCAGTCAAGATATTTGTGAATCTAACACCAGATAACCAGAGCTGAGTTAAATCAGAACATAGCACGTTTTTAACAACACAAAGTCCGATTAAGATGTGGAGGTCACATTACAACCCAAACACATAATGTACAATATACCTGGTGTTCTGCTAGTCAGATGGTACTTAGATTTATTGTACATTACCAAACCTTGATTGTGTCCTCCTTCAAGTTTTAGACAGAGCTAACTACCTCCCAAAAATGCCAAGGTAGAGCTTTGCAGACTTACTCCTGCAGGGACCAGTCTATCTCAGCCCAGCTGTTCACAGGTTCTTTTGGAATATTTTAACAGCTGCTCAAGGACCCAATGAGAACTATGTTTTAATTAAGAACTTGAAATTAAAAACCATTATTTTAACTACATAAAAAATACCCAATAACCTCAAACTCATCTTTGGCAACAGAGTGGTCCTAGGGACAGCAGACAGAAAATATGGTGGGGTCCGCTGTGATGAAGACAGGCTCCCCATAAAGAAGGGAGACATTTTCTTACCTCTCCTGCCTTCTGATCACTGTATATAAAGATCAGAAGATGGTCGCGTGCTGCCTGCACCCAGACCAGTTCTGCAATGAGGCTCCAGAGGCTGCATTTCCCCCTAATATGTCAACCCCAGCTGCAGTTCAAATATTAATGTAACAAAAATATAATTTTAAAATGCCAAAGGTCTTTTATAAATACATACAATAAATACAAAAACAGCAAAAACATTTTTAAAATAAATGCCACTACTAGCCCCCACCACAGCTTCTAACCCTGGCAACCGTTAAATATATATCCCTATATCAAAAAGACGGGAAAGGGACATAATTTTTTAAAAGAAGTATATTAGTTGAACTTTGTAGTATTTCAAGAATAAGAAAAAAAAATGTGAAAACAGTATTTTTTGCCCCTTTTTTTACATTATTAAGGATAAAAACAAAAAATACTAAAATAAAAATGACATAAAAATAGAACCAAAAAAAAAGATGTAAAAATGATTACAATAATATAACAAAGAGAATTTTTACTCCACATGTGCGGAACAAAAATGTATCTGGTCATGAATGAGGGAAAATGGTCCGGTCTTGAAGAGGTTAAAGAGTTCTGAAAGGAAGGGGGAAGTACAGTATAAAGAAATGACTTTTGTTGGATCCATTCCTGACTATAACATGCATGTGTGATCTCTTCAATACATTTTATCTTTTTCTTAATCTCTTCATTTTATGAGAGAAATAGGGATGGGGAAGTGAAACTAATTTTGCGGTACTACTGGACAAGCGCTAGTATTAACTACAGTGGCCAAATGTATCATTTAACACAGTCCGACAAATTAATTACGAGATATAAGATAGGTATATTTAATGAGTCATGGCTCATGATCTAGGTCTATAAATTAAAAATGTAGTAAGGTAAACAGAAGCTCTATAGCGTCTTACACATGTATAAGAAAACACGGCACAGATGCAAATAACGGGGCGTGTCCTTATCGTTCTCATGTAACACCCACTTTCAAAAACAAAATTCAGAATTGCATGAGAAGTTATTGCTAATCTGAAAAAAAAATGGATCAACTCTGATCAGTAAAGAGATCACCGGGCTTAGTCTGTGGCTAAGGGCTCATGCTCACAAACATATTTTCTTTCCGTGTCCTTTCTGGGTTTTTTTTTTTTTTTTGCAGCCCGTATGAATAGCCATTCACTCCAATGGGTCTGCAAAAAAATGGAAATGACTCCAGTTGCATTACGTTTCCGTATGTCTACAAGTCCGTTCCAATGAAAAATATAACATGTCCTATTCTTGTCCGTTTTGCAGACAAAGACATTCATTGTTACAATGGATCCTCAAAAAAAAAAAAAAAAATGGATGCAACACGGACGTCACATGGATGTCAGCTTTTTTTTGCGGATCCGCGTTTTGCGGACTACAAAATACATATGGTCCCATGCATGATGAGCCCTAAGTCGGACTTTGAGCCACTTTCAAAAGGTGGTGCTAGTGAGATGGTTGGGAGATACCTCTTTGCATAACATTTTCCCATGAAGCATTGCCAATAAGTCGCCACACACAGCTGGTCTCTTTAAAGGGGTTGTCCAGTTTCCGACACTGATGACCTATCCTCAGCATACTCACTGCACTCCCAAGATCATCTGTTTAAAGAGACCGCAGCATTCTCTTCACTGTTTACCCGATCACCGTTGACCCTGCACTGGTGAGCAGTGTGATTACAGCTCTTGAACACAATGGAGTATAACTATAAGTGCTCCTTCCCATTCAAATGAATGGGACGGAGGAGCTGTAATTACATCTGCTCACCGCTGCAATGCCGAAGGAGAATATGAAAACAGTGCAGAGCGCTGCGGTATCTTCAAACAGCTGATTGGCGGGGTGCCAGGAGTCGGACCCCCACTGATTTGATATTGATGACCTATCCTGAGCATAGGTCTTCACTACGAGAACACAGACAAATTCCAACTCCTTTCCATGACACCATTTTAAATCTCTGAACCTATCACTATCCATTCTTGTATGCCCCTCTTTTACTAGATTTCTTCACATCTTTACATAATATTACAGCATGGCTTTTTTTAACTTGCGATAATTTGCCAACCGAACGGTGACAGATCATGGCAGCAGAGGTAATAAATTCCCAAATAATTGTTACTTGAAGTGTGTGAAGATGTAATTACAGGTCAACTGCACCATAATTATATAACAACCTTAATGATAAAGCAGAAGTAATGGAAAGTGTGTTCAGATGTCTTAAATCATATCAGCTCAAAGACTCCCTCACAAACTTTAGCTTCTGGGTATATATATATTCACGTCGACCATAGCTTGCAAATTGCATTCATAGGGGATAGACGTTGCATCTCCTTTTGTGAATACTATATGCCTTTGACAGAGCAGGAGATTGTGATCTCTAACACAATTACAGGTAAAGCCATGCTTCTCAGTCCTCACAACACTTGTACCTTTTGCTTACTGCAGATAATCACTCACAGCTCAGTCCCATCATTCTTCACTGCTCTCAGCCAATCAGACAACAGTCTTTCTGGTCTGCAGGTTACCATAGAAACCTGTGTGCAGTGAGAGACCTGCTGAACTGTCTATAGTTCATGACTGACCACTGTATTTAGAAAATGTTTTCTTTTAACTGTCCCTTTATGTTGAAAGCTAATCTTTGTAACTAGTGAGAAAACCCCTTTAATCCTGTTTTCTCTAGTTGAGATGATTGCAGTCATTCCTTGCCAGTGCCTTTTTCCTCTGAGTATCTTCACTACTGAGTATCTACATAAAGGGCAGCACACAGTCATCTCAACTGAAAGCCTAGATCCTTAGATCAGGAATAGAACAGACATTTATAGGACACTTCATCATTTTCCCAAATTCTTATGAAAATATATTCAGCACATACTGCATTGAACTAAATGTACCAATTTATTTTATATTTGTGGAGTCGGAGTCGGTCCATTTTATACCGACTCCAACTCCACCAAAATGGACACCGACTCCGACTCCACAGCCCTGCAGCCTAGACATTCCCAAAAAACCCTTTCTAACAAAGACCAATCCACAATTTCGCAATTTTCCAGATTTTACAATTTAACTATAATGTACAAAATGTTGCAAGTTTACAATCTAAAAATCCAGATTATAAATGAAGGACAAGGTATAAAACCCATGACATTCATAACGTAATTTTTCCTCTATGGACTTTAATTCGATAATCCCATAGCACCACAGCTGTTGCTGACCAAGGGTGGTTAATGTGGCCTATGAATGTCACCTAAGAGACAAGCAGAACAGAGGCACAACGATTGAGCTTATTAATATATGATTTATGGCAGGGATGCTCAACCCACAGCCCTCCAGCTGTAGCAAAACTACAACTCCAAGCATTCCCTAATAGCTGTAGTCTGTGCAGGCATGCTGGGAATTGTAGTTCTGCAGTTTTGCAACAGCATCCCTGATTTATGGCATAAACCATTTGGAGTAAGACTGCACTTTTACCAAACCTACTCTTTGCTCTCTACCAAAATCTACATCTTCACGCATGGCATATATATCTGTGCAGTCTGCACGTTATCCTCAAGTGTTTCCCTTCATCAATACTTCTTGACAGTCCTGTGAATCAATACAGGTTGCAGATATGTAGATAACAAGGTAACAATCCATAGTGCAGCAGATCCAGGTCACAGATATGTAGATAATAAGATAACAACCCATGGTGTGGCAGATGGCTAGAATGTATAATTGCCTTCAACAGGTTTACATACAAGGAACAGAGGGAATTCTCTGCAAAAAAGAAACAGAGCACCTCTCCACCTCTCCCCCATGGCTAAATTGGCTTCTCCAATATCATTGTTCTCTCACATTTGCTCTTCAGGAGTCATATATGGCAGTCTGTACCCAGGCACTGGACTGCTGACACAGGCCCTAGTTTTCCGTCCAGATGTGATGCATGTAGCAAACGCATAGCATCTGAACTGAATCCTGACCCATTCATTTCAATGTATCTGTGCACATCACCTTTACTGCCACTAACCAGTCGGAACATTTAACCAGTTCAAGTCTGCTCCGTTTACCCCCCTTGCTGACCGGACACATTCTCCTTTTTTCAGTACATTTGCCTTTTTTTTTAGTAATTTTTGTTATGTAAAGTTATGTAAATAATTTTTACACAATTTTTTGGTGATAGATGGGCCTTTATTTTTATGTAATGTTTATTTTAGTATTTTTTTTATTTTTATTATAAACAGGAAGATTTATTTATTTTTTTAAAGAGAAAATGGCTAACTTTTCCCATTTTTTTAATAGCACAAAATGCAAGTAAAATATTTTTCTAAAGGACGTCCCCTTTTTGTAACCGTGAATTTGCATTTTGATATATGGGATGTATCGGTTATTGATTGCTGGGGTGGGTTAAAAGCTGCAGTGCTGTGGCATTTCTTCTTATTTTTTCATTTAAATTTCTCTTTTGTCTTTCATTTTTTGGTTTTCTTTACTTTACACATTGTGCCACATCCCCTTAAGGACAACATTTAATACAACCCCTAGAGAATAACTACAGAGCTGATCTGGGGTCTGCTAAGACCCAGCAGCTCATGCAGATACCTGACCCCAGCAATCACATAATCTCTAGGATTGGAGAATTGCTCTTTCTGGTCTCTATGCACAGTGCTCATTAAGTATATAAGTAGTCTTTACACTGTCCAAGGGTGATGATAGGATGGTTAAAAGTGGCTATTCAGCCCATAGCTACTCCTTCATACACATGCACGTGTGTGCACATACGTGTGTATGTATTCTCAGTAAGAAGAGGGAAAGAAGTTGCTGACAGACACACATGGTGGCAAATTATCTAACTTGAAAACAAAGGATCGGCCTGTTGAAATTCAAAATCTTATAAATCAAACCCTCTGCGTCTCCCTCGGAATCAGCCAAACAAACATCAGCTGAACATCCTATACATATTGGATGGTCAGCTGTTCCCACCTAAATCGGCAGGTTCATCAAACCTTAGTCTTAGGCTACATGAACACGACCATGCCATGTTTTGCAGTCCGCAAATTGTGGATCTGCAAAACACGGATGCTGCCCGTGTGCGTTCCGCAATTTGCGGAATGGAATGGGCCACCTATCCAGAAATGCCTATTCTTGTCTGCAAAACGGACAAGAATAGGACATGTTCTATTTTTTTTTTTGCGGGGCACGGAACGGAGCAACGGATGCGGACAGCACACGGAGTGCTGTTCGTATCTTTTGCGGTCCTATTGAAGTGAATGGGGCCGCATCCGAGCCGTAAAATATTTGGCTCAGATGCGGACCCAAACAACGGTCGTGTGCATGAGGCCTAAGGCTACTTTCACACTAGCGTTTTTGCTGGATCCGTCATGGTTCAGCAAAAGCGCTTCGGTTACTGATAATACAACCATCTGCATCCGTTATGAACAGATCCGGTTGTATTATCTTTAACATACCCAAGATGGATCTGTCATAAACTCCATTGACAGTCAATGGGGGACGGGTCCGTTTTCGATTGTATCAGACGGATCATGACGGATCTGTCTTGCTCCGCATCCCAGGACAGAAAGCAAACCGCAGCATGCTCTCCGGTATGAGAACGGAACGGAATGCATTTTGGAGCATTGCGTTCTGTTCAGTTACGTTTTGTCCCCATTGACAATGAATGGGGACAAAACAGAAGCGTTTTTTTTACGGTATTGAGACCCTATGGCGGAACTCAATACCGGAAAATATTAACGCTAGTGTGAAAGGAGCCTAATGCATGCGGCCATTTTAAACTAGGAATGATGCATTAAAAGGTGTTTACACAAGAGTCAACTCATAACTCATTGTATCTTATGTGAAATCTAAAAAGCAGAAGCCCCAGCTGTTGATGGTTAAAGGGGCTATCCCACACATTTAAATCGGTTTGTTTTTTTTACTTCCATACTTGAAGGACGTTCTTTCCTCTTCATGCGTGGGCAGTAGATCATTAAGCACCTGCATCTCCAAGTATACATTGCAATTAGCTCGTTAACTCTCCCCTGCATAGAAAATAGTCTCACTTGTGGCCCCCGAGATACATATGGTATGTAATGCCCCCCCCCTTCCGTACCAATTTCCTTCCACACTCTCTAGAGTGAGATATAGCCATAGTCTATGAATTTATAAGTGTCTGGATGGCTTTACCTGCTAAACTTTAAGAACAAAATGCCTGCACTAAGGGGACGAAAAGGGAGCAGGGAAGCTACTGAGGAGGTTAGTCCTCCTGTGAAGGCAAGACAAAGTGGACGACAAGGATTAACAGCAGGGAACGCTACCAAAGAAGAAAATGTAATGTACATAAAACACCATACTGGGCAGACCTGCGAAGGGAAGCATACTTACCTGTTTCCCAACACTAGCTCCTGGAACTTTCCCTTTCTGGACTCGGTTGCTCCACTCGGGTCACTGAACGTAAACTTCCTGTGACCATCTAGTGACCATTTCACATGACGCAAGGGGAGCAGGTCACCACTGTGGCCAGAGATTGGCTGTAGCAGAGTCAAACCGGAAGGTTACATTCAGGGACTCAAGCAGAGCAGCTAACGCTCAGGAGCGTAGGAGCCAGCATTGGGAAGCAGGTATCTGTCCCTTCCCACGTCTGCCCAGGATGGGGGGGGGGTTGTCAAACATCCCTCCTCCCACTTCCAAACATGCACAAACGTTTTAATAGAAGGTTGGTGAATGACAAAACCATACGAGCTCCCAAAAGCCTTGCTGAACTCTATATTCTCCATCGCTTAGATTTTTCCAAAGATATGCAAACCCCTTAAGGCCTCTTTCACACTAGCATTAGCACGGATCCGGCACCTAAAGGGTGCCAACGGATCCGTGCTAACGCTATACATGTGTGGAGCCGGAGCAGCGCTCCGGCCTCATACATGACACACATTGAAACAAGACACAGACATACATACAAACAAACATACAGACATACATACAAACATACAGACATACATACATACTCACATACTCCAGGGACGCCGGCAGAACGTCTTCACACGCCTCCTGCGCGCAGTGATAACGATTCCCCACAGCGCCCTCTGCTGGGCGCAGTGGGGAAACGTCATAGCTGCGCGCAGGAGGCGCGTGAAGACATGCTGCCGGCGTCCCTGGAGTATGTGAGTATGTATGTATGTCTGTATGTTTGTATGTATGTATGTCTGTATGTATGTTTGTATGTATGTCTGTATGTATGTAGCCGGATCCGGAATGACCCCCCCCCATTGGAAATCAATGGAGGACAGATCCGGATTACTGGTGAGTCCACACCAAACGGATCCGTCCCCATTGACTTGCATTGGGGGTCATTCCGGATCCGTCTTGGTGCGGATGCCTGGACCGGAGAGCAAACCGCAGCATGCTGCGGTTTGTTCTCCGGTCTGAAGACGGAACGGAATGCTTTCAGGAGCATTCCGTTGTCTTCAGTTCAGTTTTGTCCCCATTGACAATGAATGGGGACAAAACTGAAGCGTTTTTTTCCGGTATTGAGCCCCTATAACGGAACTCAATACCGGAATTTAAAAACGCTAGTGTGAAAGTAGCCTAAGCTGGCCATAAATTACAGATCTAGGATGGCAGAAAAGGGCGATTCCAGCCCCTTTCTGCTTACCACTGGCACCTTGTCGTGACATGAACACGTAAGACATATGTCGACCAATGGCTGGTATCTGTTAAAAGGCTGATCTCTCATGTTGGATTTTTTTCAGATACTGTCAGATGCTGTAGTTAAAGAGTTGATGATGACTGGCTATGGCAGGCTAAGGAAACTTTTGGGTGCGTCCAGGTTGCTATTGAATTGTGGCATTACCAGAACCTGAATGTTTACATATGGGAAAAAACAGGGGTTGCATTTCCATTGTGGAAATGCCATGATTTTACCTTGACTTGCATGGTGGCCAAAAGTGTAGCCTCAGCCCAATACCCGTGGTTCTAGGTGGTCTATGAACATCTGGGACTTCTAGTTTCTAACAGAACAAAATGGGACTAATGCACTTAATGCACTGTGATTCCAGAGTGAAGCATATTTTACGTGTCTTGTTTTTATGTAATTACTCTCGAATAGTGGTTCAGCAGCAGATCCTCACTCCATACTTCATAAACTTTCTTTATCTGCAATGTGCTCCCCAGCTTAATTAAATGAAATAGCCCTTTGATGATGAAAGCTGCTTTGATACAAATCTACGTGAAGATCAAACATGCTCTCTCCACTGTAGGTTTGTTATATTCCATTCCAATAAAAATATGGCAAACATCTAATTTCAGATCTAATCGTGAAGTATACAAATGTTACGCCGTTCTGTATTTACTGCCAGAAAGCCTGAGCCACCAGCTACCATGAGCAAAGCTTACAGTGCCTGACGAGATCTGGGAGGCAGATGGATAAAAAGCAGAACATCCCTTAAACAGTGCAATTTTCTAACTACACGATATGGTGTGCGATGTCAACGTCATCCTTTTTATCCCACAGGTTTTTTGTTTTTTTTTTGTACCGTGTTTTTTTTAATTGATTTTCAGGTTTCATTGCCCCATACTTCTATCATTTCATACAGCAATAGCTTGGTGAAGGTCCACGGACCTATAATTAAGAGTTATTAGGGATAAACGTTTGTAGAAAAACCCGTTCACGATAATTGGCCTGTGTAAAAGGTGCCACGAGCACCCAATGAACAAGCCGTTTTTCCAGCACCAAAAATATAATTTCTCTGCAGCATACTGTGCTATCTAAACAGCGATCTGATGCCCAAAAACAATGATTTTCTATGAGGATAAGTGATTACTGTAGCAACTGCTTGCCCCATACAGCGGAGGCAGATGTCCACTAATCAGGCAATTATCAGGAATGAGTTAAACATCGCCTGACAGGTAAGTGTATATCAGAATATCTTTTTTTTGTTTTTTAACTAAATTGCATTTCACTGGTTTCCAGGTTTTGTCTTTCTTTAACCCTCTGTCGCCAGGGGTGGACTGAGAACTTAAAGTGGCCCTGGAAAAAATACTAAGATTGGCCCCGTTTTGTAGTCTGATCCAAATTGATGGAAGGCAGGGCCAGCAATACTGTATTGTAGCACATCATATCACTCCAACAAAGCCAAATACCACAGTCCATCACAAAATACTGCGAGCAGCACAAAATACACCCCCAAAAACTTCCACTGGCAGGCTGTGAGGAGATCTCAGGCAGCCCCCTGGGCATTAGCCAACCGGGAAATCTCCCTGTAAGGTCTATCGCCAAGCCTCCCCCGTGTGACACATGTACAGAAGAAGTCCAGTTTTTTAAAAAAAAAAAACCTCATACAGCTACGTGAACAGAAAAATAAAAAATGTTATGGCTTCAGGAAGACAGGGAGTAAAGAAACAAAAGCATTTTTTAAAAATCACAAGGTCCAGAAGAGGTTAATTTGGAAACATACAAAAATCGGACAGTTTCCCTACATTATATCAATACAACGGAGCCCTCCCCGAGTGAATATCATCGCATCATGACAAATTGCTATTCAGGACTCTGAGGCATAATGTATGAGACGGGAATCAATTAGAAGTCTAAAGACAACGAGTCCCATAACTGGAAATAGACTGAAGTGCTTCATACAATTAACCGTGTAAGCACTTTTTTGAGCTCCTCATCTTCCTGAATGTTTTTTAATGCTATCATTTGGCAGGAAAATAACATTATGACGTAAGAGAACATAAGTGTTCTTTAGAGTTGTGATCTGGTCACGTGTTTTACGGCAGAACAGAACTGGAAGTCAAGATACCCACTGGACCAAAACATTTCCGTCACTGTCATTTCTGAAATATTAGCTGCAGTATGACATGTGTAGTAAAGCAGATAAGGAGCCCAGATCGCCGTATTCCCCCCCCTCCCCCGACACCCACACACATTCCTCCACTGTCACCTAGCAAAGTTGCACTGAAATACATCGTCCGGTCTGCTGTGCTAAGTTACTGGAGAGGATTGCTTGCACGGTAGTCCTGACAATGTATTTCAGGTTTAAACGCTGACACTGGGGAAATGGGGGGCAGTGGGAAAATAAAAAATAGTGATCTGGATGGTACTACTCATGTTTTCCTGCAGATAATAGTCCAAGATCGTGGTTTGGGATGAACGAATCAACTTTGGATGCTTCATTCGAAGTTGATTCGCATAAAACTTTGTTGCCCATAAACAGTAATATTTCACATACAAGCATAAGCCCTCACCCCATCTTTAAAGTTGGCCACACCGGACTGCCCCAGTATTAGCAATGTCAACACAAGAGCCTAGAAACCATAGGATGCAGGAGGGAGCTTCCGTGAGCTGATCCTGCCTTCCTCCACAATGATGTTGGCACTGAATGGTAATGGACACATCCAGCACATGAACAGATACCGCCAGCAGAATCCCCTATATATGTGCATGTGCCACTGTTCAGCGCCGGTGCCTTGGTGAAGGAATTCAGGAACAGCCCAAGAAAAGTCATATAAACAAGTCACATGACCACCGCCATCTTGCATCCTATGGACACATAGGATTCCAGGCTCTTCTGTTGACACTGCAGATACTGGGTCAGCCAGGAGTCTCCAACTTCAGACATGGGGTACAGTAAAATCCACTGCAGTTTTTGAAAAATCTTTGCACATCATCTGGGACTTGAACTGCTACCAAGAAAACGGGTTTCACTGTGAGTGGCAGTGCACAACCGCATGTATTTTGCGGTCCACAAAAAATGGATCTGCAAAAAATACAGATGACATCCGTGTGCATTCCATATATTGCAGAACGGAACAGCTGGCCCCTAATAGAACAGTATTATCAATGTCCGTGATGCGGACAATAATAGGACATGTTCTATTTTTTTGCAGAACGGAAATACGGACATACGGAAACGGAATGCACACGGAGTACTGTCCGTTTTTTTGCGGACCCATTGAAATAAATGGTTCCGCATATGGGCCGCATAAAAAAGGGAACGGACACGGAAAGAAAATACGTTCGTGTGCATGAGCCCTTACATATATGGATATATGGTTCCACAAACACTCAAAGCAAATGAAGAAGTGTATGGGACCAGGCATGGGTGGTGGGGGAACGCAGTATCTTATAAAAGGTAAGTATATGTCTTCTTACTTTACTGTTTCCATTTTCTTTGTAGTAATTTCTGTAAGGCCAGAAAACCCTTTTAAGGTCCAGACGTGTAACAATATATGCAGGTTTGCTGAATAATCCAACTTAATTTAAATATTGGTGGGAGGACATTACGCTAAGTGAAGGAGTCAGGAAATAAGGCGACTGTTTCAAATAATTACACTGACATAAAGAACCGAAGACAAAAGGTGTGTGTTTTACTCCGGCATGTGAATTAAACTGTCTGTTGCACAGAGTATTAATGTGACATCTGTAATAACTGTTTTGACAGCGGAGTGAAAAATATATGTAGGTATCATTCTGACAGCCGTCTGAACCAATCAACGCGCTCCATGTGCGTGGAGAATACTGACTAAAATTACATGATAGCAGTCCCTGACTGGTTCTAGATTACAAAAAATGAACACAACGCTATTAAATACACGGCAAATATCACATCTGGTGGAATAAAGCTAATACTCAATACAAGAAGCTTCTAGATGCCACTCTAACTATTAGGTAAAAGTTGGTAAAGGTACATGATGTCTGAGCTGCAGGCAGCATGTTACAGAGCAGGAGGAGCTGAGTAAATCTATGGTTTTATGGAAAAAGATTCAGTGAAACTTCATGTACATTCTGGGCTTTGAAGTCTAGGAGGCGGTCTTATCAGTGATTGACAGCCTTCTCTCTATGACTGTGTATACAGAGATAGCTGGCAGTCACTGATAGGACCGCCTCCTTGACTTCAGTAAGTTATATTAAATATTTTCCGATACAATTATATACCAATCTGTGGAGCTCCTCCTGCCCTATAACATGGTGTCTGTGACAGGTTCCCTTTAAAGGGGTTGACCACTTTTGGCTACTTTAACCAATTTATATATAAGACTAGAAAAAGTACCCGATGCTGCCCGAGTATGAAGTGTTGGTCTGGTTGTGTGTTTATTGGATTTGTTCCAAAGGTGCCAAGGAGGCCAATGCCCTCATTTTTTTGTTTTTTACAGGGAAAACACTAGTAGCCTTATATTCCCTGGTAGTTACACACTGTTTATTTTATCATCTTTTCCCCATAACATGACCTCCACAGCAGCCCGCCCCCTTAACAGCAACCTCCACAAAATCCCACCACTTAACAGCAACCTCCACAACACCCCACCCCTGTTAACAGCAACCTCCACAGCACCCCACCCCCTTAACAACAACCTCCACAGAACCCCACCCCCTTAACAGTAATCTCCACAGCAGCCTGTCCCCTTAATTGTGAGGTCCACAGAGTGACGCCCCTTAACAATGACTTTCACAGCACCACACCCCCTTAACTGTAACCACCACAGGGCCCCACATCCTTACCAGTGACCTCTAGAGCGCTCCTCTCCTTAATACTTACCACCACAGCATCCCACCCCTTAACAGTAACCTCCACAGCACCACACCCCCTTAACTGTAACCACCACAGGGCCCCACACTCTTAACAGTGTCCTCTAGAGCAGTGTTCTCCAACTCCAGTCCTCAGGGCTCTCCTACCAGTCATAATTTGAGAATATCCCACAGAATGAATACCTGTGGTAAGTCCTGATGCATTGAAACTAATTATATCACCTGCTGAATACTAAGGAAATCCAGAAAACCTGACCATTAGGTGGGCCCTGAGGACTGAAGTTGGTTCATGTGATGTGTGTATGTCAGCTCTGTGAAGGATCTGTAAACTTCTATTGGCTAATATGGGCCATGTGATGGTGCCATATTATGCCACCTTTATGAAAACCTTCTCAGACATCCAATGTACCTATATGCCAACAATTGTTCCCACCTTGTCAATCCCCCACAGATCCAGCATTTGAGAGTGATGATGTGCCATACCAGCACATGACCACTGCAGCCAATCAGTAGCCTTACAGCCATAATGTGTAAACCATGACTGTCACAATGTCTGTGCTGGATTGGTGGGCAATTGAAAAGGTGGGTGGTGGGTTGTTATAGCATTTGGGGCTCCTCCTTTTTATTTTTTTCTTTCAATAAATGGGACAACCTTTATCAGTTGGAAATGATCAACTATGGTCAATTCTCTTTCCATTCACTGCCTAACACTAAAGTAATGACAGAGCCAACGTTCTTCAGCAGGCAACACCTATATATATTTATTTATTTATTTATTTATTTATACATATATTTATATATTATACACCTGCACCATTCATCTCTCTGCACTACTAACCAACAAAGCTCTCAGTGCATTTCATAAATGGGACTTGAAGGGCCCCCTCTTCCTGAGAAACCGGCGATGCGTCATCCCTAAAGGGATTAAAAGCATTCTGAGAGTGTTGCCAACGCTCAGCAAGATAAACTCATAATATAACAGCATCTTGTCTCGTCTGAGTCTGCGATCCAAGCAATCAGCATGAAAGCCAATAGAAAACATTTTGGCAGAAAGCATTAGTATCCCACAAATATCACCCACCCTCGTGGAAATGTCATGCCAAAGCTAGCATACCACATGCCTTCTGTCCCTACCAGATGATCCATATTTCAGAGCCGAATGTACAAACAAACACAGCCCATTTCATGCCCTTGCTCATGTTCTGCCAGTGCTGGCCGCTCCCCCACCCTGAGCAGCCAATTGTACAGATAAGGCCTGAGCTTCTGCTGGTGCAGGCCGCATTCAGATAGGAGGCGCCAACCATTATACATCCACACTGCTTACAGCGATGTACCGCTAGCGAGGGAATATCACAGAACGCTCCCCCTCAAAGACTGTCCTCTTTCACTTTATTCTGTTCACTTCCAATATGGACACCATTATAGCCCCCAGAGGTGTGGTCAACCAGCTTTCCCAGAATCCCGAATGGCAAATCTACCAGGTTAGGCCTCATGTACACGACCGTGTCCGTTTTGCGGTCTGCAAAACACGGATCTGCAAAATACAGGTGCAGTCTGTGTGTCCTCTGCATTTTTTTTGCAGACCCATTTCAATATTTCCATGGTTCTCATTTTGCAGACATAGGGAGAGATTTATCAAAACTGGTGTAAAGTAGAACTGGCTTAGTTGCCCATAGCAACTAATCAGATTCCTCCTTTCATTTTTCAGAGCTCCTTTGGAAAATGAAAGTTGGAATCTGTAAGTGAGTTTTCCTTAAGACCAGTTTTGATAACTCGCCCTTATAGTATCTTTTTGCAGGGCATACAGATGCTGAAAGCACATGGATCATCAGTGCGTTTTCTGCATCCGTATGTCCTAACTATGGTCCACGGACACTTTGAAGTCAATGGGTCTACAAAAAAATGTGTTTGCAACATGGAAGTAAGAGGAGAGTGCTGGGACCCTATCTGGGCATCGGTATATTACAAACTAATCCTTATACAAATGCCCACAAGGGCAATAACCAATTTCTTCCCAGATAAAAATTGCTTTGCGCTAAAATATAACCTTTATTCCATCAATGTAAAACTTTGTGAGCCTAAACCCCTGATGAAGCCAGCAGAGGCTGGTGAAACATGTTGGGGGGCAGGTGTTAAAGATCTGCTAAACGTATTAGCTGCCAAACTATAGGAAAGCATTTAAGTGCAGAGCAAACAGATCACATTAGTCAGTGAAGTGAACTGACTTCAGTGCACATTATTGTATCAGTATCGGAGTGGGATATTGTGCACACCCCACACCGTGATACATTGGTACACTTACCTACTATATATACGTGGTGACAGCATACGCCAAGCAGAGGTTTTTAATCTTATGTTAGGCTCTCAAAGTTTTACATTGATGGAATAAAGGTTATATTTTAGCTCAAAGCAATTTGTATCTGGGAAAAAATTGGTTATTGCCCTTGTGGGCATTTGTGTAAGGATCAACATGGAAGTAAACATAGTTTGCAGAGGTGCAATTTGCGGACCGCAAAATACATACGGTCAAGTGCGTGAGGCCTTAATTAAATATATCTGCTATGAAATGATATGAAATCAGTGACAAAGTCCGCATGTAAAGCCTCATTCACACGTCCGTATCCGTGCTCAAATCCATAAGCAGGTGGTCAGTGATGCATCCGTAAAGGATCCGCGTTGGGTCCGTGTGTCCATTTTTTGCTGTCCGTGTTTCACTGACACTGAACAGCTGAAAAATAATTTTCAAAGCATCTCTTCTTAATGATCCGTAAAACACGGATGCAACATGGATGGCATTCGTGTTGCATCCGTGGTTTTCACGGACCCATAGACTATAATGGATTCGTGAACACGGACAAAATAGAGCATGCATCCATGCTAAAAACACTGATGTCTGAATACACACAATAAAATGAATGGGGGACGTGTGCTGTCAGTGGAGAACACGTACAGCACACGTCCGTGAAACACGGACGTGTGATTGAGGCTTAAGTCATGTGGATTCTGAGGCAGATTCGCAGTGGAATTTGTAGTCATATCCATAATGGATGCTTAGCAAGTGTGGCCCTAAAGCAGGATGCCCAACTCGCGGCCCTCCGGCTGTTGCAAAACTACAACCCCCAGAGTGCCTGGACAGCCTACAGCTATTAGGGCATGCTGGGAGTTGTAGTTTTTCAACAGCTGAAGGGCTGCAGGTTGGGCATCCCTGCCCTAAAGGATAATACAAATGTGAACAGAAGATTTGTTTTTAGCGGGAGCCATTCAATCTACTGGAACATCAGCGCCAGAGAGTTGGACAATCATATATACCTCATATTAATGGGAGATGCCCTATATACTGACCCGGAGCGTTCGCTCATATTCTCCCCAGGAATCCCTGGTGCTTAAATCATACGATATCTGCCTTTTTTTTTTACTACTCTATACATTTAATTAAAAATCTATTTCAGTTTTCAGAAAAGCTTTGGCCGTATTCCAAGCTAGCAAATCAATACGGCAGCTGATGGAGCACATTCAATTTATTAGAACATCAGTCCTCTTCATCACACGTCACCCGCCCGTGATCCCCAACAATAACCGGAGCTTGTGTGCCCTGATGGAAGAAGAAAATCGCCACATAGATATAAGAAGAGTGAAACTTACCAATATTGGGATGTTTTAGGAGTCGGCAAATTCGAGCCTCACGCTCCAGCTTCTGGTGGTCTGGAAGAGAGGAAGGAAAAAAGAGGTTTGGTGAATCAGACATCTCAAAGCAATTTTAAAAAGTTCTGTTTTCTTGTAGAAACTTTTTGTGTATTTAACACAAAATTGATTGTGAAACTGGTAACAGGACACACCTTTCAAGGATTTAAGTGGTTGTCCAGGATTGTAAGAGACCGGCATAAGGGCATAAAATGGATTAAAATAAATACTTGGCCATGTATATTAGACCACACCAGACTGCTGACAGCTGATAGCAGTGCGGTTGGTTGATATCTCGCTTCTTTGCACTGCACTCCACCCCCATGTATTGATCTATCAGTCCAGTGCTCCATCACTCTATACAACGCAGTATAACGATCACAGCATGGTAAGTGGAATTCCAGCAGAGAGAAAGGATTTATGGTTGTCACTATTCTGTGGGCTCTATCCTCTAAGATGATGTCAGCTAGCATGTTCTCATGCCTAGATAAAGGTAGCGGGTCAGGAAGCTTTTATACAGGTCATGGCACATGGTGATACATTAGCACAAGCACCATTGTATGACAATACTTGTATTATAGCTAAGCAGCTGACAACTACAGTCATAGGGTATGTTCACACGACAGATTTTTGGCACCGATTCGGCACCGAATCCTGCACTGAAACTGCCACCCATTGTTTTCAATGGGAGACCGTGCTGAAGTTCAAGTGGCCAAGGATTTGTCACATTTGGTTTTCCAGGCTGCAGCAAGAATGTACATGTCCATGGACAACTCTGAAAGCCACAGTAGTTTAGCGCCATTCAGTGACGCTAAACCGAAAGAAGGATCACACCATTTAAAATGAATAACTTCAGTGGTTTCTGCAGTGGGATATGTGGCACATGTTGATACAGTTAAAATCTGTTGTGTGAACATGCCCTTACACACGAACTCTAACTCTCCTCAGTAGGAGGCACAGTTAAAGGGGTTCTCCGGGAATTAAGAAAATGAAAATACGTAAATTTTACTTTATTATAAATATATTCCCAAATACCTTTTATTAGTTATAACGGCTCATTTTGTCTGGGGAACAATCATTAGGAGAGACAAAATGGCCGCCGTCCTGGCAGTGCACACAAAACCTGTCCTAATCACACAGCAGAACAAGTTACTTCACAACACTGAGGTAAAGAGCTGCCTCATCCTCCTCTCTGCTCTGACTGTCAAGGATTATGATCCTGAATACAGTGGGGAGACATGAAGTACAGAGAGGACGGACAGAGCAGATTATGGTAATGGAGACTCCATACAAGTGCTGCTTCTCATCAGCCTCATCTCCTCATGAACTCCATCCCTACATTCAGCTAAAGATCTTATCATCTGTATCCAGGATCATAATCCCTGACAAGCAGAGCAGAGAGCAGGATGAGGAAGCTCTTTACCTCAGTGTTGTGAAGTAACTTGTCCTGCTGTGTGATTAGGACAGGTTCTGTGTGAACTAATAGGACAGCGGCCATTTTGTTTCTACTAATGATTGCTCCCTAGATAAAATGAGCCATTATAACTAATGAAAGGTATTTGGGAATATATTTATAACGAAGTAATATTTAAGTATTTTCATTTTCTTAATTCCCGGAGAACCCCTTTAAGTGACATCATCACGCCTGCTGAGCAGAGCTGGGGCGCGCAGATGCCGAGGATCATTCCCTGGCATGTGAGGTCTATTGCTCAGCCCATGACATCACTGCATAATGCCTGCTGATAGGAAGAGTATGATGTGTTATGCTCCGGTCATTTGGGAAATGGGGCTAGACTGAGCATTACTTTTTTATTTTATTAACAGCACAGGGGCAGCTATATTATCAGGGGTACATAAGGGGGCTTACTAAGGGGCAGCACCATTGTATGGAGGGGGAAGAGAGCAGCATCATTGTGAGGAGCACAAAGGGGACATAACTACTGTGTGGGGGCATTGAAGGGCCATAACGACTGCTTGGGGGCACAACTACTGTGTAGGGGCTATAAGGGGGCATTTTACTGTGTGGTTGCACTAAGGAGGCATAACTACCGAGTGGGGTGACAAAATGGACTGGGCAGAATTGGGTGTGTAGAGATTGGGTGGAGGTGTGGCTTAGTGTAAAAAAAAAATTGCTCCGGCCAAGGATGCATGTGTATGGGGTCTAAAGAGACAGCTGCTGGCTCAACAAGTGTTTAGCGTCAGGTTTTCAACGTGTATGGCCAGAATAAGGAAGGAGAGTGAATATAGTTCTGGTAAACTTTCAATTTTTGTGGGTCAGATGCGGACCCATTCACTTCAATGGGGTCGCTAAAGATGCGGACAGCACTCTGTACTGGTTCTTAGTATCTTGAATTACTAGCTATGCAGCAATACCAGGGCATAACTAGGCACTGTGCCATTCAGGAGTGTGGGAATGCTGGGTCACTATCTTTGGGAGAGCTGTACCAGTGGTCCTACTGGTTGTCACCAGGCTTTCTCAAAAATAGTCGTAAAGTAGAAATAGCCAAATAGAAACGTTAACAACTTTACATAAAACAACTCAAAAACGTATATTTCCTGGCTCTTCCTATAAGAAGCACCTGTTCCGGAGTAGAGAACCAACAAGTGAAAAGGCCCCACGACAACTAAAGGAACGCATCGCCAGAAAGAGACATGGGGTAACATGCAGTCATTCCGCCACTCGGAAGTATAGTTTTGTTATGTGGAAGAGGTTAGTTGACACAGAAAATTGCTAGGAATAATCTTTTCAATCCCAGCAGCTACAAGCTACAATTAAGCACAAGGCAGCTCAGACAAAAAGGACAATGAACCTACTGCTGTTCTAACTGCGCCATCCAGAATAAAAAGTGATTTGCCGCTGAAGTGTAGGATAAATACGTTTATAGATAACTAAAAAGTGTTCATTAAAGTGTTACAAAGAAAATTACTAATCGGATATCAAGGTTACACTACGTCGCATCATGTACATGAAGCCGGCTACCTGTGTTTAGCTCTGGGGTACAACGGTTTACAAGCAATTCATTCGGGTAACGACGGTAATGATTAACTTCTGTACAAGCGGATGACGCTTTATGGTGTAAATGGGGCATGACAAACTAAGCTGGGAGGAAAGAAGACTAAAAAGCATAATAAAGTCGGGACTGTCCGGCATCCACCGCAAACCAGAACTCCACTGTCTAGTGTTAACCCCTTCACCCCCGGAGCTTTTTTCGGTTCTGCATTTTCGTTTTGCGCTCCCTGCCTTCAAACAGCCATAACTCTTTGATTTTTCTGTTCACATAGCTGTATGAGGGCTTGTTTTTTGCGGGACAAGTTGTACTTTCCAACGCCACCATTTAATATTGCATACGGTGTAGTGGGAAGCGGGAAAAAAATTCCAAACCGGGTGAAATTGCAAAGAAAACGCTATTCCGCTACAGTTCTACGGGTTTCTTATTTACAGCGTTCGATGTGCATTAAAACTGATCCGTTACTTTCATTCTACTGGTCAGTACGAATCCGGCAATACCTAATATGTATAGTTTTTCCTGCGTTTTCATAGTGATAAAATAATTAGAAAGTTGCCCTTTTTTTTTTTTTTTTTTTTCCTTGTCAAATCTTGACCCCTATAACTTTTTGGTATTTATGTGTACAGAGCTGTATGGGGGCTCATTTTTTGCGGGACGATCTGAAGTTTTTATTGATACCATTCTGGGGTGTGTATGACTTTTTGATCACTTTTTATTTAATTTTTTTTAGAAAAAAAAAGCGACAAAAAACGGCAAATCGCCATTTGGACGCTTTTTTCCGCCACACAATTCGCTGTATTGGAATTTTTTTTTTTATATTTTAAAAGTACGGGCGTTTTCGGTCACGATGATACCCATGATGTCTATATTTATTGTTATTTAGGTATTTATTTTTTACTTATACGGAAAGGGGGGTGATTTGAACTTTTACATCTTTTTTATTTTTTATATATTTTTTAACTTTTTTTAAAAATTTTTTTTTTACTATTAGAAAGCTCAAATATGGGCTTATATATTGTGGCTTTTTTTTTTTTCTTTATGAGCAATTCTGGGTTTTATAGACTCAGAAAGCCATGAATTGCTCATTTCTTATCCTGGCCTGCCATCTAGTGGCCAGAATAAGAATTGCACTTTGAAAACTGTAATCCTCACCAGCGAGGATTACAGTTTTCATATGGTGTACAGACACCCCGATTGGCCACACGGGGTGTCTGTACACCACCCGGAAGCGAACGCTTCCGGGTTTAGCCGCAACTAGATGTCGTGATCACGTGTGATCACGGCATCTAGTCAACCCGGAAGACGCCGCCGATGTAGTAGGTAGCGGCAAGTCTCTGCTGTTAGAAACAGTAGAGACTTGCCGGCCATGACGCCCGCCGCACCCGCGAGCGGGCGCCATGTGCCCGCATCGCCCCAGCGCCGTACATGTACGGCGCTGGGGGTGAAGGGGTTAAAGGGGACCTGTCAGTAGATTTGTACCTATGAAACGGGCTGACCTGTTGTATATGCACTTGGCAGCTGAAGGCATATGTGCTGGTCCCATGTTCATATGTGCCTGCATTGCTGCGAAAAATGAAGTTTTAATATATGCAAATGAGCATCTATGAGCAGCGGAGGTGTCGCCTTTATACATGAAGGCTCTGTTCTCTCAGCAACTACCGCTCCCTCTCAACTGCAATTGACAGGGGCAGTCGTGATGACATTTTCACTGCCGGGCCCTGTCAAAGTGCAGAGGGTGGGCAGGAGATGAAGTCTATAGGTGTAATGACAACGCCACCATTGCTACTAGAGGCTCATTTGCATATATTAAAATCTTATTTTTCTCAGAAACGCAGGCACATATGAACATGGGACCAACACAAATGTCTTCAGCTGCCAAGCACACGTGACAGGTCAGCCAGTGTCATAGGTACAAATCTGCTGACAGATGCCCTTTAAGCCAACACTGCCCATCCATCGAACCAACCAAATTCCAGCAGAAAATGCTAGAACCTGAAAATGATGAGACAGATAGTAGCTGTGGAAAACATCTTTTCTTTTATGCTTATTTTTTTTTAAGAAATTTTAAAAAATGGAATAGATAAAAGAAACAGTTTGCGCTTCTCTCAAAACTGGACTAAAATGTGTTATTCAAGCACAGAACCAACAAAGATGGTGAATACTTTAAATTACCATATACTGTTACGAAATATGGGGCCTGATATATCATAATTTGTCCCCAGTTTTCTAGCATGAAAAAGTCACCAACGCTGTGTTTGTGACTTTTTAAACACAAGTGGTAGTTCTTCACCACCTTCGCCACTTTATCGAAAAGGGGGCAAGGCAAGGGCAGTGGCATGGCCGGAGGGCCCGCCACTTTCTGCTTTTATGCCAGTTTTTCAGTGTAAAAGAAGACGGGCTGGCATAGATACATGTATAGCCTCATGGACTGCAGGTGCTGTGCCCAATTTATGAAGAGGTGTACACGGTCATAAATGAGGTGCAGCATTCAGCAGTGCAGGAGGTGTACTCCAGTCTATGATAAATCAGGCCCACAGTGTCCAACGCTGAAATCAGTGATCTCTACATAATCTAATGTGTGTGAAGGCACCATAATTGTCCCCAAATTTCACTGGAAAAATAGATTTGAGACTAAATCACAAAGGGTATAGGCAACCATTTTTATCTGCACCATATAGACCTATAGTTCAAGTCCTCTAGGTGCTGAATATTCAGTTTGACATATACCCTGTTGTCAGTTGTGTTTAATTTGGCAAGAATATTTGCGACCCGTCATTTAATTGATATACCAATAAAGGTTCTAGTTTTAGCGTCTTTTCTTTTCTCCGTGAAGTTAGAAAAATAGATTTGGCATTCTGCACTGAGATAAGTTATCACCAGTTGTTTCTAACAGATGCTTGCTTGTCTATCATTCCCCCATAGAATTAACACACATATAGGGTGCGGCTGGGTGACATAGCTGTCAGATGAACAAGCTTTTGGCCTGATTCTCTCTCGAGCCGAGCCCACTCCATGCATGGCGGGTGCCAGCTGGGTAATACAGCTGCCAGCAATGGCTGGGGTCTGAGATAACTCCTCTCCTGGTAATAAGAACCCTCAGGTGGTGACTGTGGTACCAAATTTGACGATCAGAACCCCCAACACTGATTAGTTGTTATGGCAGTCTGGTGCCTGCCTCAGGGGCTTAATGGGTATAGACTGCAATAGTACAAAAAAGTGTAAAAAAAAAAATACATTTGAAATATAAAACTAATTTTAAAAAAATCCCCCAATTTCCAAATTGTACATATAATAAACAATAAAAAATAATACTGACAACTTCAAAATGTCAAAAGTATTAAGATATAAAAGTAATCAGCCGAAAAAAAATTAACAAAAAGTGATTTTAAAAAATCATATGTACCTTTA
The DNA here is from genome assembly GCA_900303285.1 of Rhinella marina. Lineage (NCBI taxonomy): Eukaryota > Metazoa > Chordata > Amphibia > Anura > Bufonidae > Rhinella > Rhinella marina. The sequence goes on from ONZH01002540.1 coordinate 166,058, forward strand.
AAATGGTATCAAAAACTACACATCACCTTTCAAAAAAGAAGCCCTAAGAAGCTCTGTATAACTATAAAAAGTTATGGCTGTCAGAGTATGGTAATGCAATTTATTTTTTTCTTTTTCAAAGGTTTCAAACTATATAATCTCACTGATCTGCAGCCTAAAGTTATTCACTAAAGTTCATAGTGAACGCTGTAAAAACAGTTGTGGAATTTAGTCTTTTTTTTTCACAATTTCATCCCATGGAGAATTTTTGTCCATTTTTAATACGCGATATGGTAAATTAAATGGTTCCATTAAAAATACAACTTGTGCCACAAAAATCAAATTCTGAAAATTAGTTGGGCCTCAAGGGAGTTAAAAACTCAACACATATTGACCCATGCAAAAGGGTCCCAGGGTAAAAAAAAAAAAAAAAAAAAAACTGTTAAAAATACCTGTTTGTGCTGTGTTTAACATTTCCCACAGACCTCTAGATAAGATCTAGAACTGGCCCTTTTCACTTCCAGTAAAAAATTAAAAAAAAAAAATCCACCAAAAATTGAAAATGGCTAAAAAAAAAAAAAAAAAAAAAAAAAAAGCCATAAAATATGATGGGTGAAACCAGCCTAAAAAAAAAGTGGCTGTAATAATAGAATATCAATTCTAACAGCATCAACACATAAAATATTAGCGTAATAACAAAGAAAAATTAGGAGGCGATAAACTACGGCTCTCACTTTTCCATCCTTGTTTGGAAAGTACTGAGCACCACTTAAGGAACAAAGCAGGCGTTCAGTCACACAGTAAGTGTAAAAAGAGCCGTACTGACTACCCAAGGTCAGAACAGCCAGGGCTGACACCACTGCATCCCCATGGCAACCAAACAGGCTGCCCCATACTCTGTATAGCATCACACTGGTTCAAGCCTAAAAGGTTGTCCACACATTTTCAGAGCAGGGCGTGAAACGACATTTAAGAATCATATAACGCTGGTGTCATGTCTCAGTCTCATGTCCAGCAAACACCCTTGTGTGCTGCCATGGCAAATTCCTGCAGTAACAGATATGCCATTCTACACTTGTTACCAACAATTATGTCGGATGATCAGCTAAACTAGAACATGTTGGACAAACGTCACTTACGCAGCTACACTGGTATGAGGACATAACACCGTCAGCTTCTGTAATGATAGTGCCACCTCAGGGGGCATTCAAGAAGTGGATACACAAACAACATATCTCAACCTAAAGTATTCGGATGTCCATCCTAAAGATGCCTTGTTCAAACCACTCCATAGTCGGAGGACCCGCCGGCTCTCCTGAAATGTCCGTTTTAGCCTAAAATTATTAGTTAATAGTGAACGCTGTAAAAACAATTGTGGAATTTAGTGTTTTTTTTCACAATTTCATCCCATGGAGAATTTTTGTCCATTTTTAATACGCGATATGGTAAATTAAATGGTTCCATTAAAAATACAACTTGTCCCACAAAATCAAATTCTGAAAATTAGTTGGGCCTCAAGGGAGTTAAAAACTCAACACATATTGACCCATGCAAGGGTTAAAAAAAAAAAAAAACTGTTAAAAATACCTGTTTGTGCTGTGTTTAACATTTCCCACAGACCTCCTGATAAGATCTAGAGCTGGCCTTTTTCACTTCCAGTAAAAAAAATCCACCAAAAATGGGGGCACAGTGGGCTTATCTGAGGTATGATGGGGGCACAGTGGGCTGATCTGAGGTATGATGGGGGCAAAGTGGGCTGATCTGAGGTCTGATGGGGGCACAGTGGGCTGATCTGAGGTCTGATGGGGGCACAGTGGGCTGATCTGAGGTCTGATGGGGGCACAGTGGGCTGATCTGAGGTCTGATGGGGGCACAGTGGTCTGATCTGAGGTCTGATGGGGGCACAGTGGTCTGATCTGAGGTCTGATGGGGGCACAGTGGGCTGATCTGAGGTCTAATGGGGGCATAGTGGGCTGATCTGAGGTCTGATGGGGGCACAGTGGGCTGATCTGAGGTATGATAGGGGCACAGTGGGCTGATCTGAGGTATGATGGGGGCACAGTGGGCAGATCTGAGGTATGATGGGGCACAGTGGGCTGATCTGAGGTCTGATGGGGGCACAGTGGGCTGATCTGAGGTCTGATGGGGGCACAGTGGCCTGATCTGAGGTCTGATGGGGGCACAGTGGCCTGATCTGAGGTCTGATGGGGGCGGAGTGGGCTGATTTGAGGTCTAATGGGGTCTCAAAGGGCTGATCTGAGGTCTGATGGGGGTCTGATGTGATGTCCTGAAATTTATGGGGGGTCTGATGAAAAATATTTTTTTCTTATTTTCCTACTCTAAAATCTGGGGTGCATCTTATCATTGGGTGCGTCTTATAAAGCGAAAAATACAGTATTATTTTTTTTTTTTTAAGAATGGAACTCTAGGATGAATGGATGCCACTGTATGTATTTTTGTATACGTTAAAAGAATGGGAAAAATGTGATGTAAACCCATCCTAATTTGGAGCATATATTTGAATACTCTATTAGGCAATAAATGGATGTTCTCTGATCAGAACCCTCATCTATTAGCCAACATGTAGAGGAGCTACAAAAGCCATCTCTGGAGGACCTGGCATGTCCATGCACAACACATACCACCCACTGATTCCAATGGGAACCGTGCAATGATTTATTTTCCTGGCATTGGTGCAGCATGGAAATTAGACACTTAGGCCCTGATTTAGTAAGAGCAGCGTCTGCTATGCTAGTCTTGATGAGCCCTGTTCCGCGAGAGGAGGCATTTCATTTATGACGAGGTGCAGGCTTTGTGATTAATTAAATGCCTCTTATGGCAGTCTGCATGGCATAGACCTCAGTCAATATTTACCCGTTTCTGGCATAAATGATGATAAATTTGCTTGGCATCAAAGGGCCCGCCTACACTGTGTCCTTACAATGCCCCTTTTTCAAAAACTCGCAAGGGTGACGCTAAATACACCAGTTGCGACTAGTCGCAATCAGGGGCAGTCTTGGGCACCACGAATCCTATGCATTTGCGTAGGCCCCCGACGTCCAAGGGGGCCCCCACGATGAGCGAGCATGCTCGGGTGGAATTTGCGTGCTCTTTTTCAAATCTGCACGCTAATTCATACGCATATTTTAGTATGTACACTAATGCGTACGCATGTTATAAACTAGTACGCTAATTAGTGTACATACTAAAATATGCGTATGAATTAGCGTGCAGATTTGAAAAAGCGTGCGCAAATTCCACCCGAGAATGCTCGGCCGAGCATGCTCGTTCATCTCTAGTCCCAGCACGTGTCCCAGCCCAGCCAATAGAGAGCTGGGAGTCGGGGTCTGTGCAGGTTGAGACAGGTCTGGAAATACAAAACACACAGTGGCAGTTCAGTCTTATAAAAGCACTGAAAGTGACAGGATGGCAAGTGCAGAACAGTGCATATCTACAAAGAAAGGGAGAGATTTGAAGCTTCGTTCCATGATTAAATTCCTTACAAAAGGAAGAAATGAAACCTAAAGAAATCCATGAAAGGATGATTGCTGTATATGGTGATGATGCACCTTCCCACCACCAAGTAAAGTTTTGGGCCAAGCAATTTAACTGAAGATGACTCCTGTCAAAGCAATGTGCCATAAAGTGGAGGCAATGATTTTTTTAAATTGTCGGGTCAAAGTCAGTGTAATAGCACATGATTTAGACATTTCAGTTTCCAGTATCGTTCATAATGTTTTGATGATGTCAAAGGTCAGTTCAGTGGGTGCCACGAATGTTGACGCCTGAGCAAAAAACCCTTAGCGCCTGCAATTTAACCATGAAAATTTAGACATGCTTAGAGAAAAATCCAGGAGACTTCTCAAATTATTACGGATGATGAAACATGGGTCCACCACCATGATCCTGAGACCAAACAAGAGGCCATGCAATGGAAGGACAAGGGGTCACCAACTCCAAAGAAATTTTGTGTGCAGCAGTCAGCTGGAAATATCATGGCAACAGTTTTTGGAGATACAGAAGGTGTTTTATTACTAGAATCCATGCCACACAAGACAACAATTACTGGAGACACCTATGCTACAACAATAAAGGTATTACATGAGGCAATCAAAGAGAAATTCTGTGGAAAGTTGCCGGCAGGTGGGTTGCTGGTTCACAACAATGCGCCAGCTCACAAGTCTCGAAAATCACGAGCTGCTATCAGGGTATGTGGCTTCATGGAGCTTAACCATCCACCCTACAGTACACACCAAGCTCCCAGGATCTTTAGGGTAACAGCACACGTTCCCGTGAGGAAAAAAACGTAGCATAGTACAGTACCAGCAAACTGTATGAGATTACACAAATCTCATGCATTTTTGTGTGTGGAAATTTATCTGCTGTGCAGATTCCCAAATCTGCATCAAGTCAATTATTTTTGCAGTTTAACACAATTAGAAATTGCGTTTTCTAGTGAAATTTGGATGCAGAAGCGTACAGAAAACCACACGGAAATTCACACCCTTTACAATGCTGGGTAGAGGTGCTCTTCAAGCCTTGAGGCGGAAAATAGGTCACAAACAATGTGAATCTCACTCAATTTAAGGGACTCTCAGGGATTTTGATATTGATGGACTATTCTCAGGATATCATATCTGATTGCTGGGGTTCTGGTGAGCGCAACAGCTTCTTCTGAGGCCGCTGACGTCATGTTCACCAGTCATATGGCCTAGGCGCAGCCACTAACCAATGTACAGCGCTGTGCTTGGTAAGCTGTGAGGCAGCCGCAGCCCCTTTAAATAGTTGATCGGTGGGGATACCGGAGTTCAGACCCTCACTGATCAGATATTGATGACTTATTCCATCATGAATCTAATTTTTCCTGATAGGAAGTTCATTCTTAGAGACCTAATGTGAATACTTAATTTAATAATAATTTGGAGAGTGCTGTGCTTTCCTCTACACTATAAGGGTAGGAGTGGCAGACAAAAAGATATACGGCATCTCAGAACCCAACAGATACTTACAAAGAAGAAACAAATGTAATGTGAAAGTATTAGATTTCACAGGAAGACAAGAGCACTGTGTAAGCACATATTCTGGCTGCAGACTTTCGGGATCCAAGAGGATATTGATTTACCGTTATTTCATCGCTTACAACTTAATTTATAACCACATGATTGAGAATGATGGAACGTGGAGGTATTTCTCCAGCAGCAAGCCTTGATGGCCACGTACTGCAGCATTACCATACAATAAACTGATCCCTCAGCTATAAACTCAAAAGCTGTGATTAGGGCGACATGGGCATTCTTCAGCATATGCTCTCTTAAGAACCACATTTTTTGGAGAACATTCAACTGAACATACAAAGAATATGTACTTCTTGTAAAGTGCTAGGCACTCAAAATAGTATACCGCCATGTAGGTACCCCAAAACATGACCATACCTTTCATGTGATTATCTGGTCCTCTATCACTTTATTCAGTGCACCATTGCTCCACCAGTAATACTGCCCAGTGCCTCCCCCTGTTGTGTGACAGTCCCAGAGATTTCAGAGCCAACAACAATGACACAGGAGATGTCAGGTCCACCATGCAGCGTTGCACTGAACACCTTATTGATATAAAAAGCATTTATCAGGATTAGAGGGCCAGATACAAAAGTATGGTTTTGTTTCAGGGCACCTACCTTACACAGTGGTATGCTTACTAGGATATAGATTTTTAGAGGTGACAGGCTCCTTTTAAAATTTGCAGACTCCTATAGACTTTAATGAAACATCTAGTCACAAAAGAAAAAAAAAACCCACACAGAAACACAGAACAAAAATTCGGATAAAAAAAAAAAAACAAACAAGAAAAAAAACAAGGAAAACACAGTGAAAAAAGTGGCATTTTCAAAAGAACGCTGTGCACGTAATCATGACAGAAATAAACTTGCTGTAACAGTGAAACTCCCTTTGCACGCTAATTATTACTTTTCAGGATGATCAACAGGAAGACCTCTCTGAAAACATTGTCACACTACTAAAAGACAGTAAACCAGCCAATTAGGTTCTTAGGCGCTTTTGCTCTGATTTCAGACCACTGTCATATGGCAGGATATTAGCGTTAAAGCCCTACCATACCTGGACTGAAATTAAAACACTCTATGCACATCCAAGTGCAGTTCAGTAGAATTTAAAGGGGTTATCCTGGAAAAGATAAGGATGAATTATCCTCAGGATAGGTCATCGTTATCACATCAGCGGCAGTCCAAGTCCCAGCATCCCCGCCAATGAGCTGTTTCACGGACCAACTGTGCTCACCGAAGCTCTGGTGAGCAATGCAGGCTGCTGGCAGCTTTCCAAGGACAGCACTGTACATCGTATGGAGGCAGTGCTTGGTATTGCAGCTCAGCCCCATTGACTTGAATGGGGCTGAGCTGCAACTAGGTCATGTGACAGTGGTGTCACTGGTATACCTGCCCTAGGAAGAGGCTGTGGTGCTCTAACAGCTAATTGGCAGGTGTCGTTCCCCCGCAGATCTGATACTGATGACCTATCCTGAGGATAAATCATAAATATCTTTTCCTGGATAAACCCTTTAAAGGAGCCAGTTTAGATACATAATATGAGACAGTTAAAGGGGTTGTACAGCCATGTAAAAAAATGTTGAAAACTGCTTAGAATCTTTTAATAAAATGAAGTAACAGGCACCTTATCAATCCCATGGCAATCACTGTCCGCAGCGATTTACTCAGTGAAGTTGACAGGACCCGTTACAGCCAGTGATTGCAGCAGTCACATGTCCATGTGGGGACATCATTGCTGGGGCAGGAAGTACCGAGACTGTTGGGGCCTGGAAAGTTTCAGAATGGGAGCAGGGCTGTGGTTCGGAGTCATGTCAAATATATTATTAATATGGTAAAATTTATAAGATTCATAGCTTGTTGCTTATATACGGTCATGAATTTAGAAAAGTGTTGAAATCTTATTCATTTAAATAAATGTTAGGTGCTAACAATACAAGGCCCCTACTAATAAAAAAAAAACTAATAACTGGGATGTGCTAGAAAGGTCTACTGAAAATTTGTTTCTAACTATTATTCATGAGCCATTTATGAAGGAGTCAGAAACACTGACGACTCAGAACGAGGTAATGAAGATGACTTTTTGTATCATTTTATATTCAAAAACATTTATAAGCATGGGCAAATCCTTTAAAGGGGTTGTGCAGCCAGTACATATTGATGACCTATCCTCAGGATACGTCATCAATATCAGAACGGCGGGGGTCTGGCTCCCAGCAACCCCGCCGATCAGTTGTTTGAAGACTTTCTCTTCAAGATCACACTGCTCGTCATCTTGGAAGTCTCGGCAGAGCAGTGAAATTAAAGGTGCTTGTTTCATTCACTTAAAATGGACAAGCTCTTATAATTACACTGTGCCACCTCCTCTTCAAACAGCTGATGGCCAGGAGTCAGACCTTCATGAAACTGATATGCATGACCTATTCTGAGGACAGGTCATCAATATATACTGTTCCAGCACTAGACAGCGCATAAAGCAATAGAAATATACACTATAATGCCAATGACAATGCATTTGGTCATAGCTAGTTGGGCACTTCTGTTTGGTTAATCTGGCTGAGAAATTCCTCAAAAACAAAAGAAAAAAAAAGTATCAAGAAAACTGTCGAAAGGCAGCAAAATAAACAAAAGTTCTTTATCTCATAAACTGACCATACATTTATCATGGAAACTGTAAAACACATACAATTAAGCCGTCTCCTGCATGCTCCACCCACACACAGATGTATACATGTTAACAGCCCCCACTACAACTTCAAGAATGTTACTCATAGCGCGAAGCACTATTATTACTGTGAAGGTTTTGATCATCTGATAGAGTCTTTAAAAATATATAAAAAATAAACAAACTTTTTACAGCAAAGCGGGGGTTCTGATTTGCCTTTCTAGCACAGGCAGCTGTCTCCAAATTCTTTTTCTGTCTGTCGTCTCTTGACCTCCTCTGTTCCTGTTAACTGTTATTTCTTAATTACATATCGAACTGAAGAAATAGCAACCTGAAAATGATTTGCTATCTTCTTATAGCCATCTCCGGCTTTGTGGGCTTCAACCATTTTCAGAGTGTGAGGCCCCATTCACAAGACCATATTTTTGGTCCGCATCCGATCCGCATTTTTAGCAGATTGAATCAATGGGTCTGCAAAAAATGCGAACACACCGTGGGCTGTCCACATTCATATGTCCATTCCGTAGTCCCACAAAAAGAACATGTCCTGATTAGAGATGAGCGAATATTAAAATGTTTGCGTGCTCGGTACAAATTTTTCCAAAAGTTCGTATATTCGTTCCGAATAACAAACCCTATTAAAGTCAATGGGAGATCCGAGCATTTTTGCAAGGGACCCAAGTTCTTCACAGGCAAGGTTGCCTAAACACCTGAAAACCTCTGAAAGTGATGGAAAACCACGGAAATGGATAGGGAACACCAGGGGCAGCATGCATGGAGCAGGCAGAGACAGTGCAAGGAGCGACAGCACCTTGTCCGATAAAGTGTACGCTATTGCTACGTATAATTTACTCTATACGCTGTTGCGTATGAATTCAAGTGAAACCATTACCACTTGCAAACATAGAGAAGCTGATGTATGAAGTTAGCTTGCACACGTGTGCACAAAATGCTATTATGCACGCACAATACGCACCACAGTATACACACTATACTAATGTACGTAATGTACGTATACTAATGTACGTACATATTTCGTACGCTTTCGCTATCCCTATCACACGCACACTCTTTCCCCCTCCTAAAACCACAAGGTGTGTGATCTGAGCCCCAGGCGTACGCATATATATATAATAGCAGGTCACCTGATGCAGGCAGCCAATCACTCCTAGACACTTAGAAAAGGTAGTAGGTCATGGCAGGAGGTCCACCAGGCCCATGTTTATTGGCTAAGAAATAGGCGCTAAACATGCAGGGAGGAGTTTAAAAAAAAAAAAACACGAATTTCACACGCTACTCAGCCGAGTAACGAATATTTATGAGTACGCAAATATCCATGCGGATAACTAATCTTTACCAATATATTCGCTCATCTCTAGTCTTGATGCAACACAGATGTCACACAGACATTATCTGTATTTTTTGCAGACCACAAAATACATATAAATACAACTCACGTGAATGCACCATTAGGCAGCTGCTTAGAAGAACCCATGGCTGCTGCTTTTTGAGACAAGGTTAGGGGTTGTTCACATATCAGTTATTTGATCAGTTATTTCCATCAGTTATTGTGAGCCAAAACCAGGTGCGGGTCAAAAACACCAAACAGGTGCAGGTCTTTTCATTATACCTGATCTCTGTTTAGTGTCCACTCCTGGTTTTAGCTGACAATAACTGATGGAAATAACTGATCAAATAACTGATATGTGAACAACCCCTTAGAGGAGTCTGGGTATTTATAGAGCTTTGTTTGCATCACCTGGCCTTTCCCAACAATGATTGTGAACAAGCCTTAACACTAACCGGCTATTTAAGGTCTGAGACCTGGGTCAAAGTCATCTGAGCTCTCAAATCTCCTTGGGTTCCCACACTTCTGAAAAGTACTAATTTCCTTTTTGCACACTAAAACTGTACAAAACCAAAATAATACACCAACATTGTTTATGCCTTTTGGAGATCATTTAATCTTCAACTTGCTTAACTGTTCACAGTACCAGTAATTTTGACCAGAGGTGCCCAGACTTTTGCATGCCACTGTATGTGTAGATTAGCACTTTTTCAGGATATTACATGACTTTTTTTTTTCCAGCAGTTTTCTACTCTCCAGCCTCTATCTATAATCATCAGTTTCCCCTGAACCACAAAGTGAAGACATCTATTCTGTCACGGTTGAGCTGAGAGTGAATGATCAGTGCAGGAGGAGCAGTAGAAGTTGTATGTTTCTCTTATAAGATAAATTACAACCCTTTCCTTGCACTATTGAGTTACGCAAAGCTAGTCGTGATTTATTTTACTAATTAGAATTTCACTTTACCTGAATTTCAATTACTTATCACTGTTTTGCAAAGTTATGATTTATCTCCACACCAGAAAATGCATTGCAAAATATGACATCACTATGTGCTGTATAAAATAGATCTATAATTATAAGATTAATAGATAGGTATGAGACAGGCGGACCGCAAGGTATGAGACAGGCGGACCGCAAGGTATGAGACAGGCGGACCGCAAGGTATGAGACAGGCGGACCGCAAGGTATGAGACAGGCGGACCGCAAGGTATGAGACAGGCGGACCGCAAGGTATGAGACAGGCGGACCGCAAGGTATGAGACAGGCGGACCGCAAGGTATGAGACAGGCGGACCGCAAGGTATGAGACAGGCGGACCGCAAGGTATGAGACAGGCGGACCGCAAGGTATGAGACAGGCGGACCGCAAGGTATGAGACAGGCGGACCGCAAGGTATGAGACAGGCGGACCGCAAGGTATGAGACAGGCGGACCGGCCGGGACAGGGACCGCAAGGTATGAGACAGGCGGACCGCAAGGTATGAGACAGGCGGACCGCAAGGTATGAGACAGGCGGACCGCAAGGTATGAGACAGGCGGACCGCAAGGTATGAGACAGGCGGACCGCAAGGTATGAGACAGGCGGACCGCAAGGTATGAGACAGGCGGACCGCAAGGTATGAGACAGACCGAACGAAAGGTATGAGACAGACCGAACGAAAGGTATGAGACAGACCGAACGAAAGGTATGAGATAGATATATACACTCACCGGCCACTTTATTAGGTACACCATGCTAGTAACGGGTTGGACCCCCTTTTGCCTTCAGAACTGCCTCAATTCTTCGTGGCATAGATTCAACAAGGTGCTGGAAGCATTCCTCAGAGATTTTGGTCCATATTGACATGATGGCATCACACAGTTGCCGCAGATTTGTCGGCTGCACATCCATGATGCGAATCTCCCGTTCCACCACATCCCAAAGATGCTCTATTGGATTGAGATCTGGTGACTGTGGAGGCCATTTGAGTACAGTGAACTCATTGTCATGTTCAAGAAACCAGTCTGAGATGATTCCAGCTTTATGACATGGCGCATTATCCTGCTGAAAGTAGCCATCAGATGTTGGGTACATTGTGGTCATAAAGGGATGGACATGGTCAGCAACAATACTCAGGTAGGCTGTGGCGTTGCAACGATGCTCAATTGGTACCAAGGGGCCCAAAGAGTGCCAAGAAAATATTCCCCACACCATGACACCACCACCAGCTTGAACCGTTGATACAAGGCAGGATGGATCCATGCTTTCATGTTGTTGACGCCAAATTCTGACCCTACCATCCGAATGTCGCAGCAGAAATCGAGACTCATCAGACCAGGCAACGTTTTTCCAATCTTCTACTGTCCAATTTCGATGAGCTTGTGCAAATTGTAGCCTCAGTTTCCTGTTCTTAGCTGAAAGGAGTGGCACCCGGTGTGGTCTTCTGCTGCTGTAGCCCATCTGCCTCAAAGTTCGACGTACTGTGCGTTCAGAGATGCTCTTCTGCCTACCTTGGTTGTAACGGGTGGCAATTTGAGTCACTGTTGCCTTTCTATCAGCTCGAACCAGTCTGCCCATTCTCCTCTGACCTCTGGCATCAACAAGGCATTTCCGCCCACAGAACTGCCGCTCACTGGATGTTTTTTCTTTTTCGGACCATTCTCTGTAAACCCTAGAGATGGTTGTGCGTGAAAATCCCAGTAGATCAGCAGTTTCTGAAATACTCAGACCAGCCCTTCTGGCACCAACAACCATGCCACGTTCAAAGGCACTCAAATCACCTTTCTTCCCCATACTGATGCTCGGTTTGAACTGCAGGAGATTGTCTTGACCATGTCTACATGCCTAAATGCACTGAGTTTCTGCCATGTGATTGGCTGATTAGAAATTAAGTGTTAACGAGCAGTTGGACAGGTGTACCTAATAAAGTGGCCGGTGAGTGTAGATAATAGATAAATAGATAGATAGTTGGAAAAGCTGGTAATAGTCATGAAGTGGTTTTCTGTGCTGCTGTTTGTATAATTCTAGGGATGGAGGTGATTCCATGTTGAGATGGTACATAGTGCTTTGAAAATGTATCCATCCCCCGAGACATGAGGTGAATGAGATCTCCTCACATCCTATTACCTTCCCAAAAACATCGAGTCAGTATTAGCAAAATGGCTTTTTAATGCTCCTCAAAGTGGTCTGTTATGTTCACTCTCACTCTGCCCTGCCTCTGGCTTCACAGGCACTTAGAGCCCCCCTAAATAATTAATATTTCACCGCCTCTGACCAGGCAAGTACTGCAGGTCGATTAGTGTTTGCAGCCTGTGAATGTTTTGTTTCAAACATCAAAAACATGAAATTAAATGTACCTCCCGTTACAGCGGCATGGCTGCCTTACCAGGGTTCTTATATAATAAATCCGCTGATGAATCAGTCAGAGAGAAAGCTGCCTACAAAGGTTCACCGCATGGTCCAGTACTAAAAAGACCTAATGGAGAGGAATGAAACACACATCCCAGCAGGCCGAGGGTGTAAATGTCATGCATGCATGCTAATTGAGGAGATCCAGGAAAAAAGTGACAACCTAATGAGGAAACGCTGAAATTATTATCTCCATAATCTTCTTTATTCATGGTGCAAAACAACAGAATTATTTTACTATATGGTAATCTATTAGGAGAGATGCTGGCAGATCCTGCAGCGCTCCTCTGCTTTATTCTAACAGTTCTTCCATAGCTACTGGCTTCTGTAGGTGGTTTTCTGATGGCCCTTCCGATTTCTGTCTGCAAAACATGGAAGTATCTGGATGTTCGGATGCTGTCTAGGTGCGGCCATTTTTTCCCCAGACTTATTCATTTAAATGAATGAGTCTTGTACAGAAAAAGGACAAATACCGTGCATGCTGCAAATTGTACCACTTTCTTTAATGGATCCTTGCACTATGCGGGAGCAGTTCGGACAGCACATAGATGGAAAAGATTGCTGTCTAAGGCTAACTTCACACTAGCGCTAAGAGATCTCTCCAGAGCTCTCTGGATCCAGCATTGCAGTGGTTTTTGTCTGGCTGATTCTTGGCATATTAGCCGGGGTGTGGCGAGGTCCCTGCTGGACCCCATTACAGTTAACGAACCTGGCGTGAATTCAGGTACCATCCGGCAACGCTGGATCCAGAGAGTTCCGGTAGGCTATTTCCTGCCGGGTTACTTAGCGCTAGTCTAAATTAGGCCTTAGGGTACATTCACATGCCAGATTTTGATGCCGTCAAAATTTGCTTCGTACTGTGAAGCAGAATTTGGACCCACACACAGTTTTACCCCACTGAATGTAGCTAAACCACGGGTGGACAACCACCGTGGCTTCCAGAGGCATTAATCCCATTTCTAGTCATTGCCTCATATAAGAAGGGTTTTACAAAATTCTATACATTTTGTTATATTTGTCATACATTTTTTGATTGCTTGTATTTCAGATTGGTAGGAGTATGATGGCATGGGATGTTAATATTGGCCAGTATTTTATAGAATATATTTTTATGGAGACGTTACATCAACAAACCACAAAAGTACCGTATATGTTTTTATGGGGGGATCCCACTTTAACAATTGAGCATTTCAGTGAGAAGTTCTCCATCATAGGAGCTAGGAAACTGTAGAACTGTAGAGGTAGGAGAACTAGGGAAAGGATGCTAATGCTGGATCCATCACATGAAGGACACCAAAGGCACCCAACTATTGGACATAATGGGGTCCATTGGGTGTCCGTCACATTGTCATCATTTTACAAGACAGAAAAGTGCACGCTGCGTTATTTTGAAAAAAAAAAATCTGCGACTGAGGCTTCTAAGAGATTTGAACACCACCTAAACTCTTATACCCATGCAAACTGAAAAAACAGATTTGTTTCATACAAGCCACTTGTGTGCTTTATCATCATAACCAGTAACCCACAGAGCAAAATATTATTTCATCACTTAAGTAACCATTTATAAGGTGAAAAAATGTTCCCATGAAAAGTAGGCTTAAATACACAGTACTATTTGCTTCAATAAGATCCAGCAAAGAGTTCTGTAAACAAGGAAGGCCTGACCATATTCAAATACACCCCTATTCTTCAAACGCCAAGAACTTGGCTGCTTCCTAGTAACTGGCAAGATGTTCACATGAAAAAGAATTGATGTGGGAAAAGTCAGAAAGGTCCATGAGGAGTAGACACCAAAAGAGTAGAAACCGCTTCCTAATTTAGAAAAGGAAGTGTTTACTAGGCTATTGAAGAGAGAGAAATTATTTTCTTACAAAAAAGCATCAAGTTTAAATAGGTCATCACCACAAATAAAATGTTATGTAGTTATATTAATAATAATAAAAAATTAAAAAATCACAAAGTGGTTGGCCCATGAGGTCAACCCATGGCCTATTGGGACCCCTTCTACAGCAAGGATGGCAGAAGCTCTTGTGCTGCATTCAGTATGGGCAGTTGCATTTAATACTACATTTCATCTACATGAGAAATAAGAAGCTTATGCAGTTTCTCAGGGACAAAATCAGCTCTTTGCCAGGTCTCGGAGGATGCACTGGACAACTGGTGTACTAGCGACAGAATCATTTGCAACAAAGGTTCATTTGATGCTCCTCAGGTGTGAAGGCTAATCCATTTGGTCCGATCCCACAGAACAACAGTTACTATAGCACAACATTTCTGAAACCGCTACTTCTGGCTACGACATGAAAAGAACACAATTTATAACAGCTTTATGCATTTGGGCCTGAGTAGCTACAGACCAGTTAGAGTTCCCATACTGACCCCTGTCCACCGCCAAAAAAACCTACAATGGGCACGTGAGCATCAGAACTGGGCCTATGAGTTGTTTTAATTTACATCATGGCGATGGTCAGGGGTGTGTGCGTCGCCTACTTGTGGTAGAGATGACACCAGAATGCACTATAGAAACTGATGGAAGTAGTGTGATGACCTAGGCAATGTTCTGCTGGAAATCTTATGCCCTGTCATTCACGTGGATATTTCTGAAACATATAATCCACTTAAACATTGCTGCACACCAAGCACACCGCTTCAAGGCAACAGTATTTCCTATTAGTATTGGCCTCTTTCAGCAGGATAAGGTTGTTCAGGCATGCTTTGGGGAACATGACAAAAGGTTCAAGGTGTTGACTTGGCCTCCCAATTCCACAGATCTCAATCTGATCAAGCATCTGCTGGAAAACAAATTCGATCCTGGGAGGCCACACAACTAAAAGACCTGCTGCTGACATTTTGGTGCCTGATACTGTACCATGGTACTCCTTCACAAGTCTTGGAGTCCATGTCTCAATGAGTCAGCGTAGTTCTGGAGGCATAAGGGGAACCTACGCAATATTAGATTTTAATGTTATGGCTGACGGGTGTTTTTTCCACCTCAGCAGCCATTCGTTTTCAGTGGGATAACAAGTAGTCCAGCAAAATGTCTTCTTTTAAGATGTCTAGCTTATCTCACATGAACACTTACACATATATCTGGGAATGTTACGAGTAGCTCTTTTTATATGCTGCCGTTTAGGCTCATTGCTTCTTTAAAGCAGCTACAGGCACCATGCAGAAAATGTCAGCAAAGGGTTAACCACCCTGCAAATAGTTGGTCTAGTACTTCAGAGTGAAATATGACAGGGCCAGTTGGCTGTCAATATATTTACTAAGTGTCATTAAAAAAGGAAGTCCAATTGTCATCTGTCAGCAAAAATATGGCAGTTGCCAACCATGGTTAATTATCTGACAGGTGAGGCAACAGAGAGCACACATAGGTGGTGGCACTGCCGACATTCCACCAAGACGTCTAAAGCCTGTCAGGTCACGTTTATGTTGTGCTCGATATTTTAAGCCCGTTGTACAGTGCACCTCTCCCAGCAGTAACATATGCCCTTGACCCGCACTCTCCTGCTGTAAACTTCTACTGAAATCCAGGAATGCAGAGCCTAACCCCTTAACTGTAACCTAAGGCCACCAGGACAGATATAGTAACAAATAAAGGCATTGGCCCAAATTTACTAATGACCCTTGTGACTGTTTTTTGCCCTAATTTGTAGTGCAGTGGCTCATTATTAGCTTACAGCAAAAAAAAAAAAAACTTTTTTGTTTATTTTTAGGCTCAAAATGGGAGTGCTGTTTTAATTTGGTTCACAATTGACATTGGTGCTTTTTGCCTGTTTCCTGGATGATCAGCAGAACAACTGCAAAAGCTCATTCCCCAATCATTGCTGATCACATGTGCACATTAAAATTATCTTTTGTTGGCAGTACAGCCCCCATGAAGACTGGGGTTTACTGCCAATACTAATGAAAAGGAGTGACTGTACAAACATAACTACTTAAAGGGGTTGTGCAGGTGTATATATTGATGACCTATCGTCAGGATAGGTCATCAATATTAGATCGGCAGGGGTCCGATACCCGACTCCCCTGACGATCAGCTGTTTGAAGAGGAGGTGCCGCTCCATTTGAGCCCTGCTTTCTCTTCATTACACTGCACGTTGTCTCCATTTAATTGAATGGGTTGAGTACTTGTAATTACACTACGTCACTGTAGTGTAACTAAGAGGAAGCAATGCCATCTCCTCTTCAAACAGCTGATCAGTGGGTTGCTGCATGTTGGACCCCCGTTGATCTGATACTGATGATTAGGGATGATCCAGAGGATAGGTCATCAAGGTGAAAGCCCTGAACAGTCCCTTTATGATCGTTCATAATGATATACCTGTGTAAAACGTCTTGAAATGAGCAACGATCAACTTGCTATATGGTCAATCAGTGCCCCTTACAGGCAGAAATCTGGCTGTGTGAAGTGACCTCAAGGTGCACACAATAGACTATAATGCAGATTGCTTATCAAGAAATTTCCATCTGTCATCTCAACACCTAGAGGCTCTGGAATTTACCAGGAGTCTTGGAGTGCCAAGAACGTCAACCTAATTTTGTCGAAGTTAAAGTGTAATTGTCTTTTTTTTTTTAAGGGATGGGAATATTAAACATTTTTGTAACATACTTTATTAGGGAAAGATGTGTAAAAAAAAGTCTCCTTAGCAATGCTCAGACTAAGCAGTCCATCTTCAGCGTTTTACTGAGTGCTGAAGATGATTAGGTGCTAACATATTGTACAGAAGCAGGCTTCTTCTGCATCTTCCTCCCTACAAAGTATGTGCCCTCTCTGCATGGGTGCCATGTGCTACCCACCTGCAGCTCTGCTTGATTATCTCTTTTCTTTGTGCTTCTCAGTTACTAAATGCAGAGCAGAGAGAAGAAAGGGACGGCCAGCACTTAGTGCAGAAGATATGTTCTATGTGCCTGTATATCCACTGTCAGTGCTGAAAGCCTCATCTCCCCCATGAGCTCAGTAGCAGACAATGAAGAGAGAGGAGAACAGGGCATCCAGAGCTTAGTACTGACAGCAGGTATACAGAGACATTGTATGTGCTATCAGTGCTAAACTTCTCTCGCTTCCGTACACTCAGGTCATTGAGAAGCGTAGGGAATAGAGACAAAAAAGCAGCGCTGCCACTGGTTAGCACTGGCAGCAAGTCACATAGGCAAGGAGACAGGCAGAGAGAGGGCACATATAAGAAGGTAGTGGCTCAGGTAGTCGGCTAAGAGGCAGACTGGACACCTGACCCTGTATGTTCTGTGTTCCACAGTCATCTTCAGTATTCAGTTGACAGCTGAAGACAGATTTCCCTTAGCAATGCTTTTTTACACCTAAAACAGATGTTGCATGCTTTGTAAATGACCTCCAATATGTGTGACACCTCCCAAAGGATGCTTTTATACATATCGTTTCAAAGTAGTTTTTGAAGCCAAAGCAATAAGTGAATAGCAAAGAAGGTGGTGGTGATAGTGGTGGGGGTATATAGGAAAGATTCTTCTCTGTTTTATTAATTTACTCCAAGTTTGGTTTTAAAAACTGCACGTGTACGAGCTCCCTGAGACTCGGAACGTGCCTATCTTGTAAGCGATTATTTCCACTCACATAGACATAAAAGCCTCAAACCCTGAGAATCCTATAAAGCTACAAAGTCCAAGATCTGTCAGTCAGCATGAAATACAGCGATAACCGTGCCTTGTTTTCCAGCTGATCTATTTCTATTTTCAGGCTTTATGCCGCTCTTGGAGAGAACTGATAAATCCCAGGACTACAGTACTTATTAATTAAATGGCAAGGAAAGATGACTGCAGCTTTAAGACCTTAGCACAGCAGAAACTGACGAATGAACTGAGAATCCAGGATTTACCACCTCCTTGGACAACCACCAAAAACATGTCTTAATCCCTTCTAGAAATCAATCTGCTCTCCATGCCAACGCTCCTTGTGCCCAGCCAATTTCCTCCGCAGCACAAGGGGAGGGTCAGACAACGAGAGGAACAGCTTCAATGTACCCTCGGCAGCAGCTGCAGGAAGCACCATTGCAGAGGCAGCATTTGTTGGGGACTTGTCATAACAATGAACTTGAGTCTACTCTGTTACAAGTCCTTGTAGGGTGTTGAAGGCCAGCAGCTCCCACACAGGGGCCAGGCATAGCATCAGTCAAATATGGGAAAGCAAGCTGAAAACACGCACTGTCGAATATTTCTGCCATTCTTCCTCTCCCTAATCGCACCCATAAATACCAAAAGCACAAATGTTATGCACTGAAGCACACTCATAACTAGGACCGTTATTCACAGACCGAAGTAGCGGACTCAATGAGGAGAGGAGCCTGGAGGTTTATCTATCCGATGAGCCCAACCTGCACACTGAAAGGAACGCTATGAGCTGCACCTGCAATAATGAAGGCGAAATAGAGATCACCTGAATATATCTATATACAATGACAGCATGGGTTGTTAGCGCAGGCTTCAGATGCCACCAGCCCATCCCACCTTCCAGGAGAACTAGCTGCTTCAACAGCAATTTAAAGTGGTTCTCCACAATTTAAAGAAACAGAATATAAGTGGGGAACGTGATACAATGTAAAAAAGAGCAATTACACCCCACTGATTCGGTGGTCCCATACCATATCGAGGGCCACCACAGCCAATCACTGGCCTCAGCAGTGATGCTTGAGCATAAGAACATGGCCACTGATTCCAGTGGTCACATGGATGTACAAGCATGTCCCAGCTTCAGGAAAACAAATATTGGCTGTGCTGGATTGGCAAGGGATTTAATAGGTGTGCATTGGTTATTTTTTTTTTATAGAATTGCCTGTTTAAAGTAATTTTTTATTTTATTTTAGTAACCCCTTTAAAGTTATATTCCAGCTTTTAGACACTGATGACCTATCCTCCTAACGCAGCTCAGCTCCCATTCAAGTGAAAAGGAGCTGAGCTGCAGTACCCCTGCCACTACAACTCCTTTCACTGTTTAGTTTCCGGCAGCTGCTGTCAGACCTCATCCCTCTGATATTGATGACTTATCCCATGTATAGGTCAGTCATATCTAACCCCAAAAAACTATTTGGAGGGAATGATAACTATTCTGGAGTAAAAAAAAAATTTTGCAAGCCCAGTGTTTGCTTTTTTTTTTTTTTTTTTTTTTTTTTTAAACACAACTTGCAAGTGAAAAACACCCTTGCCGCTTTCCCAAATAGGGGGCAGAGGGTGGAGATGAAGAAGGGCCAGCAAGCCTGGCACATTTATCTGAATTTATGCCAGTTTTCTGACGTAGATTTCTGTTTAGGCGATGGACTGCCAGAGGTGCCCCTAATGTATGACCAGGCCGGTACCTGGAGAGCAGGGGAGATCATAGACTGGCGTAAAATGTGGTCTATGATAAATACCCCTCTGTATTAAAATTTTTCATATGACCTGATTAGAAAACTCTGCTGAACTAACTTCTCTGTGACATATTTAGGAAGAAAAATGCACTTACAGAGGACCTCGAGGTAGAGGACAAGCTCATGACAGACCAGAGCTTTCCTAGGTTCGTCCCAGGGATAAATCTATATTTAACTGCCTCCTAGGGCTGTGGTCTCACGAGGGGCATGAATAGCGCAGCTTGTATATTTAGTCTATGGGAAGCTCTATACCAGAGACAAAATATTAACATATTTTACAAGCAAGTTCCTACTGCTAATTAAGCAAGGAATCTCCAGCTCTAAATAACAGGGGGTTGTCTTAATAAGCCAAGGTTAAAAGTCCAAATCATGCAAAGGTCCTGTCAGCACTAAAGACTCTCAAGTCCTACCACTACCATCAATACAAACAAACAAGGCAAACAAGATCACTACCACATCTACAACCTCATATAAAGGGGAGAAAAACAGGAGCAGAGGAAACCGCTTCCGTTACGGAGTCCACTCCCATAAGCAAATATGCCTTGGCCAGCAAGGAAATACGAATATGTTAAATTTAAGTACAGACTATTTATTGTCCTAACAAGGCTAGCTTCAGACAGTTGTCACATTTAGGCCATTCCTAAAACCCTTCAGTGATCCTAGTTCAGTTTAAACATGGAGGAATCGGGTCTTTTGTAAGCAATTCAGTATTCATAAAAATGAAATGATCTGATAAATGATAGGTCATCAGTATCTGATCGGTGAGGGTCTGACACCCGGGACCCCCGCCGATCAGCTGTTTGAGAAGGCACCGGCGCTCCAGCTTTTCCTAGGCCAGTGACGTCACGTTCATCGGTCACATGGCCTAAGAGCGGCTCAGCCCCATTCAAGTGAATGGGGCTGAGCTGCGATACCAAGCACAGTCGCTGTACAGTGTATGGAGCTGTGCTTGGTGAGCTGAGAGAAGGCCTCAACGCTCATGGGAGCACCGGTGCCTTCTCAAACAGCTGATCAGCGGGGTTACTGCGTGACGGACCCCCACCTATCAGATACTGATGACCAATCCTGAGGATAGGTCATCAGTAGTTAACGCCTGGAAAACCCCTTTAAAGAAGTGGGACACATTATCAAATGTTTTCAAAATTCCAAATTTTTCCAGAAAACGGCCACTAATGGAGGGGCACAGGGTCATACCCGTGCATCAGGAGGCTCCTCAAAATAACACTGGGCATGGCATTAGAAAGTAGTGCATGCACAGTGCCTTAAAGTGTTAGTTAAGTAGGCAACTAATGGATGGGGTCTGGTCATGTGCCCCTTCATCAGCGGGCATGTTCCAGACGGGAGCCGCTTAGAAGTTAGTAGGCAGTTATATCATCATCTTTAGAAAGAATTTTGATAAAATGGGCCATGCCCTTATAACATATTAGACGGGTTGGGCTATTTGTTAAACCTGTAAATCTAAGGCCTGCTGGTCGTGGCAATGGGCAGCATGGTGGCTCATTGGCCAGCACTATCCAACGTTAAGTGTAACATTGAAAATAGCCGACCATTGAGCCAACATATATGGTGGCTCAGTGGTCAGCACGATTGCTTTGCAGCACTGGGGTCTTGGGTTCGAATATGACCAAGGACAACATCGGTGTAGAGCTTGTACATTGGATGCATGCGTGAGTTTTTTCTGGTTTCTTCCCATACTCCAAAAGCATACTGGTTAGTTTAGACTGTGAGCCTCAGTGGGGACATATATCAAGATTACAACATGTGCAGAATACATTGGCGTCATATAATAAATAATAACATGCCTAATATATCCATCTTTCTATGCCAGTTGCTGACAATAATAGCAATGGTGTGATTGGCTCTGACCAGTGGAAATTTGCTCCTCCAGTCAGAACAACTGTAGGGCTTGTTCTGAATTTTTCTCCGTTTTAGTGATGTAGCCCACATGACAGAATTCAGTAATCAGATTAAAAAATACATGTGTAGTCATAGGGTGTCCAGCATTTGGATCATATCGGATTGTGGCAAATCTTTCAACCTATGGCTAGATGAAGATTAGGTATAAGGTATGAAGTATGTATAATTTGCTATTTGGCTTGAATACAGGTGTATTGACACAGAGACCTGGAAGATGCATATTTGCTGTGGACGAGGCATGTTTGATTTGGGGGCAGTACGCACTGTTTATTGGATCCGGTAATGAGAATGATGTAGACAGATGATCAGCAAAGAACAGATGGTTTACTCCTTACAGGTGTAACAACTTCTCTGTTTCATGGATGGTCATAAGAATAGCAGAAGACTAAAGCCGGGTTCACATCACCATTTCCTTTTCCGTTCTGATCCATCAGAAGAAAAAAAAAAAGAGGTCCTGTATTTTAGGCATCCATTGTACACATTTTGCCTCTGTTTTAGCCATTTCTTTTAGATGGAAAAAAAGTCCTGCATGCACTTTGATTTAAGGGCTAGGCAGTGTTAGGGCTCATGCACACAACCGTATGTATTTTGCGGTCATACGGATGAGCTCAGTGTGCATTCCGTTTTTTCAGAACAGAACAGCTGGCCGCTAGTTCTATCTTTGTCTGTTATGCGAACAATAATAGGACATGTTCTATTTTTTTTGCGGAACAGACATGCTGACATATGGAAAGGCAATGCACACAGAGTATCTTGTTTTTTTTGCAGACCCATTGAAATAAATGGTTTCGCATACGTCCCAAAAAAAAAAAAAAAAAAAAACACGGAAACAAAATGAATGCGTGTGCATGAGCCCTTAACGTGATCATATCCGACCCCAACTTCTCCTGAACTCTTGTGCTGCTTCACGCGCTTTACTTTCCAGAACAGGCACAGTACAGGAAAGAGAACTGCTGGTGAGCCTCTTACCTGTATGGCACCTGTGCTGGATACTGAAGCGCACCCCTTGCCCTGTCAATCAAAGAAGAGAGGACACAGCAGTTGCAGAGACAGCAAAGCCTCTAGGAGTCATGGTAACTTTCCCGTTGTGAGGCTCATTTACATACATTAAAATTTAGATTTTTTTTCAGCAATATGGGCACATATGAACATAGGATCAACACAGATGTCTTCAGCTGCCAAGTGCACATGTAACAGGTACAAATCTGCTGACAGATGCCTTTTAAAGGAAGATAATCTGTCACCAGAAGCTGACAGCAGCTTACTTCCCTCTCCATGGAAAACACGCAGTATGAATCCAGCCGACAGCTATCAAAGGTGTATGGCACAGGTTCACTTTTGTAGAACCAACATTTGTATATTGAGGATTTGTGTATACAGCACTTATGTATTAGAATAGATCCCTTTAGGAGCAGGAACAATTTTTATTTATAGTAGGTAACACATATATTGCAGGCTAGCAAAATGGCATTTACTTCTCTGCATTTTTTTATGTCTTTTATTTAGTGTGCAAATATTATGCAATACAGATATCCGGAGCCAAACATGAATTATAATGACTGTGCTTGCACTGATTGATTGGCCTGTGTGAGGTATACAACATTAAAGCACTTATCCCATGAATGATGTAAAAAAAAAAATAAATTAAATCATACATAATCTAATACACGATAACCTCTTTTAACAAAGCCGGAACCAGCCCTCTACCTCACATGGATCCAGAGATCTCCCTGTTCATTGCTCCAATTGTTCTGATAATTTTATTTCAGGCTGGTCGCTTAGGAGGTGTCTTCTTTCTCAGGGGGTGTGTCCCTTCTAATGCATCTGGTGGCAGTTGAAGGATGGAACTGAGCATGTGCTTCCATCTCAGTGAGCAGGACAGAGAAATTAGAGAAAAAACAGCAGGTGGCGCTATAGAGATAGATTTCATTGAACAACTCAGTGGCTATATAAATATTTAATTACATGCAATTATAAAAGTATTCAGATGCTAGAGAATATTTTTGGTAGGACAACCCCTTTAATAAAGTTTCTCTGGAGTGTCATAGGAGGTAAAACATTCGTATACATTTGAAGCCCCCAGGTCCGGCGCTGACAGAGTGTACCTGCAGGTCTAGTCAGTATCACGTTCCTATCTGCTCTGACACGGCAGCTCAGCACTAACATCATGGGAGAGGCAATTCCACTAAATCTAGGTTAGCATTTGTTGAACATGTATTTTACTGATCCCTTCTGACATTGATTGGGATATTTCCCATTTTTTCCACAGGGCAGAGAAATATCAGCAGACTGACTTCCCCGACTGAGGCCTAAAACCAAGCCTGCCTGCTGTGCCCACCCCTCACCCATCCCTGGGTATATCACCGACCACACAGGTAGAGGAGCTTCATGTGGCCTTATTCACATTTATCTCCTGACTTTATAGATCAAGTGGCATGTTCACAGCTTCTACAGTACTACACTTTCCATAAAAGTATTGTGAATGTAACCATGTAGCCTCTTCAGGACCACACAATGGGGCGGATTTACTAATGGATGAGGCACAGTCCCCTATACTGATGCTGGATAATAAATCTGGTGCAAGGATAGATCTTAGACCAACTATTGGTTGGCGTACTCCGAGATACAATTTTATTGCACAATTGTCATGCAATTTTGGCCCTAAACATCACATATTACAAAAAACGTCCCACGTCAGCAAGCCCCATCCACTTTTCGAGTGAGACAGAAAGCATTGTATAAACCCTACTTGTGCCAAATGTCCTGGCTTTTTAGGGGCTGCTCACATCCCATTCTTGCTGTACGTCACGTGTCTGCAAACAGTAGAAACGCACTGAAACAGATGTACCCATAGACAATTAGGGAAACGTAGTTCAAAGTGCATACTTTTGACTCCATTTGTCACGGTTTAGGTTTTTTGTATGTTTTTTTTTTTATGAAGCACTGACTAGTGTCTTAGACAATGCAAATCATAAAGAAAAGCAATATTTCTCAGCAATGCAGACACATATAAACATGGGACCAACAAATGTTTATTCATTTAATTTGGAGCAAGATAGGGGAAGAAAAAAAACACCATTGAGTCTCATAATTTTTTTCCATTTTTAATAACTGACCGACATTAAAGGGGCTTTCAGAGACTTATAAAGGGGCTGTCTCACTTAGCATTTATTATGTAGAGGAAGTTAATACAAGGCACTTACTAATGTACTGTGATTGTCCATATTGCTGCCTGGATTCATCTTTCCATCACAGTATACACTGCTCGTTTCCATGGTAATGACCACCCTGAAAACCATCAATGGTGGTTGTGCTTGCACAATATAGGAAAAAGCGTCAGCATCTCTAGTGGCCAGGACCGTGGAAGAACAGCCAGGCTAGTGTTTTTTCATACAGAGTGCAAGCACGGCCACCATTGCTGGATTGCATTGGTTGTAACCATGGAAACGAGCAGTGCATAACGTGATGGAAAATGAATCCAGCTAGTGAAGGAGGCAATATGGAGAATCACAATATAGTAGTAAGTGGCTTGTAAGTAAGTGAAATTTGCTGAAGTGAGACAACCCCTACCCTCAGGATAGTTCATCAGTATCTGATTGGTGGGGGTCTGACACCAGGAATGATCAGCTGTTTGAGAGGGCAGCTGCGCTTGTAGTAGTGCCACGGCATTTCTCCTGCTTTTCCTAGGCCATGTCACATCACATTCATTGGTCACATGGCCTAGACGCAGCTCAGGCCCATAGAAGTGAATGAGGCCGAGTGTGATACCAAGCACAGCCACTATACAATGTATGCTGTGCTTGGCACAAAGGCGGCCACGGTGCTCACAGGAGTGCCAGTACCTTCTCGAATAGATGATCGGCAGGGGGTCCCCCACCGATCAGATACTGATGACTTATTGCAAGTTGGCGGGTTTCTGCTTGAAAAAAAAAGGGTGCTTAGCGGGAAGGGGGAATAGCTAGAATTTTCGCATAAAATTCTGTCTCAAAGAAAGTCAATCAATCGTCGGTATAGAGTCAGAGAAAAATCCCTGCACCACATTTATCATCCAGCCTACGCCCTGTGATAAATCAGATGCATTTGTAGACAGCCTGTCGAAGCTTACGCCATCTATAAGATTAGTAAATCTGCCCCATTATTCCTAGAAGGGCGTTACACCAGCCCCCAGACAGCACTGGCACATGAACCTCACAGTCCTAATGCCAACATGTTCCATACAATGAATTCACTTTTGACAATGCAAAGGAAAGAGATTGAACATGCATAAGAAATTTCAAACTGAATGACACCGGCTTAAGTAAAGCATTCACATGACGGGGTTTTTTTCCATATAGAATCTATACCAAATACGGTTAACAGCGCTGTGAAGCATACGGCCCTCTGGTTTACACCAATGTCATCTCGCGTTTATTTTAAGGACTTGAACTCCATTAAGACAGAAGGAATAACTCCTTTATAAATGAGATACATTAACGTGAATTGTGCACATTCTAGCACGGATGTGGCGCGCTCCTACAGCTGCGACACCGACCTGAGTTGTTTACAACAGGGGTTAAAGACCTGGGCCTGTAATCTTGGCACGCTGTTGCACGTTCCTTGGCAGCACGGTTTAGTAATGTTTTTTTGTTTTGCTCATATTACGGTGTTAAAGCCGGCACTGATACCACAAGACGAGACAATATAATACACATTGTATCAGCTACAAGCAGAACGCTTGTGCTCCAGGACTGTGTGCTGCCATCTATGTACATCTGGACGTTAAAGGGGCACTACCGCTGAAGGCTAGCTTATCTATTCGAAAATCTATAGATTTTCCAATGGCTCAACTATATCGGCCAGAATGGGAAGGTGCTCCACTCACTCGCCTCAACCTGGCGATAAAACAAAATGAAAAATAAATGCTGGGATTGGGCGGGCACACTATGGCCCTGATTTATCACACCTTCACTCCAGAATTCTGTCTTCAAAAAGTCGCACGATAGGGCTTTTGCGACTTTTTTGCGCATTTTTTTGCGACTTTTTGCATGTGTACACCACTCACTCCAGTTTGTAATATGGGTGGAAAAGTGGGTGTGGTTAGCCATGTTAATGAGTTTCACTCCAGATTTATCATTGCGACTTTTTAAAAAAAGTCGCAAAATAGTCGCAATCTCACTCCAGGAGGAGGGTGGAGTAGCTTCTCTAGACAGAAGTGTTAGGTTTAAGGACAAGCCACATTTATTAAACAACCTGTGACATTTGATAAATGTGGCAGAAAGTACTCCAGCACAGACTGAAGCAAAACTGACTTCAAATATTTTCCTAATGATAAATTCCCCCCTATATCTGTGACATGCAGGCAGAATTGATAAATAATTGATTTAATAATAAAATGGTCCTACACAATGGACCCAAATTACATAACGAAAATACAATCATATGATAATAAAATTATAAAACCATTAAACGGTGCTGAAAAAGTGGTGCTGTTTATATTGAATAGCAGCCGCATCCTCCTCCCGAGCAGAATTGAATGTCTTATACCATTTGGCAAAGTAAAGTGTCCATATCACAAAGCTTGTATATCCAAGACAAGAATGAAATTGAATAAAGGTGAATATGGATGCCTTAATAATAAAGATGCTACAAATGGAGGCACCTTAATAGTTCAAATGACACTCTGAGCACGGCTGATATTTCCCTTGATGATGTTAGGCCCCTCAATGTTAATAACGTTAGTTGATGTCGTCACGTTTCAATTATTGTGAGTATTATTATTGTACATACTATGCATCATTTAACATACGTCCATAAACTATATAAAAAACAAATATGGTGGCAAAATAGTTTAACTCTTTTGCCACTATATTTGTTTTTTTATATAGTTTATGGACGTATGTTAAATGGTGCATAGTATGTACAATATGGGATGCATCTACAAGTTCCAGTAAGGGTTAATAAAAAGAGAAGGTGGGACTGGCGTGATGCTATAAGAGGAAGGGATGGACTTCAAGTTAATATGGCCACTGAGGAAGGAGTCAGGTGAACTCCGAAACGCGTATGGCGTCCATTAATTAAGAAGTCCAGATCCCACCAAAGAAAAAACTCTGTAACGAGTCATTTCTTCACCTCGACATTAGGACAACACAGGGCACGGATTATACGGCAGCATATTGAGCTGGAGATCTGGCGACCCACGTGACACCCCAGATCGAAATCACGTGACTCTTCAAAGTCCCGCGGGAAGACACACAGACGTGTTTTCGCTTCGCAATCTCTGGGAGCACGAGGAAAGCCGATAGACCTACATACAACCCGGGGAACTTTTCGTCCGGTCCCCCATAAGACTGAGAACCCCAGTTTGAAGCCGACTAAGAGTGAGTACATAGCATGAATTACAGTCATGCCAAATAGGAACTGACTAATAATACTCACAATAATTGAAACGTGACATTATCAACTAACGTTATTAACATTGAGGGGCCTAACATCATCAAGGGAAATATCAGCCGTGCTCAGAGTGTCATTTGAACTATTAAGATGCCTCCATTTGTAGCATCTTTATTATTAAGGCATCCATATTCACCTTTATTCAATTTCATTCTTGTCTTGGATATACAAGCTTTGTGATATGGACACTTTACTTTGCCAAATGGTATAAGACATTCAATTCTGCTCGGGAGGAGGATGCGGCTGCTATTCAATATAAACAGCACCACTTTTTCAGCACCGTTTAATGGTTTTATAATTTTATTATCATATGATTGTATTTTCGTTATGTAATTTGGGTCCATTGTGTAGGACCATTTTACTATTAAATCAATCATTTATCCATTCTGCCTGCATGTCACAGATATAGTGTGCCCGCCCAATCCCAGCATTCATTATAGCTTCTCTATTCATTCTATCCTTTACCAGTCTCCATTCTTACCACATGCCCCATTAAATATTCCTTACAAGTCTGTTGTGTAGAAAATAACTCATGGAGGTGGATGAGACGTGCCTGTTATGCTACATTCACGGGGAATCCGATAGCCTGATCCTCTGTCGGCACTCATCGTATCCGGCACTGCAATGTCTTTGCATTGCCATATTCTAAAATCCATAACTTTTTTTTTCACATTGACATCAATGGAGCTCAATGATGGCTTTTATCGATAACATTTTACAGTAGGTACGTATTTTTAGTCACTTTTTACTCAGTTTTTCTGGAAAGAAAAGTGGCCAAAAAAATGTCGATTTGGCCATGTTGATATTTTTTTCCGATTCACCATACAGGATACATACTTTTAAATTTTAATAGTTTGGGCATTTTTGGATGTGGCGATACAAATTATCATTATTTTTTTATTTTATTTTTAAACTTCTGTAACAAAATCTGCAGCGCATAAAAGCGTCCTACTAGCAGCCTGTATTAATAATTAAGGGGTCCCAGGGCCCTCCATTTCTGCTGAGCAAAGGTGATTTCAAGGGTCAGCCCTTACCCCTTTGTCCCTGATCAAACACTTAGAGCTTTTTTAAAGGTAGATCTTATAACCTTTGAAAATACTTTTAGCTGCAAACAAATTATCTTAAGGCCTCTTCCATACAAATTATATGGATGGACTCAGGGTGCGTTCACGAAACTTGCAACATTTTGCAAGCGAGTTCAGTTAGTTTTGTCTGTGTTTGCGTTCAGTGTTTCAGTTTTTTTCCGCACAGGTGCATGAAAACAAACATCTCCTAGCACCATCAGTGAAAAACGCATTGCACCCGAACTGCATCCAGATACAATGCGTCTTTCACTGAATTTCCATTCACTTCTATGGGGCCAGGGCTGCGTGAAAAACACAGAATATAGAACATGCTGCGATTCTCACACAACGCCGAACTGATGCGTGAAAAAAAAACACTCCTGTACACAGACCCATTGAAATGAATGGTTCAGGATTCAGTGCGGGTGCTATCGTTCACGTCACGCATTGCACCTGCGAGGAAAACTCACTTGTGTAAAAGGGGTCTAACTTGATCATGCTCTTTGGTTTCTTGAAGACGTTGGGTAAGAAACTGCTGGTTACTGTGTAAGGCCCCTTTCACACGAGCGAGTTTTCCGTGCGGGTGCAATGCGTGACGTGAATGCATAGCACCCGCACTGAATCCTGACCTATTCATTTCAATGGGTCTGTGTACATGAGCGTTTTTTTTCACGCATCACTTCTGCGTTGCGTGAAAATCGCAGCATGTTCTATATTCTGCGTTTTTCACGCAGCCCTGGCCCCATAGAAGTGAATGGGGCTGCGTGAAAAACGCATTGCATCCGCAAGCAAGTGCGGATACAATGCGTTTTTCACTAATGGTTGCTAAGAGATGTTGTTTGTAAACCTTCAGTTTTTTATCACGCGCGTGAAAAACGCATCAAAACGCATTGCACCTGCGCGGAAAAAACTGAACAACTGAACGCAATCGCAGACAAAACTGACTGAACTTGCTTGCAAAATGGTGCGAGTTTTCCTAAACGCATCCGGACCTAATCCGTGATGCTTGTGTGAAAGGGGCCTAACACATACATAAGTAAAAATGTAGAAAAATAAAAAAATACAAAACATGCACGCAACAGACTAATATCAAGTGCAGCACAGTAACTATTCTTTGCCTTTAAAGGAAACGCTAATCTGCAGCTCTTTGGACTTAACTATTTATTGTGTCTTTCCTTCAGGCTTTTTCACAGAGAAGCTGGCATGGAAGAGACAGCGAGCAGTCTTATGCAGCCAGAACTTTGTGGCCACGTTTTTCAGTGTGTGTTGGTGGGAACATATGTCGGGAAAAACCTCAAACCGAAGAGGCGCAGACTAAAGTACACCCTCATTAGCAGCTGTTTCACTGAGCCAAGTTGTTCTGTCAGCAAACTATAGCACCAAAAGTAAATATCAAAGCAAATTCTGAAGTACTGAAAGCCAGAAAATATGAAAAATAATAATATTTGAGTGCACAAAACAATTATGTTATCATACAGAAGACTGAAAACTTCCCGTTAAAGAAGAACTCCCGGAAAAATTTTTATTCTCTGACCTGTTAGAAAGGTGCATGATAAATTCTGTAGTGATTGTAATTTTCTTATCAGTGACTGTTTCTGTGAGTAAAAACCTCTCTTCTTATTGTAGCTGGGTCATGTGACCAACTCCCTGACCTCCAACTGACCCAGGACAGAAAGCCAGTAACTGCTCTATTCATTCCTATGGGAGCCTCACTTTCAGTCTCATAGGAATACATAGAGAATTAGACTTCCTGTCCACACATAAGTCTATGTGTGAGTTGGTGGGTCTAATTGCTGGTCACATGACACAGATAAGAAACTTCAGGATGATAGAAGTCAAAAATTCAGACACTGGTAAGAAAATGACATTCACTACAGATTACATCATGTACATTTCTAGCAGGACATGGAATACCATTTTTGTCGGGAGTTCTTCTTTAAGTAACACAATTTGACAATGTGGTTATCAAAGCTGAAAAGGTATCCCCAAACAGCCCAAAAAGAATTCTAAAAAACTTGTAGATTGTAAGCCTTGGCAGGCAGGGCCCTCTCTCCTTGTGTACCAGTCTGTAACTCGTCTTGCTCATGCTTAGTGCAATTGTCTGTATTATGTATGTATACCCCCTATCATATGTACAGAGCTATGGAATGAATGGCGCTTTAATAATAAATAATAATTGTTCTAAAGGTTTTGGTCCATCCAATACCTGAAACTTGGCAAGGGGAAGGTGAAGGTACAGAAGGGGTCATGCAAAAAAGTACTGCAGGCAGGAAATATCTCTATGATCTCTGTATCGTGAGACGCCTTATGAGCAACTCCCACCACATGCTTTAGCTACTGACTATTGGTTCTTTGTAACCCTCTCCAGCCCCTCTTCAATATAATATACCGTAACTAAACACCACAGATGTATAAAATATTTCACACACTCAATAAAAAAATTGGATAGTTTAGAGTTAGTAATAGCGCAGCCCAATCCTGAAAGGGCCATATATTGATTACTATGCAGCAAAGAGCAATCAGCTTTTATCTGACATTATGCTTTACAATCAAATCTATAGTGCCTGGAGCACAGGGAAATACAGTCCGTTACCTGTGCCAAGTTACAAATTGCATCTGGTTTGACACCTCACATACGGCAGCTATTTTATAATTGTAGTACTTAAGTCTCCTGGATACACGCTTAGGCCGGGTTCTTCTCACTATATCATTTCCGTTCTTCTGATCCGTTAAAAGAACAGAAAACATCAACAAAATGAAAAGAACGGATCCTGTATTTTAAGTATCCATCATGCTCAGTTATGCACATTTTGCATTTTTGTCTGAGAGCTGTTATTTTAGATGTGTTTAACTGGAAGGAAGGAAGGAGCGAAGGAGGGACAGACAGACTGAAGGAAGGAGCGAAGGAGGGACAGACAGACTGAAGGAAGGAAGGAGGGACAGACAGACTGAAGGAAGGAAGGAGGGACAGACTGAAGGAAGGAAGGAGGGACAGACTGAAGGAAGGAAGGAGGGACAGACTGAAGGAAGGAAGGAAGGAAGGAAGGAAGGAAGGAAGGAGGGAAAGACTGAAGGAAGGAAGGAGGGAAGGAGGGACAGACTGAAGGCAGGAAGGAAGGAGGGACGCACAGACTGAAGGAAGGAAGGAGGGACGCACAGACTGAAGGAAGGAAGGAGGGACGCACAGACTGAAGGAAGGAAGGAGGGACGCACAGACTGAAGGAAAGAAGGAGGGACGCACAGACTGAAGGAAGGAAGGAGGGACGCACAGACTGAAGGAAGGAAGGAGGGACGCACAGACTGAAGGAAGGAAGGAGGGACGCACAGACTGAAGGAAGGAAGGAGGGACGCACAGACTGAAGGAAGGAAGGAGGGACGCACAGACTGAAGGAAGGAAGGAGGGACGCACAGACTGAAGGAAGGAAGGAAGGAAGGAGGGATGCACAGACTGAAGGAAGGAAGGAAGGAAGGAGGGACGCACAGACTGAAGGAAGGAAGGAGGGACGCACAGACTGAAGGAAGGAAGGAGGGACGCACAGACTGAAGGAAGGAAGGAGGGACGCACAGACTGAAGGAAAGAAGGAGGGACGCACAGACTGAAGGAAGGAAGGAGGGACGCACAGACTGAAGGAAGGAAGGAGGGACGCACAGACTGAAGGAAGGAAGGAGGGACGCACAGACTGAAGGAAGGAAGGAGGGACGCACAGACTGAAGGAAGGAAGGAGGACGCACAGATGAGGAAGGAAGGAGGGACGCACAGACTGAAGGAAGGAAGGAGGGACGCACAGACTGAAGGAAGGAAGGAAGGAAGGAGGGATGCACAGACTGAAGGAAGGAAGGAAGGAAGGAGGGATGCACAGACTGAAGGAAGGAAGGAAGGGACGCACAGACTGAAGGAAGGAAGGAGGGACGCACAGACTGAAGGAAGGAGGGACGCACAGACTGAAGGAAGGAAGGAGGGACGCACAGACTGAAGGAAGGAAGGAGGGACGCACAGACTGAAGGAAGGAAGGAGGGACGCACAGACTGAAGGAAGGAAGGAGGGACGCACAGACTGAATGAAGGAAGGAGGGACGCACAGACTGAATGAAGGAAGGAGGGACGCACAGACTGAATGAAGGAAGGAGGGACACACAGACTGAAGGAAGGAAGGAGGGACACACAGACTGAAGGAAGGAAGGAGGGACACACAGACTGAAGGAAGGAAGGACGCACACACAGACTGAAGGAAGGACGGACGCACACACAGACTGAAGGAAGGAAGGACGCACACACAGACTGAAGGAAGGAAGGACGCACAGACTGAAGGAAGGAAGGAGGGATGCACAGACTGAAGGAAGGAAGGAAGGAAGGAGGGATGCACAGACTGAAGGAAGGAAGGAAGGGACGCACAGACTGAAGGAAGGAAGGAGGGACGCACAGACTGGAGGAAGGAAGGAGGGACGCACAGACTGAAGGAAGGAAGGAGGGACGCACAGACTGAAGGAAGGAAGGAGGGACGCACAGACTGAAGGAAGGAAGGAGGGACGCACAGACTGAAGGAAGGAAGGACGCACACACAGAAGGAAGGAAGGAAGGAAGGAGGGATGCACAGACTGAAGGAAGGAAGGAAGGAAGGAAGGAAGGAGGGATGCACAGACTGAAGGAAGGAAGGAAGGGACGCACAGACTGAAGGAAGGAAGGAGGGACGCACAGACTGAAGGAAGGAAGGAGGGACGCACAGACTGAAGGAAGGAAGGAGGGACGCACAGACTGAAGGAAGGAAGGAGGGACGCACAGACTGAAGGAAGGAGGAGGGACGCACAGACTGAAGGAAGGAAGGAAGGAGGGATGCACAGACTGAAGGAAGGAAGGAAGGAAGGAAGGAAGGAGGGATGCACAGACTGAAGGAAGGAAGGAAGGGACGCACAGACTGAAGGAAGGAAGGAGGGACGCACAGACTGAAGGAAGGAAGGAGGGACGCACAGACTGAAGGAAGGAAGGAGGGACGCACAGACTGAAGGAAGGAAGGAGGGACGCACAGACTGAAGGAAGGAAGGAGGGACGCACAGACTGAAGGAAGGAAGGAGGGACACACAGACTGAAGGAAGGAAGGAGGGACACACAGACTGAAGGAAGGAAGGAGGGACACACAGACTGAAGGAAGGAAGGACGCACACACAGACTGAAGGAAGGAAGGACGCACAACACAGACTGAAGGAAGGAAGGACGCACAGACTGAAGGAAGGAAGGAAGGAAGGAGGGATGCACAGACTGAAGGAAGGAAGGAAGGAAGGAAGGAAGGAAGGAGGGATGCACAGACTGAAGGAAGGAAGGAAGGGACGCACAGACTGAAGGAAGGAAGGAGGGACGCACAGACTGAAGGAAGGAAGGAGGGACGCACAGACTGAAGGAAGGAAGGAGGGACGCACAGACTGAAGGAAGGAAGGAGGGACGCACAGACTGAAGGAAGGAAGGAGGGACACACAGACTGAAGGAAGGAAGGAGGGACACACAGACTGAAGGAAGGAAGGACGCACACACAGACTGAAGGAAGGAAGGACGCACACACAGACTGAAGGAAGGAAGGACGCACACACAGAAGGAAGGACGCACAGACTGAAGGAAGGAGGGACAGAAGGAAAGAGGGACGGATGGACGCAAGGAAAGACAGACTGAAGGAAGGAAGGAGGGACAGACTGAAGCATTCTAGACGAGCAAACCGGCTACAGATCCGTCCAAGGCATACTAACCTGAGAAATATGTGGGGAATGTGAATAGTATTCTAAGACTGTTGTGTAATGTTTGCCATAACGGGGAGATTTGTACAGTTCACTACTTCTTTCAATATCATAACAATCTTAGGCTACTTTCACATCTGCGGCACTGCGACCCGGAGGCCAGTTCCGGCACAGAATGCTGGGAATCGTTCGGATACAAACCACAGCATGCAACACTTTGTGTCTGACTGACTCTCTGAATTTTTTGCTGGAATGCAGTTGGATCTCTGCCGGACCCCATTACACCTAAGGGGGTGGTTGGCCATTCTGGAAGCATCTGGCAGTGCCGGATCTGGAGGTTTCCGGCAAGCTGTTCTCTGGCAGAATGGAGCATGCCGAAATACATGCCACAGCTGTGAAAATAGCCTTTGATTCCTTCAAGGTAACTTGTCATGTTGAACAAGCTGGTCATGTTACAGAGCAGGAGGAGCGGAGTACATTGATACATAGTTTTGTAGGAAAAGATCCCAGATATCTTACATTTTACTCATCTAGAACACTGCTCGTTCCAAGCTTAGGAGTCCAGTGGGCGGTCCTACTTTATATTTGACATCAATGAGTGAGACCGTCTACTGGACTCCTAAACCAGAAATGAACATTTAACATATTAATTAGAATGACATACTGAATCTTCTCCCACAAACCTATAATCACTCTGCTCAGCATCTATAGCTCTATAATATGCTGTCTGAAGACTGAACCACATGTTCATGAAGATCGGTTCCCTTTAATATATTTTTATAGCAGTACAATACTTAAAGGGGTTCTGCCATGATTGATGAAAAAATTAACATCAGACATCATATAGTCCATGACAGCCCTGTACCTCACATGGTCCCAGAGATCTCCTCATTCGTTGCTCCAATTGTTCTGCTAGATTTATTTCTGGCTAGCAGCTCAGGGAGTGTGTGCTTTCTGCTGCAGCTCTTTCCTTGTAACTGTCAAAGTTTCTAACGAACGATAGGGCTAGGGGCAGTTGAATATTGAAACCAAACGTGTGCGTCCACCTCAGTGTGGTGGACAAAAAATAGGAACAACAAACAGCAGGTGGCGCTATACAGATACATTTTATTGAATAGCTTAGCAACTATACAAAATATTTAATGGCATGCAATTACAAAAATATTCGGATCTAGGTGCCGGTTTGCAAAATATAGAATGTGTTTTTTGGCACAACCACTTTAAGGAGGGAGAGCGATCGAAGATGACTTCCCTGTCCACATAAAGAAATATCTGCATAGCCCTTTTCCTGCAGAATTAGAAAGCTCTTAATGATAATGTCTCTTTAAGAGAGGGCTTGCACACAAAGCGATCAATATGAATGTAATAATCTGAAGCTGAACTGCAGTAGATTCAGCAGCCTCTTCTAGATTACAGGCAGTGGGACCTTCGGCTGACCCGCACTGCTGTGTTATAGCAGGTAAACTGATCTTAATCTGATTGTTGGCCATGTCATTGTCTTTCATCTACACTGTACAGAGCCACAGAACATGTTGGTGCATAAATAAATGATGCTTATAAAAAATTATCTTGCTGAAACTTGGGATAAGGTCTTGAATTTTCGAACAGATATTGCTTTGTTTGCTTGTGTCTCTAGAAATATAGCAGAAGCTACACAGTAAGGGCTCATGCACACGAACGTGTGCCGGCCGTGCCCGTGCTGCGGGCCGCATACGGCGGGTCCGCAATAAACGGGCACCGGCCGGTTGGTGCATAAATAAATGATGCTTATAAAAAATTATCTTGCTGAAACTTGGGATAAGGTCTTGAATTTTCGAACAGATATTGCTTTGTTTGCTTGTGTCTCTAGAAATATAGCAGAAGCTACACAGTAAGGGCTCATGCACACGAACGTGTGCCGGCCGTGCCCGTGCTGCGGGCCGCATACGGCGGGTCCGCAATAAACGGGCACCGGCCGTGTGCAGCCCGCATCACGGATCGCGGGCCCATTCACTTCAATGGGTCCGCGATCCGGGAGATGCGGAGCGGAGGCATGGATCGGAACACCACGGAAGCACTACGGTGTGCTTCCGTGGTGTTTCTGGCCGTGCCTCCGCACCGCAAAAAAGTAGCGCAAGCACTACTTTTTTGCGGTGCGGATCCTCGGATGCGGATCGCGGACCCCATTCAAGTGAATGGGTCCACGATCCGCATGCGGTGGCCTCACGGTCAGTGCCCGTGCATTGCGGACCGCAGTTTGCGGCCCGCAGCACGGGCACGGCCGGCACACGTTCGTGTGCATGAGGCCTAAAGTAAAGAGCAGCAGCTGCTATGGGGGGTTGTAGGCATTCTTTGTATCATATACCATTTTGTGCCTCTCTGGTCTATATTACCTCTAACCCTCTAAGGGTATGTTCATACATGGTAGATTTGCTCTTGAAAATGCTGCGACTGAAAATCAGTTCCATTCGAGCAAACATGTGGATTTTAGCAAGCCCCATTCAGATAAACAAGACAGTGGCGGAAATTTCTGCTGTGTGTGAATACACCCTTAAAGAGGACCTTTCACCACTCCTGACATGCCTGTTTTAATAGCTCCATACATTCCCCACGTACTAACAATTCTGGAACATCTATTCTTATGTCTGTATGTTGTGCCATTCCCTTATTATTTGCACTAGAAGTTATGAATGAATTGCTATTTGCCTTCAGTAAAGGAACAGAGGGGAGGTAACCAGTTGGGGGCGTGTACCTGCACAGACTGACTCTAGCCAATCAGTGCTGCCATGTTCAGACTGTGCAGGTACACACCCCCAACTGGTCACTTCCCCTCTGTTCCTTTACTGAAGACAAATAGCAATTCATTCATAACTTCTAGTGCAAATAATAAAGGAATGGCACAACATTGAGACATAAGAATAGATGATCCAGAATTGTTATTACATGGGGAATGCATGAAGCTATTAAAACAGGCATGTCAGGAGTGGTGAAAGGTCCTCTTTAAACCTTAGGGGGGAGGTGTTTAAAGGGTAAAAATGTGTCATATGTAATAGGTAACATTCAATAAGTATGAATGACGTCAGCACTTTTCTATGTAAACAGAGGACTGGTGGGGTACGTGAACAGCGAGGGGGGGGGATTAGGAATTAGAAAGGTGAATACATGTAAAAGGCAATGTTCACATCTGCATGGCTCCATTAGGAGCGTCCGTTGCAGAATCTATTAAAAAATCCAGATGAAACAGGGCGGCAAGCTTTCCGGTAAAATGCTGAGCTCCCCGGCGGCCATCCTCCAGATGCCATTATATTGAATGGGTTTCGTTGGGCGTCGTTAACTTCCACTGCACTTACTTTTTACCCAAGTTTCTGTTCTTGGAAAGGAATAGAAAAACTAGAAACTAGCGCAGATGTGAACACAAACTAAGGCCTCATGCACATGACTGTACATACGGAAAACACAGATACCATCCGTGTTGCATGCACTTTTTTTTGCAGACCCATTGACTTCAAAGGGTCTGTGGTCCTCATTTTGTGGCCAAGTATAGGACATGTTCTGTCTTTTTGTGGAATGGACATACAGATGTGGAAAGCATCCTCGTGGATCATCTGTGAATTGCATGAATTATTCAATTTTCTTTAACCCCTTCACGACTGTCATCTGTGTATATACGTCCTATCTGCACATGCCCCGTGCAGATAGCACGTATATACACATGCAGGCAGTGTTTTAATCCCAGCGCTGATCAGCGCTGGGATTAAAGCTCCTGCAATCTAGCAGGAGCAGGTCGGGTCCCGGCTCACAGACAGAGCGGGGACCCTGAGTAGAAGACAGGAGCGGTTTATTACCGCTTCTGCCTTCTCCTTTGCCTGGATGAGAGTGCTGCACGAGCGCATGGTGGAGGAGGGAGGAAGGGGGTGTCTCGGGGCCAGAGCAGGGCTGCAGGGTCTAAGGAGACCCTGATCAGCTCTGCCTGTGTCTAATGCCCCCACAGGGGACTGTTTTCCCCTGTAACTAGGGCTCCTGTGGATGCCCCAGTTACAGTGGAAACAATGAAAAAAAAAGTGTTAAAAAAAAAGTCCATGTCCTCCAGAGGTCTTTTAATGACCTCCTGGGGGACATATTATGTGTCAAAAATAAATTAATACATAAGTAAAAAAAATAATAATAATGAAAATACAAATAAAAAGTGTAAAAAAAAAAATAAAAAATTAAAAACGCAGTCGCCAACGGAAACAGTCACCATAGTCGCCCCGTTCAATAAAATCTATATATGTCATATATCAAAACGATCGCCATTAAATAGGGAATCCATTGCAATAATTAATTTGTGTGTCAGTTTTAATATTTAAAAAATAAAAATCTATAATTAAAAATAATTACTTTTTTTAAATAAGAATTAGTGGTTTTCGTCCAAATTAAAAGTAAAAAAAAAAACATTCTAATAAAAAGTCCTAAGTGTCAAGTAAAAAAAATTGCAAAAATTATTTCGGTATTCAAACAAATAAAAAAAAATTAGGGTCACTTAACCACCATGTGCCCAAATCACAAAAAGTTGCCTGGACATTCAGGCCTTTTATAGGCCCGGTCATGAAAGGGTTAATAAATTTCTTAGTGCTTTGGCGACCAGGCTCTGACATTACATGGCTAAAATGGTATGCAGTGCAAATTACTGATTACTGAAATTACAAATTATTTACATAGAATGGGGTAACATTTACCAAAACTAGTGCAAGGGAAATGTGGAGCAAGGGCAAGGGAAATTTACAACCAATTAGATTTCAGCTTCCATAAAAAAAAAAAAAAAAAAAAAAAAAAAAAGAGAGACATGGAGACTATTCTGGAGTGATGGTACCTCAGCAGAAATTCCATACACAGAGGTGGTAGCATACTGGCAGCAATGGTGCCTGGCAGCACTCGGGTCCTGAATTTGATTCTGACCAAGAGCTACACCTGCATGTTTGTTTCTCCTTCACAAGTTCTTCAGTTTTCTTCCTCACTCCAAAAAACATACTGATTGGACGATTGTGTCCGAGATAGCAAAATTACATTGTGATCCCTTTGGGGACAAGGAGGGATGACAACCTTTGTACAACACTGTGGAATATGTTGCCGCTACAGAATAATTAATACGATGTGTAGTATAGGTGTATAATACTGTATTTAAACACACTGGTGTGTGTGTATATATATATATACTGTATATATATATTTTTTTTTCCTCTCAGTGAATGATGTGTGAAAATAGAGTCTCCCGTGAGAGTAATTACCTTTCTGACCCTCAGTAATGACTGGTTGGGATTTGCCTTCCCGCATACAATATGCAGCTGCGCCAACAGACTAGGGAGGCGGTATGGATTCACCACGTCCAGTAGCAGGAAGACTCGGTCACTCGAAAACACACAGGACTCATCTACCAGCACAGATACCTCTAGTTTCATTTATGGACATACTTTCCATATCTGCACCAAACCACCCAAGCGTGGCTTCATAAAACCTAAAGAACATGATAAAAAGGTAGGGGGTGGAACCTTAAAGGGGTTGGCCACTTTCTGGCTACTTGTAGCCAATGTCTATGTAAGATGACCATATGTCAATTACTAATATAGCCTTGGTTGATATTCTGTGCTGTTTGCTACATTTCGTTAGCCATCTTGCATTTTATGGGCAAGACCTCGGTGTGAACAGCACAAAAGACATGGCAAACCAGGGCGTATTCCTTATGAATTATAGAAAACTGTGCAGCTTCAAAAAAAAGACTGCCATATAATCATCCTACATACACACTGGTCAACAGAAAGTGGCCAACCTCTTTATAGAGCGTTCGTTTCCTGCAATCTCCAACAAGTCTAAAAACCCTCCCTACAGACCATGACAGCTACATGCTGGAGCAAGTATAGACACGACAGTCAAAAGAAATACCACAACCAGCGCAGACAAAGCACCAACAATAAACTACAACGAAATGCAAATCCTTGACAAATTTTGCCCACAATATCGTGCTCAAAAAAGGAAATGTAGCATTTCAGTGGGATTTCAGAGGATGCAATGGTGAAATATTAGGATAAACTATTTCACAGGCTAAACAATGCAGAAGGCAAGGCCACCTTGAGTAAACTGGGTGTGAGGAACATGAGCATCAACTATTCATAGGAAATGACAAGTTACATAATAGCTGACGTTCTTCCTCCAAGGTACCCTAAAAGTCCTTTCTGCCACCCCTAACCCACCCCTCATTCTATCAATGCTGAAACTGACACCTGTCTCCCTCTTCCGTGTGCAGAAAACCAGAATAAAGATAACTACAGACACAACCCAAATGTCCAGTAAGCTGCCTCCAGATATCAGAATGCTGTTATCATCACGTCAACAACCCGCCGCTGGCTCAGAGAGTAAAGGACATATCTCTGATGCTTTCCCTGTATTATAATGTACTGCTTGACTTCACCAGTGAGTATTTCAAGTATTATGTTACTCCAGATCCAGCATCTCATACACAAACATCATGGAGGGTGGTAGGTTACAAAATGAGAGGGATTCTGACAGATAAACCAGAAGAAAAGGCAGAACGAGCAAGAACAAAAGAAGCGGATCGACCCGCGGCAGCTGAGTGGGAAGGCTTGCACAGATTAACATGTTGATCTCTTTTTTAAGTCTCTTACTGGCTAATGGTTACAGACATGGCAAAAGACAGAACTAAAAATAAGAGCCCTCAGCAGTGAGTCACTGTATGGGTGGCCATGTATTTGGGCCGATGTGTAAAGTCATCAGGAGCGAAAACTGGTCAGCAACAGTCTCGATGACATAAGCAGAATTCTAAGTGATGTCACACTGTCTCGTTATTATTTCTTTAACCAATGCTACTTTCATACGTCAGCAGGATTTCCCGGCACACACCTCTGACAGATAAGACTATATAGGAATATCACCCGTAGGCCATCATTGTAAAAATAAATAAAATCCTACTTCTTTTTAAATTGATGCTGTGCTACTCTAAATAGAAAGAAATGGTATAATGATATATACTGGCCTTCTGCTCTCCAACCCAGTGTGAAAGAAGCCTCATCAGCTTTTTACATAATTTTTTAAAGGTTTAAAGATTACGAATGAAGGCATCACCAATTAATTTGGCAGAAATCATGGTCTATCCAGGAACCAAATTAAACGTTGTACAAAAGAAAAAAATATTCTACATTTTATAAACCAGCACTGAGCTGAATACTATTGTAAATGTATGTAATTAAACATTTATGGGGTCATTTATCAAACTGCTGTAAAGTAGAACTGGCTTAGTTGCCCAAAGCAACAATCAGATTCCACCTTTCATTTTTGACAGCTCCGTTGGAAAATGAAAGGCGGAATTTGATTGGTTGCTATAGGCAACTAAACCAGTTCTACCAGTTCACCTGCTGTTTTTTTCCTTATTTTTCTGTCTACCTCACTGAGATGGACACACATGCTCCGTTCCATCCTTCTGCCACCAGCCATATCTTATGTTAGAAGCTGGGACAGTTACAGGTAGGGAGCTGCAGCAGATAGGACAAGTTCCATGAGCTGTGAGAGGAAGAGAGTTGCAGCAGAAAGGCCACACACCTCATGAGCCGTGATAGGGAGAGAGCTGCAGCAGAAAGGATACAACAACCTCTGAGCTGCCATTCAAGTACAGCATTAAAGTGTATTGGCTCAGTGGAGCCAAAGTTTGTATTGCAGATGAGACTTCGGTGAATTACTAATGTATCCATATCTGCGTATTTAAAAACATTTTAAAATAGGAATCCGAAGTGGGCTTTGCTACTGCCTGTTACCTCGGTACCGAAGCCGAACTTCGGATTCCTATTTTTATTTTTAATTTTTTTTTTTTTTTTTAAATATGCAGGCCTCTACATGAAAGCCAGAGATATGCCAGAAATGAGAGCCCCTGAAAAAAGAAGCCCCCCCTCCCATAGTTTTACTACAAGCCCTAGCTTAAAGGGTTATTCTCATTTTAGACAATGGGGGCATATCGCTAGGATATGCCCCCATTGTCTTATAGGTGCGGGCCCCACCGCTGGGACCCGCACCTATTTCCAGAACGGAGTTCCCGAAGTGAATGAGGGCACACTGCGCATGCGCAGCCGCCCTCCATTCGTTTTTATGGGGCCGCCGAAAATAGCCGAGCGCTGGCTCGGCTACTTCCGTCGGCTCCATAGAAATGAATGGGAGCGCACCGCGCATGCACGGCCCGGCTCCCATTCATTTCTATGAGCGGCGCGGGGCGCTGTGCCTGGTGGTGGCCGGACCCCCGGAAACCTGGGGTCCTCCAGGCGCAGCGCTCCCCGCTCCGTTCTGGATATAGGTGCGGGTCCCAGCGGTGGGACCCGCACCTATAAGACAATGGGAGCATATCCTAGCGATATGCCCCCATTGTCTAAGATGAGAATACCCCTTTAAAGCGAGACGACACTAGACGACACTAGCGCAACACCTAAAACT
Organism: Rhinella marina; assembly: GCA_900303285.1. Classification (NCBI taxonomy): domain Eukaryota; kingdom Metazoa; phylum Chordata; class Amphibia; order Anura; family Bufonidae; genus Rhinella; species Rhinella marina. Next base: position 209,449 of record ONZH01002540.1, read on the forward strand.
GACATAAACATTACAACCGCCACTTCATCATACTATACTTCACTGGGTAACAATGGGTCGGGACAAGGAAAAAACATTCTATGTGGTTTTGATGACATATAGGCATCCTGAAGGAGTATGAGAGGCGGGGGGGAGCAGGAATGAGGAACAAGATGAAATATTAGGAGAAGATACAAAGCCAAGGCTTAAACAAACACAGTAAAAGTGAAATGTTTCCACTTGCAGAGTAATTGAAGTATATGACTCACATAATTACATATTGTACTGCCAGCTCTACAGCCAGGTATATTAATATTTTATCCTTTCCATAACTCTATTAGATAACTACTATAGGGATGCTTCATAATAATATAAAATGCTTAATAAAAATAAAAAAAATATATAAATTAGATTTGTTTGTGTCTTCACCTCAAAGAAGGTGGAGGAGATTTAATCATTAAAATGAGCCAGGACTCTGACGCAATTCTATATTGGTCGGTCCATTCCGTTAATTGCGGAACGCACGCGGGCGGCATCCGTGTTTTGCTGATCCGCAATTTGCGGACCACAAAACATGGCGTGGTCATGAGCATGTAGCCTTATACTGAATGTTATACAGTATATTATTCTTCTCAAGGATCAGACCACATGCATTACCTGTAAAAATTCATTGTTTTAAGGGCTGTATTACACCAGCAGATTATCTGCCCAATCAGACCAATAGTTGGTGTGTATAACAGAAGATCTGTGTGTGTAAACGGCCATCTGACCAATGATTGGAAATACAGCCCTAAGGCCTCTTTCACACTAGCAGCAGCACGGATCCGGCAGGTGAAGGGTTCCACCGGATCCGTGTTGCCGCAGGGACATGTGTGGGGCCAAAACCGTGCTCCGGCCTCACACGTCACACAGTACATACACACAGACACACACACAGACATATACACATACATACTTACATGCTCCTGGCAGATCTCCACAGCGCAGGAGGAGCAGGACGGCGCGCACATAGGACGATTCCCCACAGTGCCCTCTGCTGGGCACCGGGTGGAATCATCCTATGTGTGCGCCGTCCTGCTCCTCCTGCGCTGTGGAAACCTGCCGGGAGCATGTAAGTATGTATGTGTATTTGTATGTGTATATGTCTGTGTATGTTTATTTCTGTATGTATGTATGTGTGCAGGTGACGGATCCGTCATGAACTCCATTGAAAGTCAATGAAGGACGGATCCGTTCACCATTGTATCACACCAAACGAATCCGTCCCCATTGACTTTCATTGGGGGTCATTCCGGATCCGTCTTGGTGCGGATGCCTGGACCGGAGAGCAAACCGCAGCATGTTGCGGTTTGTTCTCCGGTCTGAAGACGGAACAGAATGCTTTCAGGAGCATTCCGTTGTCTTCAGTTCAGTTTTGTCCCCATTGACAATGAATGGGGACAAAACTGAAGCGTTTTATTCCGGTATTGAGCCCCTATGACGGAACTCAATACCTGAATTATAAAACGCTAGTGTGAAAGTAGCCTTAGACATTTACCTAACAGGTGGTAAAAGACCATATCCCTAAAAAGAAAACGAATCAGATCTTGGAAACTCTTCAGATGGAACCGTGGCAGATATAGCTCCTATGTCATGTCTAGCCACATCACTTGCTTCTGGGACATTTTAAAGTGTGTGCAGAAGCCCGGCTGATCACTTATTAATGCGAGTCAGACCTCAGCAGAAGTCCACTTGTCTGTGGACGTATAATCCTCGTCCAGAAAGGAGCTGACACCTGGTGGCTTCACGAGCTGCCCTAGGCATGACGTACATCATCCAGCTGCTACTCTACAAGGGGCTTGTGCCCTGGCACAGCAAAGCAACGTGAGGGCTTCCCTTGTAAGCTGTAAAGCTTGGGACATCCCTTTACCTCTGACGTAGATATCTTCTGAGCTGGAGGATAGCCTGCAGATTTCCCTTACGGCTCCAAAGTACAAAGCTGCTAATTCAATAAGATATGTGTGTAATGCCAACCCAACGTCTATTATGTCATAACAAAGCTATCAATGGCATATATACGCCGCCTACCACAAAAACACTGGGGCAACAAACACCATTGACAATAAGCACATACTTTCACGTTTTGCCGCGTACAACGCCAGCGATTTATGTTCCCATAAATACATTCATTGGGATAATGGATCAAAATAACTGATGCCTCCAGCCACACTGTAATGTGCTTGGTTAGCACAACCAACAGCGCTGCTCGCAGTCAAATTTGCATTATGACAAATGGATGACGACCTTTCAATAATTTAACTTGTCCAATAATGGATTCCATCAGGTAGAATTATTAGTCATGTTGCAGGTTTACTGCCTCCCTTCATATAAAGTACTGCCAATATAGAGCTATTAATAATCTGGGATGGAAATCAGGGGTACAGACAGAAGGTTTATATTTAATGAGCCTGACCTTATCAAATTGGGCATGTGTGTTATTAATGTGCAGGATCACATGAGATTTTTTATTTGCTTTCTGCATTTAAAGGGTTTTTTTGGGACTTAAAGGGGTATTCCGGTTACCTTAAATATAACTTATGTTTTAAACTAATTCATCATCAATAATTATGTAATATAATGTAAATGTCACATATTTACCCTTCAGTAGTTATAAAATTAGTTTTCTTCTTCTGCTACCCACTGTGTTTCCTCATAAGTTACCATGGCATCGACCTGTAGTTCTGAGCCTTTGTTAGGTCGAGCGTGCTCAGTGTGTAGAGTAGAGGGGGCGTGCCTGGACCGGAATATCAAGCAGCCAATCAGTAAACATCAACATTCATGAACAAGCACAAACTCACAGCAGGAAAGCTAGGCATTGTGGGGATTGTAGTTTTGTGAGGGAAGATCAGGAGCCATGATACTCTCAGTGTGTTGCAGGCTCACACAGGAGCTAGACAAATGGATTGCAAGGTAAATTGAAGCTCTGGTTATATGTATAGGTGTGGGTTCTGGTTGGGTCACAGCTTGCAGCCTTAATCAGGTTTTTCAAAAATTAAGTTACTTTACCGGAATACCCCTTTAAGTAACTATAACCTATCTTTAGGACATAATCTGATCAGTAGGGGTCGGACTCCTGAAAACCCCATAGATCAGTTGGTTGAAGAAGCTGTGACACCTGGCCTGTGACGTCACTTCCATACATCATACGGCTTTTGTTCACCTCAGTCCCATTCAAGTGAACCAAGCACAGCAGCGATACAATATACAGCACTGTGCTTAGTATATTGGAAATAAATAGCTGGCAGGAGGGTGGTGGTGGACCCCACTGATCTTATATTTATGACCTATCCCGAGGGCAGGAGATCAATAGTTAACTCCCAGAAACCCCCTTTGGTAAAGATATTAAATGTTACTTTTAGCTTTTCTGACAAGATGCTCCATTTTTAAACTTTTTCCTCCTTTATTACTGCAAATAGTATTGTGTAAAAAAAAAACACTTTTTCTATGTACCCAAATCTAAGCAATTCCTGGATATAATAGGTAATAAGTTTAAGTCCAAAATATTTTTTTTGTTAATTTTCATTGTGTCCTATGACAGCTCATGGTCACTGGGATCTGAATGGTTATGTACATACTCTTAGATCTGTCCCAATTGGTGCCCGTATACCAGAGAAATTCATGTTTTTCTGACATGCAAATCAACTGCTCAGTGCCACTAGGGTGCCACCACTGCACCAAAAGCCATGCTCCTTTTTGCTGGCCAGGCGGGGCGAAGTACTCTCACCCCTGCAAGTTTTCTTCAGGGATCGTCTGCCTGTACTCTGTGTGTGCCAATACCCAAGGTGAACTACACAGACAGGGTAGAGGGCCAGGCGAGATTATGTTGCCACTGCCTAGACCTGCCACTCAAAGCTGCAGGGGGCAGGAAGCAATAAAGAGCATTCCTTTCAGTTCAATGGAGGGCACTAGTAACGCCCTTGTTGCACCAAGCAGTTAATTCATCCAGAATGTGGGCACCAATCTTCATGGGAGAAAGATTGCTTTATCCAGGAGACCACATCTAACAATTCATTTACATTGATATGTAGGTATGCGGTTATTTTTTTTTTTGTGTGGCTCCGATTTTATTATTGCCTTATGGGCATATTATCCGAAAACCAGGGAGTTCATAATGGACAGTTCGACAGGTCCCTGCCATATAGGATGACATTTGCTGGAAGTACATTAAAGTAGACGGAATGGTTTAACGCGTCTTCTTTTAAATCAAGTGTGCCTACCATCTATGGCACAACTTATGTATGCAGTTGCTGTGTGATGTGGGCATGGTGTAATTTACCATCTGGTGTGTGCCAACTCTTGGCTGTGCCTTGTGCTATGGCGGCTGCTGTGTACCTGATCCTGCAGCAGTAAAGATAAGTGTCTTGTAGCTTTTTGCAGTCGTTTGTTTGATTAGCGAATCGAGAATCCCAGAATGCGGCGGCACATCAGAGTGGGCGAGAAGCACGGGAGATACCTCCACTAAGTGCTCAGATCTGCACTGCAGAACTCACACTGCAGCCAATCCAGAGGCAGCTGACAAAGCCTTTTCTTTTTTTTCAGTTTTTTTAAGTTAATAAATAATATTGCTGACTACAGCTAGCACTGAACGTCTCCAGACAGAATCCTTCTTTGCTCACATATCGCTTTTACCTATGGATAGTCTATGCTGTTACTTTAATATATAACATTCCTGGATTTCAGCAGATAAAGGCTTTTATACTTTATGGACAATTTTTTGCTATGGGGAATCGCCAAGAAATATTCAGCTTTTCTCCTCTACCTTTAAATTTACCCAGGTCATTCTTACCCAACTAATGCAAAATAACCATCTATTACAGATGCCAACAAGCACCAGAATGGCAATATATCCAGGTATCTACCCATATGGCAACTGCATAAAGGGACGTCCAACAAGGCAGATTTGCTGTTCTGGAGTTTGAGACAGTAGTTCAAGAAGGCCCTGGTCCTGCTCCTTCACACCCCTGGCTCCACCACAGCTCCTGTGTCTCACCTCATCAACATCCGGTTTGACACTGATCATGAGGCTGCTGCAGCCAATGGCTGGCTATAATGTTGATGTGTCAGGTGACCTAGTGACACGACGCATGATTGGCTGCAGCGGCCACACAGACTGCTTTAAACCAGATTTTGACTCAGGGAGATCTAGGAGCTGCATCAGTATCAGAGCCCAGCAGAAGAGATCAGGTAAGCCTACTTGAAACTTGCATTGTTGTTTTCCGGTACCGAGATCCAGCCGAGGATCTCAATATTTGACAAAAAACGTTTCTGTTTAGTCCTCATGTATTCTGAATGGAAAGGGTGCATCAGGATGCCTTCCGTTCTGACAGCATTCCGTTTTGTGACCAGACGTAAAACCACTGCAGGCTGAAGTAAGTTAATGATGACGGAGCCTAATAAAAACGGATTAGTCACCCATTGACTTTCAATGTATTTAGTGACAGATCCGTTTTTTTTCCATTTTGATTTCACGCAACCGCATTCTAATGGAACGGATTCATCCTGATGTGCAAAATCAAAACTAACCACACGAAAGTGTGAAAGTAGCCCAAGTATGATTCATACTGCAGGTTCAGCCACTCTGGGGGGTCTGCAAAAACCCCTATAAAGAGGGAAAAACTCTTGGACTTACAGTTATTATTTCCAGGTATTGCTTAGATTTGGGTATGTAGAAAAAGTGTGATTTTTGCACAATGCAATATGCTTCTATTTGCAGGAAAATCTAGACCGCCCCCTCCCCAGTAATCTGTATTTAGGGCTTGGTAAGTGGAGCTGCTGTTGAAAGCATTAATGAAAAAACAGATGCAGCCTGCACATGTCTACAGCATCCACACATCACGTGCACTGGTAATCTGGCAGGTGCTACTCCCAGGATCATTTCCACACACAGAAGAGCGGGCCTGCTCACACTCACCTCTCTGTCGAGTGCAGGCCAACTTGAAGACCTGCCCGCACATCTGCTCATACCTGGGTTGTCTTTGTCTTCTCATATTGGTAGGATGCACAATGTAAAAAGGTGAGAGGAAATACATACACATACAGCCATAGGAGGTGTATTCATTTTATTCAAGGGACAGTCCCTGTTTTTGTTTTTTTTACCTACAAGCTTTTTTACTCTACTTCATTCCATTCATTTAACCCACTGTAAACTGCTTCACTTAAAGGGGTTGTTCAGAGAAAGAAAATCCATTTTTAAAATGAAAGTTCTAAAGATTCCCAAGCTACTTCCCTTGTTTATAGATCAGAAGTCTTTGTCTTGAAAAGAAAAAAAAAAACTGTTCCCCTCTCCCTTCTGTGTCGAGTTATCATGAATTCATGTGATCAAAGGGGTTTGGTTCTCTTCTCCATGTTTCAAGCCACATCCCTTTGGTCCTCCTTCTGGAGTCACGTCACTTTCCCCACCAGCCTCTTTATACCCCCTCAACACACACACTGTGAAAGAGAGGACTCACGCAGTAAAGCCTAATTCACATTTCCGTGGAGCACGGTCCGTGAAATCCCGGACCGTGCTCCTTCTGAGGACGGGAGCGCACGCGGACGGGAGCGCACTGTGTCATTGGTTGCTATGACGCCGTGCGCTTCCTGAGGTCGCTGCTGTACAGTGATACAAGTGTATCACTGTACAGTGGCGGCCTCAGGAAGCGCACGGCGTCATAGCAACCAATTACTCCGTGCGCTCCCATCCTCAGAAGGAGCACAGTCCGGGATTTCACGGATCGTCCCGGACCGTGTTCCACGGAAACGTGAATTAGGCATAACAGTGGGAGGGAAGGATGCAGACAATATGTGGCATTTAAGGGGTGGGCCCTGATACATTGGTGGCGAGAGGGATGGATAATAATCATACAAAGTATGCTGGGTCTTGTAGTTTGGAGCAGCATGGTAACATTAACACACATTGTAAATTGGTGAGTCACTGGGCAACCCCTTAAAACTACTGACTGTGTATAGTGGACTTAAGAAAAGGAGTATTACTGCAGGATCCGACTACACAGTGTTTGTTGTCTGTTACCATGGAGACCCATAGGTCTACCTTGAAGCTGTTGAAACAAAATTATGCAAAATTTGTAAACAAAACCTACTGCAAGCTAGATAGATTAGGACAATGAATAAAAACATTGATTGTGAAGGTGGAAACACCCTGTAATACTAAGAATGGACTCTAAGACTAGGGGGACTCACCCATTTGTGACCATATGCCCTAAAAGGGGATAAGGAGTTGTCATTTTGGAACAAACCATCTGACTAAACATTAAGGCCTCACGCACACAACCTTGTCCATATTGCTTCCCACAAACCACAGATCTGCAGATACCTTTTGTTTGCAATCTCAGTCCCATCACTAGAAATGACTATTCCTGTCCACAAAACGGACAAGAATAGAATTTGCAGAACGGACATGCAGATGCGGACAATTCACAGATGTCATCCGTGTGCTGTACATTTAAAAAAAAAAAAAATGTGCAAAAAATGCAGATTGGGCACTGATGCAAAATATAGTCGCATGCAAGAGCCCTAAATGAGCAGCAAGCCATTTTTTAATTTTAGGGCTCTATTCCAGTTGCCAGCATTCATAAATCAAGCACGGAAGTAAGGTAGAATAGCTAAAGAGTCATACGAGAAGGCATCTGAAAGTGAATCAGCAAGGAGCTTATCATAACATTACAGTATTTTACAGCCAATATAATAACCAAGAGGAATGTACTATACCCAGAAATACATCCGCCCACACAAAGCACCTGGAAGAGTGCCGCTGACTGCTATCTCGGGATACAGGTGACTGGTTCCATGGAAGATTCATTGAACTTGGTCATGGTGACAGGTGGGTGGCAGGGAGTGGCGCTGGTGATAAGATCCCCCCACCCACCAACCTTGAAAATAATTGACATTTACTGTACCGTATATAGTAACAGATATCTGTACAGCACCAGGAGACACATGCTAGTTGTACACAAGAGTACGCCAGAGCATATGACAAGCTCTCATTATGTAACCCACGAGTGCCTATAAGCAACGCACAGATTCTAAATACAATGAATACTTCTGAGGGGATTCTCAAAGTGTACCAAAGATATGATATGATATATGAAGATCCCCCAGATTACTGACAGTCCACCTCTTTGCAAAGAGTACAAATTAGAATGGTGCCTCGGTTTTGGACCCACCTCTGGTCATGTAAAAGTGGCCTTTAAGGGAACCTGTCATCAACTTTATGCTGACCTCACTGAGGGAATCAAAAAATAGTGACAAAAATGCTGATTTCATCGCTGTGTCATTCATGACCGAAAAGTAAGTGGTTGCCGAGAACCAGCATCATAATCATTGCAGCTCAGGCCTTGAAAAGAGTCAAATCTACCTGAGAAGAGTCCTGGTTATTCATAATCTCCTGCTCTCCCTGCCCATCTACTGATGATTGGAAGTTCTTTCCTAGAGAGAAAGGGAGAAAACTAGGTGGAGGATTGTCAGTCATCAGCAGGTGGGCAGGGAGAGCAGGAATTTATGAATAACCATGACTCTTCTCAGGTGGCCGGGACTCTTTTCCAGGCCTAGTCTGCAATGATTGAGATGTTGGTTCTCGGCAACCACTTACTTTTAACTTTTAAATGACAGACCTCTGAAATCAACTCACCTGTCTCTACTTTATTCTGCCGTTAGTATGGACAGCATAAAGTTGACGACAGGTTCCCTTTAAGGCTTTATTCACACGTCAGTGTTTTGGTCAGTGTTTTCCATCAGTGATTGTGAGCCAAAACCAGGAGTGAAGCCTCCACAGACGTAAGGTATAAGGGAAAGATCTGCTCCTGTTCTGTGTTTATATTCGCACCTGGTTTTGACTCAAAATCACTGATGGAAATCACTGACCAAAACACTGATGTGTGAATAAGGCCTAAAATGAACATATCACCTGTTTTAGGGCTAGTAAATCATCAGCATGCCATTAGGTAGCTTCAGCTTGGGGTCCTAAATCTGCCTATATCACTCTGTCCAGCAAAGTTCAGCAGATGAAGATGTATCTTACCGGCAGATGCGTTTGGGACTCATCTCCAGACCCAATGAAGCAGAGGACAGTGTACCACATCTCACTGTGCATGGCCTACACGTTGGGCACATGTGCAGTGAAGCTTAGATTACCAAACTTGGCTTCATCGGCACAATGTGAATGACCCCAGAGGAGTCTGAGACGCAATTCACTGTAAGTTGCATCTTCAAGTACTAAACTTTGCAGGGACAGACAGATTTGATATGGACAGGTCTGGAATCCTAAACAGCATGCTGGAGGTTTAGTGGACCCAAAACAGATGACAGGTTCCCTATAAGCTGGGTTCACACCAGTAGTTTTGATACAGTTTTTGGTCAGGTTTTCAGGTAAAGCCAGAGTTGATCCCAAATGAATGAACTTAATATAAATATACAATACATATATTATAGTATAATAATAAAGGACTTTTTTGGAAAGTCAAGGAAAGCAATGAACTGGAAGATCATTAAAGGGGTTGTCTGAGTGTTTTATACCAATGACTTATCGTCAGGAGAGGTCATGAGTCTCTGATTGGTGAGGGTCCTACTCCTGGCACCCCTGCCAATCAGCTGTTTGAAGAGGTCGCAGCGCTCCAGTGTGCGTTGCGGCCTCCTCCTAGGCCAGTGATGTCACATTCATTGATCACATGGCGTTGACTCAGCTCAGCCGCTATCCAATCAAGAGGAGCTGGTTCTGCAGAGTGGCAGCGTGAGTCTGGAGAAGAAGAGGTAAGTTCCATTTTTTACTTAAGTTTGACACAGAGGTCTAATAGAAATGGGGGTCTGATACAGAGGTCTCATGGGGGTCTGACACAGAGGTCTGATGGAGCTTGTGGGTCTGATCTGAGGTCTGATGAGGATTTGTGGGTCTGATTTTGGGGTCTGATGAAGTTTTGGGGTCCACTCTGAAGTTTGATGAAAAATATTTTTCTTATTTTCCTCCTCCATGCGTCTTATGGTACTCTGATGCTTTCAAGTTTATATAATAAATATATCTTTCCATACAAAAATTGAAGTAGTTGACTAAATTTGGCCATCCCTCATTACACGGAATATGATATTCTGTAAGGTGTTGCATTTCTGTAAAGAATTTTTTTTTCAGAGGCTACGTGATATCACAGATTAGAAGAGGGAAGTAAACACAAGGCTGTTGCAGATCCCTGAAGATTTGTCCCCGATTCGCATAATTATTCAAATGGAAAGTGCTGGAATTGGGAAAGAGACTCAGCTAATGGCATCTAATTTAACAAATTAGCAAGTACAAGGCTGCTTATGTTTCTCCACTGGTATACAAGCCCAGTAATATAGGAGAGACTTAATAATACAGCGCTGCTAAAGAGTCTGGGTATTCTTCACAAGCCTTCAATTTAAACACACGTCTCCAGGCAGAACGCAGTTCACGCAAGCTGCCCTTTTCCAGCCCATCTCTAACATACTTACTGCAAGTACCTGGAACGCATCAACTCATGAACTGCTGCTAAAACCTCCGCTCAGAAATACAGGTTGGGAAGAAACCAATTCAAATCTTTTTTCAAATTATTTTATTTTTCAAATCTTCTGTTATTAAAGGGGCTGCCTGTGTGTTCAAAAGCTTAGAGTGGTCTAAAAATTAAAAAAAACAGTAAAACCTCCATTGGTGACATTCCAACACGTTTGATTGCTGCCAGCAATCGCTGGCTGCAGTGATGTGCTCAGTGGTGTCCACTGCAATCAGTGATTGGCTGTAGTGGTCCCATGACTGTGTCATCCTTGTAAGCCATGATGCAGAGACCTGTGCGGATGCAGCAAGTGGTGGGGCAAGTGGGGGACCGATAAAGTTTGTTATTTTAGACCATAACCTCTTTAATATTTCTGTGACAACCATGACAGCCAATCAGGTCACTGCAAGGAGCCTTGAAAAACAAAGAGCTTCAATCTGATTGTGTGTGGTTTTTTTTTTTTTTTTTTTTTTTTTTTTAAGAAAACTCCCCCTTTTTAAGGAAATAGTCGGATAGTAGAGCACATCAAATTTATTTTACTGACACCCATCACCTATGTACATGAGCTTCCAGGCTATAGGTTACAAGTGAATGGTGCATTCTTGTTTTCAGAGTACACCTCTAACAAGACAAACCCTTAAACCACAGAAGCTTGGGAAACGGAAATGGAAATTAAGAGAATACCTCTGGATTTATCCTCCTAATGTTATGTTCCAGAAACACTCTAGCCTTTTACAGGAAAGGTTCTGTGAAAGATATCTGCAAGCGTTTTATGTGAAGAGTGATGAATCACTGGTCAGTTATACAGCGGCATAGTATTGACATATCTGCTGTATCTAGTAGCGCTACTGCTAAGAAGGCAGCTTTCTGAGAGGAATCACAATATATTCTCATATTCTACTGAAAAAAAGGGCATAGAGCAGTGGACCAGAGTACAAGTCTGGACCAGGGACGCCAGCTGTCCACTATACACTGCACCTCTGAAGGCTAGTCTGCCATCCTAACTGAAACCACAGCTAGGGCCCAACACACAGGGTCTTCTTGATGCTGGAAGTTAGGACCTTGTGTGCAATGGTTCCTAGGACTGAGGAGGACATAGGAAAGCTAAGTAAATATTTTCTTTTTCATTCAAGGGGATGGTCTGGTGTCTTATTAATTTCAGGACTCCTAGAATGAATTCTACTCCTAGATCAGAGAAAGAAAATATATACTTAGGGGCTGGTTTAGGATCTCTTCAGTTTTAGGAGGTCTGGTTTGGGGGTCTGAATTAATTTTAGGGCCTAGTCTAGGATCCAGTTAGTTTTAGGGGTCTAATTTGGAGCCTGGACGAATTTTAGCAGTCTATTTCAGAGTACAAATTAATTCTGTCTGTGGTCTGAATTAATTTTAGGTATCTGGTCTGGGGTCTGAATACGTTTAAAGATCAAGGTCTGGTCTGATATTCCAACTAACAAATGACATCTTGATTATTAAAGAGTTGTATAAAATTTACAAAATGATAACATGACAACATCTATACTTTTGGACAGAAACCCTGGGAAGCGGACCTTTCCTAAAAGTAGCCAAGGAGCAAGCCAGCTCTAGTGTCATCTTCTATTGTTAAAGGGGCAAGCATCAGTTTCAAATGGAATTCCTCAACAGTTACTTATACATTATTTCCACCCAAGATCCCAGAAAAATATTACAGCTTACAAGCAGCTAATATCTCCTTCCGTGACACCACAGCTCCTCCTTGCTGGGACTTAACATGCGGAGGTTCTTTATTGTTTACTTTTCATCCATCATCATCATCGTAGTCGTCTGAGTCACAGACACTGACAACCAACGGCTCGTCCATCCATAGTGCACACACAGAATCCGTCACAGCAGACCACTCCAGCAATGGTTGACAGTTATCGTCAGCCACATTCTAACCCAAGGAATAATGAATTTCCATTTACAAGAAAGAGCACTGCTGATGGTTTTGGTCTTGTCATGCTTTGCCATTGGCATTTTGTTAAGACGTAGGGCTCATTCAGAGAGCCGTATGCTGACCGCAAAAATGTGGACCTGTTTTTTTGCGGATTAGATGCAGACCTATTCACTTCTATGGGGCACTTTTTGTCCATTCTACGGCTCCCCAAAACAAATAAAACATGTTCTATACTTGTCAATGAAAATCAGGACACGGCTCCATTAAGGGGGTTGTCTCATCATAGACAATGGAGGCATATCGCTAGGATATGCCCATATTGTCTTATAGGTGCGGGTCCCACCGCTGGGACCCGCACCTATATCGAGAACAGAGCCCCGCAAGGTGGTGGCTGGTGGACTCCGGTCCGGCCGCCACCAAGCCGGCTTCCCATAGAAGTGAATGGGAACGTACCGTGCATGCGTGGCCCCCGGTCCCATTCATTTCTATGGGGCTGATGGAAATAGCTGATTTTCGCTGGCCCCATAGAAAATGAATGGTGCCCTCCTTCACTTTCGGGGCTCTGTTCTCGATATCTGTAAGACAATGGGAGCATATCCTAGCGATATACGCCCATAGTCCATGATGAGACAACCTTTTAAAGTTTATGGATCCGCAAAAATGCTGAACTGTCTGCAAAAAGACGGATCTGCATTTTTGCGAAACGCAAAAGCATCGACCACTGAGGAATCTCAATCTTTTTTCATCTTGGAAAAAAGCAGGCATGTTTCCTAATCCTGTACAAGCCCTTTAAGGCCCCATTTGCACTAAACATGCAGTTTCATTTAATTTGTTGCACGTAACAAATTGTGCATTTCTCAACTACACACAATGTCCTTTATGAGTCTGCACGGAGAACTACGACTCAAAAAGTTTTCTTTCGAATTACATACAAGACCGTGTACAATATATCACGGTAAATCCTACATTTTTGGGAACCTGCTACAGATGACTTTTAAATTAAAATTTCAGACGGTTGTGGAATAAAAAAAATCTTCCCCTAATGAGTAACGTCCACCAGCACTGGAAATCTATTTGCACTGTTGTCACACCAGGGACTGGCAGACTATCCCTTAAGTTCTAAATTTATCCCCGCATTCAGCTTCCACAGCAAGAAGGGGAGTGGGTGCTGGCTTATATATGGTCAAGGAAAAATTATTCAATCAAGAGAGGAGGCAGAAGGGGGTGGGGAAGGCAGAGAAGTGGCGGAAAGAGAAAGAACAGGTGTTCAGACCCAAGGGCCTTACTGTAAAGGAGCAAGCATATGTAGAATATGTATGAGCATGGTTTCCTAGTGTCATACCAAAGGTTAAAACATGAAAAGGAGCCCACCTCAAAAGAGAATACACATAACCAACTGCACACAAAACCCTATCCACATAGTAGACACGTTCCAGAGCCTATTAAAGAGGTAAAGGGGTCTCTTTATTTTAAAATAAATGGTCATAAATGGGTTAAAATAACAAATACGCATTACTCGCTGATCCCCGCTGCTGCTCAGGTCCCCACTCCTCTCCACTTCCTGATCTGAGACTCAACCTGCAGGAAATGGACTGGACTGCTCACTCCAATCACTAAGGTGGGTAACCGCTGTTAGACCCACCCTCAGTCTAGAGAAAGAGATTTATGGACCTTTTAATGCCAGATATCAAAACAACAAAGCCCACAAACGCCAACTGGGAGAAAAGCTGCCATTCTGAAAAAACATAAAAGTTGCATGGCAGAAGTAGCCATATCTAGCCATTCTTTGTGATGGGAACAATGACTGCACTATGACACATTTCATGTATGGCGCTACAGAACGTCAATGCCACCTAAATAAAAGGCATGTACGGTAATACTCACACGAAAAAGACAAAAATAAGTAACCTACCGCTCCCCAGCCTTATTCTAAAAGTGAAATGCTTTAGAATTTACTTTTACAAGTCAAAACTAGAAAGAGGAAAATGTATAAAAGAATTTGAGCTTTTTAAGAACATGGAAAAAAAAAAGAAAAAAAAAAACTTGCTCTACCGGATTATGTTATCTTTCTATAAAAAGTAAATACTGGTTTGTAAAGTAAAACCAGTATAGCCTGGTATGGATGACAGAGTACTCTAAAGGGGTTTTCAGAGTGCTTTATACTGATGATCTATCCTCAGTATAGGTTATGAATACGTGATCTGTAGGGGTCCGACTCCCAGCACCCCCGCTGATCAGCTGTTTGAAGAGACAGAGGTGCTCTTGTGAGTGCTGTGGCTTCTTCTTAGGCCGGTGACGTCATGTTCATTGGTCACACAGCCTAGCACAGAGTCATGCTATGGACAGTGCTGTGCTTGATAAACTGTGAGGAGGCCATAGTACTCCGATGAGCTTGGCATCACTGGCCTAGGAATAGGCCATGGCACTCACTGAAACACTGTGGCCTCTTCAAACAGCTAATCAGTGGTGATGCTGAGTGATGGACCCTCCAAATCACATACTGACTACGTATTCCGAGAATAGGTCACTAGTATAAAACACTTAAAGAAGGTTAAACCTGCCACAATTAAAAATTGCAGTAAGAAGCTACTTCTTACTTCTTGATTTTAAGAGTCCAGTATTGTCAGGTGCAAAATGTTAAAAAAAAAAAAAAAAAACACCCGAGGGATAAAAAGATACACTTTATGCCTTTATGCCTAAAGCGGGTGAGGGAGATACTGGACATGACACACAGTGATAGGCACTGCTATGGGGCACCTCCTCAAGTCCAGCACATCAGATAAATGGCGGACAAATCCATCTCGACCACAGATGTGAGGGAAAGAAGTTTTGGGCAGTCTAGATTTCAAATTTTTAACCCTTTGCTACAATGAGAGAAGTGACTGCTAATGCTGTCCTCACCTAAGAAAACACATGCATGCTCATCTACGGTAAATGTTTATGGAGGATCTGGGAGAAATATGTTGTCTGACACTAATCTCAATGGCCAGCCCTGCTGCTCCAGCTTTACTAACATTAGGCGTTTCAGCTACAACCTTATGACGCCCCATGAATATTATAAACTGGCCGTAGTAAAAAGGGTTATCTGGGACTTAAATATTTATGAGCTATCCACAGGAGAGGCCAACAATATGTGACTGGTGAAGATACAACTCCTGGCCAGGAGACGTACCTCTTCTTCTGCCTGCAAAATCCCTTCCATTAGACATGTGGCCTTTCCTCAGCTCAGTCTCCTTCACGTGATTGAGTCTGACCTGCAATACCAAGCACAGCCACTATACAATGTATGGCACTGTGGTTTGTATACTAAGAAGAGACCACAGTGCTTGTCCCATTCTAACAGGTGATTGGCAGACCCCCCTTCCCCAACAATCAGATATTGATGACCTGTCCTGAGGAAAGGCCATCCATTTTTTATTTCTCCCAAAAAAAATAAACTCACATAATCGGCAACGTGTGCAGGTAACCTAATCAGGAACGTGTTTTACTATCCATCGGCACTTAGGAGAGCCGTGTAATAGGGCCTTTTAATACTGCTCCAAATCAAATAAACCTACAGGTATATAATCACCAAGCTCTGCTTCTATCCCTCAACTAAATGGTGTTCTGAGATAGAGAAATCACCTGTCAAATTCACGTTAATGACACCACTCCAGGTCCGGCTTCACAGAGAAGTTGCTGATATCAAATACTAAAATAGCATTTGCACTACTACACTGATGTTTCAACCTAACAATATAACATATAAAAAAAACTATTTTCACAGATTAAAGGGTTGTGCCACAAAGCACATTCTACATTTTTCAAGCCAGCATCTGGATCTGAATACTTTTGCAATTGCATGTAATTAAACATTTAGTATAGCCAGTGAGTTATTCAATAAAATGTATGTGTATAGCGCCACCTGCTGTTTGTTCGTTTCCTTATTTTTTGTCCGTCTCACTGAGCTGGGCGAACGTGCTCAGTTTAAATCTTCAACTGCAACCAGCCATATATTCTGTTTGAAGCTGTGGCAGTTACAGGGAGAGAGCTGCAAAAGGAGGGACACACCCCTGAGCTGCCAGCTTGATATAAATCTAGCAGAGCAATGAATCAGGAGATCTCTGGACCCGTGTGAGGTACAGGGCTGGTTCTAGCTTTATTCAGTCATGTACTATATGATGTCTGATTGTCATTTTTTACATCAATCACAGCAGAACCCCTTCAAATGACATTATAATCCAGTCAGCAGAGTTTCACTCAGACGAGGCATAAACTGACTTGAAGGCTTCTGCGACATAATCTTAGCAATGACAGATGGCGACTGGTCTAATTGCCGTCTTTACAGAGCACAAATATGAAAACACTACCTGATATGCTCACTGAAATGGGAATGTGCCTTTCTCTTATTTATTGAGCCTGACATTCAGCCAAAACTATAAAAAAATGACTGGAAATTCCTTCCCAAATCTGGATACACCAGATAGACATCACACACATAACAGAGCTCTGCAGGGAAAAAAAAATCAAGTTTGTATCATCCAACAAGTGCGGTACTAAGGCAACGCAAGCGCTTTCTGGAAATAGGACGGCAAGTTTATTTTTTAAGCTAAATAGCAGCACAGAACGCCACTTCATGCTCTGCAGTTAAATAGATGCTCCGCACCCTTCAGGGCAGAAGAAATGATAGCTTTTAATTATACTGCATGACAATTCCCTGAACGAATTCCACATATAACTACCCTGAGAACATGGACAGTTAGCTGCAGAGTTCCTGCAGACTGTTCTGCCAGCCATACACATGAGATAACGACAGCTATCTCTCCAGATCCCCCCGTACACATGCATGCTCAGTCGAGCATGCATTTAGTGCAAATGGGAAAGTAGAAAAGGCAGTTCCAAGATACCAATACTTGTAGGCCCCCATACACGTTAGACAGTCGGCTGTTCGTGCCAAAATCGGTTCATTTTGCCAGCATACTTGTAATGTGTATGGCCAGTTTTCATCCGCATTCAGTTTGCAAAATCCATGCAACTACTGCAAAAGAAAATGTTATATAATCTGCAGGCAGCATGTTCTAGAGCTGCAGGAGCTGAGCAGATTAATGTATAGTTTTATAGGGAAAGATTCAGTAAAACATGTATTTTATTCATTTAAATTCCTGCTCATTTGGGGTTTTGAAGTCCAGGAGGCAGAGCCATCAGTGATTGACAACTATCTGTATATACAGTCATAGAGGGAAGGTTGTCATCACTGATAGGACCGCCTCCTTGGCCAATCATTGGACAGATGTCCGTTTACACACACAGATATTTTGTTATACACACACCACACCAACTATTGGTCTGCTTGGCCAGAAATTGGTCAGATAACCCTTTGGGGTAATACAGCCCTAAGGCAAGGAATGCTTCCATAATTCATTATCATGGTATGTGTAATGATGTCCTTTATGTTGACACTGATGACAGCCACACCTTAGCTTGCCATGCAGTGTGACCAGCAGAACTCCTCCAATGAAGACACACTTTATACAAGATGAAGTCATCCTACTCCTTTGGCCAAATCACCTCTGCATTCCTATTGCGGGTTTCCTGGCAGAAGATACATCTTCAGATCAGATTTTCCAAATACCTAGCATTTGTTAAATCAAGAGAAGAGTCCACTCGTGCATAAAAGTCATAGGAGGAACATGAAATAAAGTGCAAATTCCTGGAAAGGGAAAAATAAGGAATGTACTGATTGCTAACTCTCAGAAGCTATAGTAATGATGGTCACAGCTGTTTGGAGGACTGAACGCACTCCAACATGAGGAGAAGCACCAATGTACGACTGCTCAGCCTATTCATATATCTATAACCTACAGAATACGGGTTTTACCAGGTATACTGAACATTGCAATAAGAGCTTTACTGTAATACCTTTATCTATTATATACATAGCATCATGTCAGCATACCTTTCCTTTGTGATAGGGAATAGCATAGTAGACAGTACACGAGTATACCATCTATAACGTAAGGGCCTAAGGGTGATATATCCCATTGCCTGCCAACATGGATACGTTGTGGCCTTCTACCAAAAGCATATGTTGGACGTTTAATTACTGGACTCTTAAAATCAAAAAGTAAGAAGTAGCTTCTTACTGCAATTTCCTTTAATTACTGAAATCACACATTTCTATTAGAAAATAGCTGTAAAGTGGCCCATTTTGAGCCTTAGCAGCGCTCCTCTGTCTTCCATAACACAGCCAATTTGCCAGTGTTTGCCGGTGGTAGATCGCGCTGTCTAATCAAGATCTCCTGCCAGCAAATAATGATTCAGTATGGGTAAGGTCACTTCTCTCCATACAGTGGAGGAGATCGCTGCATGCACCTGTCTCCTCCACTGACACGCAGGCGAATCGTCTGTCTGAACGCCTGGTGTAAGGTTGTCCGTAAACAGCTTTCACACAGTGTACGGTAAGTGATTTCCATCAGGGTTTGTAAGCCAGAAGCGGAGGCTACACCGAGATTAGGTATAATGGAAAGATGTTCTGCATTTTTGACCCGAACCTGGTTTTGGCTCACCGTGATGGAAATCACTGATCAAACACTGACTATGTGAAAGTGGCCTTTTAATACAGTCCATCAGGTTTCCACTTGGTTCCTGGTATTTTAACACTTCAGATCACACCATTCTTGCTGACATCCTAAAGAAAAGAGAAAAAGCCTAGGGTTATTCCAATCTGAACATTCAAGGCACATCCACAAGATATGCCATGAATGTCCGATACGAGAGGGTTCTGCCTGTAGACATGCTTACTCTGCTATTTTGGGAACTCTAATAGAAATAAAGGAGGAGCAGGGGTAGACTGGGAACGTAAATGGGTTATCAAAAGTGTAAAACATGCCCCCCACTTCCCTGATATAGATTATACTTACCCAGCTCCCCGGCATCCGCATCGCTCCTGATGCCCGACCACTGCATCTCCCTGTCGCACGGATCAAAACATCCAGCGATGGCGGGTGCAGCCAATAGCAGGCTGTGACTGGGATGAGCCTCCCTAGCGTCACCCGCTATGCTAGGGAGGCTTGTTCCCGTCACTGGCTGCTATTGGTTGCTTGGGGCCCGGGCATTGAGGGGCATGTTTTACACTTTAGATAACCCCTTTAAAGTGGCTCTGGAAAAAAAAATGACCCCAAGTTGTAGTAGGCAGGTTCAAATTGATAGAAGGCAGAGCCAAAAAAAAGTAGGTGGTACAAACACAAGTAGGAGCGGCCAGCAATACCATAATGCAGCACAAAATACCACCTCAGCAGAGCTAAATACCACAGTGCAGCACAATATACTGCCTCAGCAGAGCCAAATACCACAGTGCAGCACAATATACTGCCTCAGCAGAGCCAAATACCACAGTGCAGCACAATATACTGCCTCAGCAGAGCCAAACACCACAGTGCAGCACAATATACTTCCTCAGCAGAGCCAAATACCACAGTGCAGCACAATATACTGCCTCAGCAGAGCCAAATACCACAGTGCAGCACAATATACTGCCTCAGCAGAGCCAAATACCACAGTGCAGCACAATATACTGCCTCAGCAGAGCCAAATACCACAGTGCAGCACAATATACTTCCTCAGCAGAGCCAAATACCACAGTGCAGCACAATATACTGCCTCAGCAGAGCCAAATATCACAGTGCAGCACAATATACTGCCTCAGCAGAGCCAAATATCACAGTGCAGCACAAAGGAATGCTCCAACAGCGCCAAATATCTCCCCAGAAGATGCCCCACTGTGGGTGTCAAAACAGTTGAATTCAGGAGTCAAGGGGGCACCTGCAGCTGTCAGCCAGCTACATAGGTACTTGACACTCCCGGCTCTAGAGGTTCAGTTCATTACTTAAGCCTTATTCACACATCAGCCAAAACCAGGATTGGAGCCTCCACAGACATAAGGTATAAGGGAAAGATTTGCACCTGCTTTGTGTTTAGAGCCGCACCTGGTTTTGGCTCGGAAATCACTGATGGAATCACTGACTAAAACACTGTATGAATAAGGGAATACTTGCCATATACATGAATGCTAAGCTTGTCCGAGCATACATGGTTATTTCAGCACAGGAGGCATTACTGGCGACAGCTTATCTTTGGGCTGAACAGCAGCATTGTATGGGCAGTTTAAAAGTGTTATCCAGAACTTAAATACAGATGACACCTGGGACCCCATGCCAATCAGCTGTTTGAGAAGGAACCAGCGCTCGGTCAGATGCAGAGGATAGATCATCAGTAGAAGAGTCTTAGAAAACACCAAATGAATATTATATGAAACCTTCAAGAATGACTCAAAAAGTTTTCTCACACACCAATATGTGAACACACAGCATCCTTACGCGGAATACAAGCATTATATTTCCTTACGGTAGGAGCAATTTTTGCAGTAAAAACCTAATATCATCGCTGCAAAACATATTTTGTGCGAATGTGGAGCTTAGTCAACAGTGATGATAATAAAGCACAAGGCTTTCATCGTCAGCCATCAAAGTCATGGTTCTCGTAAAAGAACCGTGCAGGCTACTTCGACTGTATAAAAATCTATATTTTCAGGCGCACAACAATCAGCAATTCCCTCTATCTGTTATCATATGGTGCATTTCTTTATCATACATTATTGTTTGCAGGGAAAATACAACTGATTAAGACACAAACACCGATATCTCTGAGATCACTGCTGAGATCTACAATATGTACAGTGGGTAATAAGAAAAATGGATTTGGATTTCGGAAAGGTTTAGCAACAAGTGCAATGACTGAAGTGCTGAACTG
This sequence comes from Rhinella marina, assembly GCA_900303285.1. Taxonomy (NCBI): domain Eukaryota; kingdom Metazoa; phylum Chordata; class Amphibia; order Anura; family Bufonidae; genus Rhinella; species Rhinella marina. Next base: position 230,659 of record ONZH01002540.1, read on the forward strand.
CTGAATAATTCATAGTGTCTATAACAAGGTGTGAATACATTTTGTTGTAGAGCTTCTTAGAATGCGGCCAGCAATGCACGAGTTGGATTTTCCTTTTCTCCCACGTGTTCCTCCTTGATTTACAGAACCTCTGCGGTAACAGCTGCATTGCAGATGAATCTTCTTAAAGTGGGCACGCTGTAAAAAAAGCCTTGGGGGTAAGATTCAGATACAGAGAGGACATGTTGGGTTACAACCCGACCCCGTTTCACACTCTTTCCTCGCTGAGGGGCCTTTTAATTGAAGAAGGCAGTGAAGAGCCCTGAAAGCCTTTCTTGTCAGGAGAGAATGCTTGAAATACAGAGAAATAGGAGAAGCAGAATATCCATGGACAAACACGGCTGAGCATTTAACACCAACCTTTCCACAAAAATCAGCTGCTTACAGAACAGCATAGTTCATGGATTCTGGCATATACTGTATATACTACATATACTGTATTTCAAGAAACACCAGGAGGCACAAGTTACATTACATGGAATTTCAAGAGCTTCTAAAATCAATTATTCCACATGAAGGAGTAGAAATGGTAATACAATGTCCAACTCTGCAAACATTTTCAATGCTCAAAAGCAAAATTAAAAATAATTAGAATAAAAAAAGATGCTTTCTAGTCTTCCGCACATCCCACTATTTGTGTATACAGTTCCTATGCAGACCTATGTGTTTCCATGGTTATAGACTACAAACAAACCCTGTGTGCACTCCGATCCTGCAGACATGTGTTACTCCTCCACCTTCCACTGTAGGTAGGTAGCTGGTCATAAAGATAGCTAAGGGCATGTCATAGTTTTAGTCCGGCCACCTCTCGGCATGTTTGCCATGCAGCAGGCCGATACTCCAGCCCACCCCCATTATAGTGAATGGCGACGCAGTGTAGTTCCGGCCGCAGATGTGCACTAGCGTCAACACGGATCCAGCAGGCAGTTCACCCTCCGGAACAGCCTGCCGGACAGCCCTGCCACTAGTGTGAAAGTAGCTTTAGTCATCAGTCTGATCAGTGGAGGCCCCACTCCTGGGATCAGCGGTTTGAAGAGGCTGCAGCACTTCAGTGAGTGCTGCGGCCTCCTCACAGCACCATACATTTTCCAGTGGCTGTGCTTGGTATTGCAGCCCAGCTCTGCTGACTTGAATGGGATTGAGCTGCATCTAGGCCAAGTGACCGATGGACGTTACGTAACTGGCCTAGGAAGAGGCTGCAGCACTCACTAGAATGCCACAGCCTCTTCAAAAAGCGGATTGGTGGGGGTCCCACTGATCATATACTGGTGACCTATCCTGAGGACAGGCCATCAATATCAAAATCCCAGAAAACGTCTTTCATGTGTATGTCCAATTTAACTCATGCCTCCAGAAACAGGTAACATATAGGGTTGTCTGTATTCTGTAACCATGAAAACACAAGGAATGCATAAGGGCTGGAAACACAAATATGAACATCTTTAAGAACTGGAGAGCAAAAAAAAAAGTGGTGAACAAGTCAATAAAGCCTGTAAGAGAAGTAATTGTGTTTTCACAGAACTGATGTTTCATTACATATACTTTCCCTTTTATTCACATTAGTGTTAGATTTTTGGCAGAAATGTATGTGACTGAAAACTGGTTCCATACATCTAAATGGGGATGTTTCAGCAATATATGCATGGATTTCTGCAAGTCCTAATTAGATAAATGGGAAAGTCGCAGAAATGTATGCAATAAATCTGCTGTGTATGAATTCCCCCTTACAATGAGGCTTTCTCTTTGGATCCAGTGGTTTGGGTGGTACATGACCTTGATGTACAGCAATAATTTGAATAAAGCACATAAATCCTTAATCAAGAACTACTGAACATTTGGAACGGTTCACTCAGCTCTAGAACAGTGAATATCGGCTCTGGGTTAGTGTTGAGCGAACTTCTGTTTTCACGTTCGGCATCCAAGGTTCGGGTTCGGGATATCTAAGAATTCCATTATGTATTCTACTACCACATTTCATAAGTTATGGTCCACGGTAGCAGAATCCATAACGGAATTCTTAGATATTCCGAACCTTGTACGCCAAACTTGAAAACAGAAGTTCGCTCATCCCTACTCTGGGTATGTCTTGTGCTATGTAATGATATACTGAATCCAAGCTACTGCTACCACATCTTGCATTCACCTAGGCACTCCCTGCTTGTAAGACACTAACAAGTACATGGAACCACTGCTTGCTTCCTTCAAAAGCACTCGCTTGTAATTCATCCCTGCCTGAGAAACCTATCTATATCATGTCTATTCACTAACGGAACTACACATATCTAGTTTTCTTTTAAAATGTATCCCATGCTGTGAACTGCTTTGACTGAAGACTGAGAAGATACAAGACATTTTGGAAATTTCCCTCTTATATAAATACATTCATTGAAGCCATTGGAGTGACTTGATGTGAGCATTCGAAAGTAAAGTAAATGACTAGATTTCCATGCGTGATTAACTTCTTGGAGGGACTGCTTTCATTTTGACACATTACTGTGAAAGAAAGACTTGCATGAATGTGCAATACCTAGGGAGTTGGTTTGTCTTGATGTATGTTCAAGAAAGTTGAAACAATTTTTTACCGTTTCTTGGGAGTGCGGGATCTCTCGTTTGCAACTATGACTTTCAAATGTCGCCACCGTTTTTTATAGCTGTCTTGGACATACAGATGAAGTTGCAGCCAGGGTCACACAAACTAATATCCCACCCATGCAGGTCTTCAAGTGTAAAAGGTGCCCATACATCTTCATTAGCTGCTGGCTGAACAGCTCTCTCTCCCGAGTCCACCATAAACATACACATTTGGTTCGGTCAAGAGGAGATAGGATGACCCCAGCGATGTCTGGCTACATCTCCTGGAGAACAATAAGATTTGGCATTCAAATCCCAACCACCCAATCCTTCTCTTCCCCAACATCTGTTGGGATAGAGTTCGGGCGGATTGGCCATAGACCTTACTGGGAAATTTCCCAGCGGGCCAATGCCCAGGGAGCCGCCTGGGTCTTCCTCACAGCCAGCCAATGGAAGTTTTGGGGGCTGTATTTAGTGCTTCTGGCAGTATTTTGTGATGGACTGTGGTATTTGACTCTGTTGGGGTGGTATAATGTACCACAATATGGTATTGCTGGCCCTGCCTTCTATCAATTTGGACCCAACTACAAAATGGGGCCACTTTTAGTATTTGTTCCACAGCCACTTAAAGTTCCCAGTCCGCCCCTGGTAGAGTCAGAAGGTCCCCGCACACTTTAGACTATCAGCCAGTCCTGCCAAAAATGTGAGATTTGGCCGACAACAGCCTAGTGTGTATAAAAAGGCCTTTAGTAAAAGAAACATATATTTTCTAGGACCACTCATGTTTTCTATACATCATATACACAGTGTGTATACCAATCAACCACTGCCTGTATGCACAGAGGTCATTGATCTGTGCCTCTATTTGTCTGCACAAATTATACAGGACCTAGCACCTCTCTTGAGAGGTCTAGAAACCCTGTGTTGTGTCCTTCCATTGTTACTCCTCCAAGACAAATGGACATTACCAGCTGGGGTGGGTCTCTATACAGTAGGTGGGTACAGCCACACATTCCTTTTTTTTCTGTTTTTGAAGCCAAAATCAGGTCTGGATCATACAAGGAGAGAAAGTGTTATGGAGAGATAAGACTTCTCATTTTTTTAATCCACTCCCTTTGACACACCGGAAATGGCAACACTCAGTCGTCAATTTATTCTTAAATTTCCAGCAAGCATAACAGAGGAACGACACAAGGCAGAGTTCTAAGAAAAGATCCAGTAATGCTATTTCACAGGGAATACAAGTATTCACTAAAACACATCATAAGAACAGATGGCTCCTCTCTAAGGCTAAAGCCACTGCGGCCAAAATATAGCCTGGATAAAGGAGCATCTAGGCCTCTGATTGACAGTCTCAGTGTTTTCATTTTAAAGCTTGATTTAAACATTAAAGGGTTTAAGTAACTATAAAGTTTTGTCCAATCTCATGGAGGGATGTTAAACATGGAAATATTTACACAGAAAAACTCTTCTATACTGGGTTCTTTTCTAATTCATACAATTAAAGGTCATGTACACCTTTGGGGGCATTTTTTATTATTGCATTGTACTCATTATGAGGTAAAAATGATTTTATTCAATTGGTCTTTATTAAAAATATGGAGTCCTTTTTTCTGTACAGAGCCGAGATCCTCTATTGGCAGGATCTGAATTTTCTGTCAGTCAGGGAGCCGACGAGCTCCTTATATCTGCTCTCTAACACTCATTATAGCTCAGTTCTTATCTTACTGATAAGAATGTGGCTTAAATAAGTGTTTATGACCTCTTAGTAATTATAGAGATAAGGTTTATTAGATGAAAGTAGGATTCACAAAGCTAGACAAACAGTTAACACTTTGTGACAGAACGGCTCGATATTTTTAATAAAGATCAATTGAACAATAAAATTTTTTTGCCAAAAATGAGTAAACCGCAATCATATAAAAACTGCCCCTAAAGGTGTACATAGTCTTTAAAGATATTGGTCCAATAATTTTCCAATGTGATGAGTACAATCAATTTGCTTACAGTAATTATAAATATGTTCAAGCCCTTTCAGGTGGATTATTGCAAATTCAACCTACAATGGATGTAAAATGGATGTAAAAAATCAGAGGTCGTACTGCTAAAAGGTTGCTGTCAAGCAGCGTTCAGTAGTATACTGTTTCTAAACTACTGTAGGCCACAATCGGGGTATATATAGCAGGTCTATAATTGTGTGTAAACTTGGAGTGACAGCAATGAATATATCTGCATACCTGACAGGACATGTGGAAACCATGTATTGTTTGCTGGCCTTGAGGAAGATGGCAAAAACAGACACTGCCTAATCAGATGTAAAATAGGACTGCAACTCTGTGGCGTGGATTTTCCCATGGCTAGTTCGCAAAAAATAAAAACAAAAGATTTTGTACAATACTTGAAATTAAAGGGGTATTCTCATCTTCGACAATGGGGGCATATCGCTAGGATATGCCCCCATTGTCCTATAGGTGCGGGTCCTGCCGCTGGGGCCCGAACCTATATCGAGGACGGGGCCCCCAAAGTGAAGAAGTGCGCACCGCGCAAGCGCGGCCCGCTCTCCATTCACTTCTATGGGGCACCCGCAAATAGCCGAGCGCTGGCTCGGCTATCTCCGTCGGCTCCATAGAAACGAATGGGAGCGGTGGCCGTGCATGCGCAGTGCGCTCCCATTCATTTCTACGGAGCCGACGGAGAGTCATAAAGAAAAACTCCATACAAGAAAGAAAAAGTTCCATACAAATAGACAGACTCCCTTTAAGACAAAGTAAAGCTCTAGCAGGGAACCATCATGTTCCCTACTGAATCTCCCTGTGCCTTCCAAAAGTGCTTGACAAAATAAACAAAAATTAGCAAAATAAAAGGTTGAGAAGAAGTGCTGATACGGAGCATGAGCCGCCAGCATTTCAACTGAATGTGGGTGACCATTAATGTCTCCACAAACATGGTCACCAGAAGACTACAGATGGTGTTGCTATGCAACAACACAAACACATTCATTAGAGAAATTAATAGCTCATTCATTAAAAATTGCCATGGTAAAGTTCAGAAACCAACAGTCATAGTACATCCTGTAAGATCTGTACTGCCACCGACAGCAGTCCTTGGCAACAAGACCATAGACATTATATTGTCGGTGGAGAAAGAAGGATATCTGGCAACTGAAAGAGTATCGCAAACCCTGCTACCAGTGTAGTGAATCAATCATACCTATAGGGAAAATATGAGTATACAGTATATCTGCCTCTTGGAGATCTCTTTGTTCCCAAGCTGTTTGTAATATTATTTTACGCGTACCTTGTCTGTTGACCAATGCCATAGAGAAACAACTTGTGGAGAAGCCAAAAGCTTTAAAAAATAAAAATGAGATTACAACAACTAAATCAGTGTTTGTAATTCATTTGTGAGGTCTACACTAAAAAAAAAAAAAAAAAAAAATTCAGTGTCATGTAATATAGAACCCCTGAATGCCATGTCAGAGGTCAAAAAGTCTGCATAGATTTGTCAACGATATATTTCTCCAAGGCCTCACAAAGCCACCGCAGCAGGGGGTGAGGACTCTCACTGAGGAATATAAATATGATACCACTGCTGCTGCTTTCTCCTGCACTGAAAAGGAGATACCCCAATTAGAAGTGCCACTGTCATAGGGTGTCAGGCCTTCATGGAATGCAGGAAGCCTTAAAAACAGAACATGCAAGGCCAGGGAAAACCGAAAATCTTCTCTGGACAAGTATGCAACTCCCTGGTAGCTCTCAGGCCAAAACAGGATCACAGCTTTAAATAATTGTCTCTAGACAGTAGGGCCACGAACAAACGGGCCTAGGGTTAACTGATAGATATAATAGGTCTTGCTTTTCCCAGCTTGATTGAATAGTTTAGTTGCATTTTTAGTGTCCATGGGTCCTTGGGTATGGCCACATATGGTGGTATTTTATGCAGTTTTTGAAGCATCTTTCCTTAAAAGTTCTTCTCCTTTTATGATGCATACCTGTTTTTGGCTTCATAAACTGCATAAACAAAGCTGCAGGAGTGGCCTTACCCTAACACCTCATGCACACGACTGCATCCATTTTGAGGTCCCCCAACCGGGGATCTGCAAAAGAAGATATAGCATCCCAGAATCCTGACCTAGGCCTCTCACCCAGTTAAAGGGGTTGTCCAAGTTATTTTTTGTTCTTTTTATGTTTCTACCTAGACAAATTTAATGATTTTTCAATAAACTTACTTTATCTGCAGTTGCTGCTTTCTCAGATTTCACTCAGGGTGACATGACCTATGATGTCAGCTTCTCTCCCTGCTCTGCTGATGTTTGGTGCACAAGCCTCAGAGATCAGATTAAAGTCTGTACAGGAGATGTCACTGTGCTGGTCACAGTCACAACCCCCGCACGCCCCCCCTGAACTGCTGGCTGCTGTCTCCCTGGATTCTTTCAGATAAAACTTTAACCCCTTCAGCCAGCACAGACTCAGGGCTGAAGGCCTTACTGAGTAGCTGCAGGCAGGGAGGAGACAAATGCTGGGCACAGGAGCTGACAAACTAGAGAAGATCTGCAGAGCATTGCACAAGAACAGGTAGGAGGAAGATACTGTGTGTATCAGCTGTATCATTGTCCAGCTGGGACTTGTAGTCCTACACATACAACACACTGCTGAGTATCCTAGCAGACATGTCACTCAAGGCAGCACTTGTATTTACCCATTTTGCAGAGCAGGAGGAAGGGATTGCTGTTATTGCAGGTAAACAAAGGGCCACAAGAGAACCAGGGAAATGAGGAAATATAGATTTTTTTGGCCTAAAACTTGGCTTAACTTAGTTATATATTGCTGCCCATCAGATTTACAGTGGTATATTTTTTTTTCATAACTCGGATAACCCCTTTAAGCCAGTACTCTCTGCTCTGCTTTGATGAGGGGCAATCACCCCAAAACAGCTGTCTGCAGATGAGATGCTGGCTTATTTATTATAAAAGTCACGTCTCGAGGCCTGTTTAAAATGTTGAACATTGACTTATAAGGCAGCTGCCTTACATTTGGTGGCATCAGAGGCGAAGCTTATTAAGAGCTCATTTGCATAACTTTTTTCCTGAGACTGGGCAATAAATGGTGTCTGATGGGGGTAGAAATTAGTTGTAAATTAAAAATAGTACAATGATACAACCAGACAAGGCAGGATTCAATGTGGATTTTCCACAGCAGAAAATCAGCAGCGTCTCTCACAGCAGCAAAATCCAAACCAAACGATGTGGATTTCGTTGTTGAAGCAGCATAGTAAATGCCGTGTGTCCGCCACAGGTTTTACCCTATGCATTGCAAAGGGTAAAATCTGTAATGAAATTCGCAAAACATAAATTGACATCCCATGAATTAAAATTCTGCACTACAGGTTAGGTCATGTGTAGACTCCTTTATGGAAATTTTGCAGATGACATTTTTTAAACGCTAATCCACGTTACTTTTACTATATTTTCTGTACAAAATTCTGCTGCGGAAGATCTGGAGCGTGTCCGCCCTACAGACTATATTTCATAATACCAGATAATGCGAAGTAAATTACAAATGAGGCTCTGTGGGCGCATGATATTCACCTGCAGAGGATTGTGCTTGTAGTAAAAGGATTTAGCCTGCATTTCATTGAACATAAAACAGACTTTGCTGATGTCTCTTTGAATCAATGTAAAAAGCACATCATTAACGCTAGGGATGCTGGGGTGGCTTAGCGGTGAAGTCACAGTCCATATTTTCCCATTAAGAAAGTGAAAAAATAGGAATGTATTTCAAAGGTTTGGGGGGTTTGCCAGGTTCCCCTATAGATTATAGCTGACCAATCACTGGACCCTTGGAATAAACAGGCATGGTCCAAAGTTGACAGTCCCTTTAATTAAATGTTATCAACAATCATGTCTTCTTCTCGACATTGCTTATTCCACTTACTCATGCAAGCTATGCCCATTAGCTTGCAACAAGTCTACCTCACCCATTTATGGACGCACTTCTCTCCTGGATGGGAGGAGGAGCCTTGGGACTTGTTGAAACCTAATTAGCATTTCTTGTTCGAGTATTAAATGATATTCACCTCCCTGGAAACCATCAACAAGACAGCTTTTCCTGGGGATTCACACAAGCTATTAGCAGAAATCCAAGGAAATTATAAGATTCTGCAGCTCACCTGTCATTAATGAATCCCCGATTTCTGGTCTACTGACTACTTTGACTATTTTAATCAAAGGTAGAGTTTCACATAAGTAACAAAAATTGAAGGTAGTAAGAGAAACTACTTTCGTAGTGTAAAGGGATTGCCCCACCCCACCCCAAGAACTTATTCTCTCTGCACAAGATAGGGGTCCGACCGTTGGAACGCCCATCACTCACAATAATGAGGTACCAGAGTCCCAGGTCTAACTAGATTGGCGGTCACACATGATTAGATCTGCAGCAAAACCGCAGAAAATCGACACCAAAAACAGAAAGTAACGCATTTATTTTTTTGGTGTGAATTTAGTGTGGAAACGCACAGAATTCCACAAGGAAATTTGTACAGACAGCTCACAACTATATGCAGGTAGCCTAACTGGACCCTACATTCTCGTGGAAGCTCATTGGTAGGGAACTAGAAGTTCCTGCAGGTTATCAGATATTGCTGACAACTGTACAAAATAGGGACAATTGGGAAATATTTCTCTACAAAGTTCTTACATCTCTGTGGGGGGCTGGGATGCTAGGGAGGCTCATTCCCGTCGCAGCCTGCTATTGGCTAACACACCCCCAAACCCCCATCCCCCTGAATGTTTTGATCTGCATGATGGGGAGATGCAGCCATGCGGGCATCAAGAGTGATGTGGGTGCCAGGGAGCGAGGTAAGTATTACCTGTATGCTGTGCCTGGGCATTTTAGGGGACATTATGGGGGTTGAATAACCCCTTTAAGGTAAAAAATAGAAATATGATCTTATACTCACCCCTTTCCCTAGCACCGTTCTCTATGGCACTGGTCTAGTCCTCCTGCAGCTGCTTATTTACAGATTGCAGTGGTGCCACATAGCATGTAACCGTGTACAGAATGGCACTGCTGCAGCCAATCACTGTCCTCGGCATTAGACCAGTGACTGGCTGCAGTGGTCATGTGCCGTATACTCGCTTGTCCCTAATGTAGTTTGTAAAGAAGTAGCAGGAGGACCAAACCTGTACCACAGAGAAAAGCACTGGAGAACCTGATATATAAGATGACTTTATTTTAAACTATTCCAGGGCTTGTCCAAGATTTTAATTATCCCAGAAAACCCCTTTAACTCAGAATTTCTGGTTAGGATACTATAAAACAGGGTTTCTAAACCAGACAACCCCCTTATATCCATTTTTACAGCGCTTGATGCAGAAGATTATATCACTGTAACATCTGCTTCTTGCATCACAAGCTCACACTAGGGCAACAGGTCAAAGGACAATAGATAAGGTCCCTCAGAATTTAGCTCTGGAGCGTGCTAATCAGCCACTACCACATTCAAGAAGATCTGTGTCACACATCTTTTATTAATGTATAACAATTCCACAAAGTCCTTGGTTAACACGGCAAGGCTACCATTCAGTGCTGAAGCCTATGAAAAATTAATAGCCAAGCTGTGCTAAGACCAATGATGTCACCAAGTATCAAGTATGTGCTTAAGTGGTCTTCATGATGAGGCGGTGCAAGGGCTCTGTAACCTTACATAGAACCACCAATAGGACTTTATGTACAAAAATGGAAATAATACAGGTGTCTGGTTAGCTTGCTTTTTAGCTTCAAGGCTCTAATTGCTAAATGACATCAAATGTTTGGGTTGTTTTCGCCACGTTAACAATGATTATACATACTTACCAACTTTGCCGTTGGTAAATTTGGATCAAAAAGGCCCCGTTCCTGGAATACCTAAACTATGCGGGACTGCCCATTTATAGGCAAGTTTTGCACCCATTTCTGACCCAGGAAAACAACCCACATTTGCATGGACTTACTCGGAAAATTAGGAACAGCCCCTACGAATTCGGGATTGTTGTCAACTATGTGTATAATATATTAATGTTGGCCAAACCTGGCAATTTTCGGTGGGACCAGCCAACCATGTTTTATGTATGGGGGTGTCCCAACTCCCCTGACAGCAGATGTCAAGGGAAAAGGGGATACGACTATTGGATTTCTGTATGCCTGACTCTACTGCTTTTCTGTGCATGACAGGACAATAGACCAGTAAAACAACATTCCTGTATCTTTAGCATGTAATTTCTGTGACCATAGTTCATTAGCCTCCAGTTCCCCATTTCTGTACAAAGGAGAACTGACTCTGCATTCAAGCACCCATTTAGTCCATAATCCGTGTGAACAAAGCTAAGTACAGCTCATACTGATTTACAGGGGCTCTATATACTATTAGATACTCATTCCTTGTTTAAGATACAAAAATAGACAAGTAGTCCTGTCATCGTGTGGTCTCCATGTTCCCATTCTTCATTTATAAGAGCAGAACAGCTTGGCAATTCTTAATATTTTTTTTTTTTTCCTTCTTCTCCTACCCAACAGAATCCAGTGTAATTAAAAGAAGTTAATTACCTCAGTTAGATCAGCAGAAGACTCTAGGAGGAGAGAATGTAAAAGAATGGGCTATCGGGAGTTGAAATGAATTACTTTTCAAAAGAGCGAGGTGAAACAGCAGATAACTGGTCTTTCTCATCTAAGTATACTATCATCAATGATGGTTAAATGTCAGAAGATATCTGGCCTCTCTCATCTAGATATACCATCACCGATGATGGTTAAATGTCAGAAGATATCTGGCCTCTCTGATCTAGATATACCATCATCGATGATGGTTAAATGGCAGAAGATATCTGGCCTCTCTCATCTAGGTATACTATCACCGATGATGGTTAAATGTCAGAAGATATCTGGCCTCTCTCATCTAGATATACCATCACCGATGATGGTTAAATGTCAGAAGATATCTGGCCTCTCTGATCTAGATATACCATCATCGATGATGGTTAAATGGCAGAAGATATCTGGCCTCTCTCATCTAGGTATACTATCACCGATGATGGTTAAATGGCAGAAGATATCTGGCCTCTCTCATCTAGATATACCATCACCGATGATGGTTAAATGGCAGAAGATATCTGGCCTCTCATCTAGGTATGGTAAATGGCAGAAGATATCGGGCCTCTCAAATCTAGGTTTACTATCACCGATGATGGTTAAATAGCAGAAGATAACAGGCCTTTCTTATCTAGATATACTATCACTTCTGATGGTTAAATGGCAGAAGATATCTGGCCTCTTCCATCTATGTATGGTAAATGGCAGAAGATATCTGGCCTCTCTCATCTAGGTATACTATCACAGGTGATGGTGAAATAGCAGAAGATAACAGGCCTCTCTCATTTGGGTTTACTATCAATGATGATGGTTAAATGGCAGAAGATATCTGGCATCTCTAATCTAGGTATATTATCACCGATGATGGTTAAATGGCAGAAGATATCTGGCCTCTCTCATCTAGGTATGGTAAATGGCAGAAGATATCAGGCCTCTCTCATCTAGGTATACCACCACCAATGATGGTTAAATGGCAGAAGATATCGGGCCTCTCTCATCTAGGTATACTATCACCGATGATGGTTAAATGTCAGAAGATATCTGGCCTCTCTCATCTAGATATACCTTCACCGATGATGGTTAAATGGCAGAAGATATCTGGCCTCTCTCATCTAGATATACCATCACCGATGATGGTTAAATGGCAGAAGATATCTGGCCTCTCTCATCTAGATATACCATCACCAATGATGGTTAAATGGCAGAAGATATCTGGCCTCTCTCATCTAGGTATACTATCACCGATGATGGTTAAATGGCAGAAGATATCAGGCCTCTCTCATCTAGGTATACTATCACCGATGATGGTTAAACAGCAGAAGATATCGGGCCTCTCTCATCTAGATATACCACCACCAATGATGGTTAAATGGCAGAAGATATCTGGCCTCTCTCATCTAGGTATACTATCACCGATGATGGTTAAATGGCAGAAGATATCAGGCCTCTCTCATCTAGGTATACTATCACCGATGATGGTTAAACAGCAGAAGATATCTGGCCTCTCCAGAGGCGTAGCTAGAGGTTCAGCACAGGGGGGGCGAAACATACTTGAGTGGGCCCCCCACTTATTGGCTTCCCAAACGCACGTTTCCAACTTCACAGGCACATACTACTAGTTGTGGTTATAATATTGTATTAGAAAGAGGACTATATAAACTCCAAGATCGTCTATGCTGCTAAGTACAGTACAATAGACTTTCTACATACCCTAGTCTAAATACTCTACCACATAATGCAGTAAAATATAGGATTAATAGGAGTAAAAAACAAGGGGACTCCTATGTTAAAGGAAACGTGTCCCCAGTTTTTACATCACTCCCCTGCCCCCATCAGACCTCAGATCAGCAGAATGTGCCCCCATCAGACCTCAGATCAGCGTATTGTGCCCCCATCAGACCTCAGATCAGCGTATTGTGCCCCATCAGACCTCAGATCAGCCTACTGTGTCCCCATCAGACCTCAGATCAGCGTATTGTGCCCCATCAGACCTCACATCAGCCTACTGTGCCCCCATCAGACCTCAGATTAGCGTATTGTGCCCCATCAGACCTCAGATTAGCATACTGTGCCCCCATCAGACCTCACATCAGCCTACTGTGTCCCCATCAGACCTCAGATCAGCGTATTGTGCCCCATCAGACCTCACATCAGCCTACTGTGCCCCCATCAGACCTCAGATTAGCGTATTGTGCCCCATCAGACCTCACATCAGCCTACTGTGCTCCCATCAGACCTCAGATTAGCGTATTGTGCCCCATCAGACCTCAGATCAGCCTACTGTGCCCCCATCAGACCTCACATCAGCCTACTGTGCCCCCATCAGACCTCAGATCAGCGTATTGTGCCCCCATCAGACCTCAGATGAGCTTATTGTGCCCCCATCAGACCTCAGATGAGCTTACTGTGCCCCCATCAGACCTCAGATCAGCGTACTGTGCCCCCATCAGACCTCAGATCAGCGTACTGTGCCCCCATCAGACCTCAGATCAGCGTACTGTGCCCCCATCAGACCTCAGATCAGCGTACTGTGCCCCATCAGACCTCAGATCAGCGTACTGTGCCCCCATCAGACCTCAGATCAGCGTATTGTGCCCCCATCAGACCTCAGATCAGCATATTGTGCCCCATCAAACCTCAGATCTGCATATTGTGCCCCCATCAGACCTCAGATCAGCGTATTGTGCCCCCATCAGACCTCAGATCAGCCTATTGTGCCCCATCAAACCTCAGATCAGCCTATTGTGCCCCCCATCAGACCTCAGATCAGCGTATTGTGCCCCCCATCAGACCTCAGATCAGCTTAATGTGCCCCCATCAGACCTCAGATCAGCGTATTGTGCCCCATCAAACCTCAGATCTGCATATTGTGCCCCCATCAGACCTCAGATCAGCGTATTGTGCCCCCACCAGACCTCAGATCAGCCTATTGTGCCCCATCAAACCTCAGATCAGCCTATTGTGCCCCCATCAGACCTCAGATCAGCGTATTGTGCCCCCATCAGACCTCAGATCAGCATATTGTGCCCCATCAAACCTCAGATCTGCATATTGTGCCCCCATCAGACCTCAGATCAGCGTATTGTGCCCCCATCAGACCTCAGATCAGCCTATTGTGCCCCATCAAACCTCAGATCAGCCTATTGTGCCCCCCATCAGACCTCAGATCAGCGTATTGTGCCCCCATCAGACCTCAGATCAGCTTAATGTGCCCCCATCAGACCTCAGATCAGCGTATTGTGCCCCATCAAACCTCAGATCTGCATATTGTGCCCCCATCAGACCTCAGATCAGTGTATTGTGCCCCCATCAGACCTCAGATCAGCCTATTGTGCCCCATCAAACCTCAGATCAGCGTATTGTGCCCCCATCAGACCTCAGATCAGCGTATTGTGCCCCATCAAACCTCAGATCTGCATATTGTGCCCCCATCAGACTTCAGATCATCGTATTGTGCCCCCATCAGACCTCAGATCAGCTTAATGTGCCCTCATTAGACCTCAGATCAGCGTATTGTGCCCCATCAAACCTCAGATCTGCATATTGTGCCCCCATCAGACCTCAGATCAGCGTATTGTGCCCCCATCAGACCTCAGATCAGCCCACCCAGCCACATAAGATAAAAATAAAAAACCTCTCTTACCTGTTCTGCGCTGCGGCTGCCCTCCGGTCCGCGCTCCGCTCTCTTCCCTGGCCCGCGCACACTATGACCTGACGCTGCGTGCAGCGTCAGGTCATAGTGCGCGCCGCCAGGGAAGAGAGCAGAGCGCGGACCGGAGGGCAGCCGCAGCGCAGAACAGGTAAGTAAGATTTTTTATTTTTATGGGCCCCCTTGAGTCACTGGGCCCGGAGCTGTCGCCCCCCCTGCCCCCCGGTAGCTACGCCACTGGGCCTCTCTCATCTAGATATACCACCACCAATGATGGTTAAATGGCAGAAGATATCTGGCCTCTCTCATCTAGGTATACTATCACCGATGATGGTTAAATGGCAGAAGATATCTGGCCTCTCTCATCTAGATATACCATCACCGATGATGGTTAAAAGGCAGAAGATATCTGGCCTCTCTCATCTATGTATACTAACACCGCAAATTTTTAAGGTACTAAAATCAATCTGTTTCTATCATTATGTGACTTCTTTGTGCTTTTTTGTGCATTTTCTGTGTTTAGTGATCCTTTAACTACACTTACACATAAAATATTAGAGGAAAACTAGGACCTGCTAAAAAGAAAATGCTTGGACTACTTTTATATTCTATATTTATATTTCTGAAGTACTGCATTCTACTGATAATCTACTGTTGAGGGCAAATCTTTTCCGCGTAGATTCTCATGCAGAAAAACCGCAGTGTAATACAGTACCAGCAAAGTGTATGAGATTAGAAAACCTCACGTACACTTTGCTTTTTTCTTCCAAGTGGAAACTGATCTGCCGTGTGGCAATGGTTCTGCCGCAACATGGCAACGGTTTGTGCGATTTTTGGATGTGGATTTCACTCTTTTGAATAGAAGGGCGAGATCTGCATCAAAACTACATCAAATCTGCAACAAAATCCGCAAGTAAAACATCCAGATTTTGATACGGATTTGGTGTGAGAACGCACATAAATCCTAACGGAAATTTGTGCGGATTTTCTGTTTGCAAACCTGCACCCATGTGAGGGTAAACCTAATTAACTTGGGTTAAGAAAAATAAAAGACAATAATCTGAGATGTATAGGCGAGAGAGCGTGTACCCATAAAGAGGTCCGCACTGCGGACAGATGCCATAGATACTTTATTAAATATAATGTGCAGTAATAAAAAGTAATATGGAGTACAGCTGCACACGCTTCTATCTGACTCAGCAATCTCAACTGGAGACTCTGACCTAATGGAAGAGAAATCCTATATCTATCTGCTGCTGAGCTTTCCACAGCTCGGAGACGCTTCCTCAGAGATATCAAATCCTGATTTGATTAATGAATTTGAAATGGAAGGTGCAGCCTGCTCCAGGGACAAAGGTGAGCTCACCACGCTAATGGACTCAATGGAGAGACAAAAAATAGCACAGTAAGTGTAAAATAAAGGTTATGCTCATACTTAAGATTCTGAGATATTACAATTTACAATAATAAAACATTGCCCAAAAGCAGAAAGGTTCAGCACTGAAGAATGACATATGGTTAATTGGACACTGACAAAACAATTTAAAGGGGACCGGTCACCTCTCCCGACATCTCTGTTTCAGTCACTACTTCAATTCTCCATGATATAAAAATGATAGGGTATACTTTCTGCCAACTCTACATTGTGTCATTGCTCTGTTATTCCTCCTAGAAATATCAGAATAAATTGACGGCTCAGTGTTACTAGTTGGGGATGTGACACAGTCCGACACTGTCCAATCAGTGCCGACAGTATCAGATAATGTAGTGACACCTCTCAGACTGGGGGATGGTAACAGCACGTTGTCAATTTATTCATAAATGCCTGGGGGGAAAAAACAGAAGAACAGAAACAGCTGTATGCGCAGTTCTTTCCATGAGGCTGATGCCAACACAGGGATGGGGCACTCAGGTGATGTGTAAACGTGCACACGAGAGATTACAGTGCTGCCTCAAAATGACGTCTGAGGAGCAAGGAGGGGACTTGAGCATAAGGGAAAGTGCTGGGCTCACCCGGAATGGGCGTGGCCAGGCTCCACTGATGGTTAGGACAGCCCCTTGAACTCTTTTCACAGGTGATTTGCATAGATCTAAATTTTCAGCCAAACTACAGCAATCATAAGTGACATACTGCTATCGGAGACCTCAATAACATGTAATCACGTCTATATGCGTCAACTATGCTGACAGAATCCCTTTAATAAAGCATGTCAGAGGAGCAGATAGGACCTCTGTCAATGAATCAACTTCAACAGTTTTAAGGGTTCACATTACGTTTTTCCCCATCCTTTTAACGTATACAAAAATGTATATGTTAAACCTATGCCTTAGACTGATGCCTTACAAAGGCATCCATTCACCATAGAGTTCCATTGTAAAAAAAAAAAAAAAAATCCAAGAACGTGGTATCCTGCGTTTTTGTATCCTTTGTTTTGTAACGTATTCGTCAAACGGAAGCATAAAACGTGAACCCACTCTGATAAATTTTACAAATTCTACACTTGAATGTTGAACTGTAACCACCACCTATGGTCTTACAATAATACTAACAAACAGCTCCACTCCAGGCCTCCACTATAGCCCATTCACCCCTCCTTTCTGTAATAAAATATCTGCAGCTAACAAGCTATGGCCATGCACGGGTCCTCCTAACATCCATTTTTAAAAACACTATTGCAACGGCGCAGCACCAAAAATTGGGCATGGGACCAACAGAATTCAAGATCATCTTTTACCCGGCACAATGGACTGAGAACCTCTGAATAAACTGGTCTCCAAGGAGAGATTACAAAACCCAAAGCCTTTATCTATTAAAACCCATTATGAAGTGCACGGCCTTGTCACCCCCAGTACAGTCCTAAACCAACACTTTTAATAGGTAGACGATGCTTGACAATTACCAAGGAAGACAAATGAGTTCAATTCTCTTGTAAAGTGTAAGTAGCGTCGAGCACTGAGCTCTTCACATCCAGAGTATCAATAATGTATATTTCGAGACGGACTCTTATAAATTTTCCATTGGATCAAGCTATTTGTTTGGCAACTGCACAATCTGACAGCAGGGCTAGAAATTGAGAGCCAGTTCAATTCATTAAAACTTTCAAACTTCACAGAATATCACCCAATTCATGCCAATCATAGAGGTAATGATGTGACCAATAATGAGGGCACTTCTACTCCACCCTCACCAGTTTCCAAAAAGGGGGTGTGGTAAGGGCGGACCATGGGCCCCAGCACATTAATCATTATTTGCACCAGAAACTGACAAATAATACCTGAAATCTACACCAGCTAAGAGTTACAGCAGTTTTCAGGCTGGCGCACAGACTGCAGAGACAGGTATGTAAAAGGCCTTTTCATAAATTATATGCCTCCTCCAGCAGTGCAGGCCTATACAGACCAGCGTAGAACACATATTTCTTGATAAATCAGGGCCTATGTGTCTTTCTGGGGAAGGAGAGAATATAGCCACTTCTTGGCAAAGCCCATATAATGAGGATTACATCAAGTGGCTGAGACCCCAAGTGATCAGCTGCAATCGGCATCAGAACTAATGGGGAGATTTATCAAGGCTGGGGTTGCCACATGCTAATGTTGATCTCCCTGCGCTGGAGTAAGATGAGCCTAATTTATTAAGAGGCACGACTCTTAAAATATTAGTCACATCTCTGCCACTCCACGCTCCAGAAACTCGAATCTTGAGCTAGAACTTACGCCAGTCTCTGGTGCAAACTATAGTAAATCTGCAGGCAGTTATAGGCTCCGCCCCTCCCACTAAGGCCCACTTTAGAAAAAGTTGCAAATTATGGCGCGCAGTATAAGTTGCAACTTTTTAATGCCACAATAGTGGAGTAAACTTTTTGAGAAACGTCCCCAATTTCCCTGCAGCACCACCACAGGCCAAATGAAGCATTACAAAGGGCCTATTTAAATCAGTGGCTTGTCTAAGTATTGCATGGGCATTCTGAATCATCCAGAGCCGAGAAACACTCTTTGTAACTGCTTTCCAATGTTGCTTGTAGACGGGGCCCTCAAAAGACTAACTTGTATCATCTCAAAATGATCTAACAGCCCTGCCCAGTTTAAAAACCCAAGAGGGGAATTTGAATTTGCAACATACCATAATTGCACACCAATTATAAAATTAAAATTTTAATAGGTCTTTCCTGTAGAATTTCACACAAAAATACCACAATTTTGAAATCTGTAATGACCAGAGAACAGTAAATATTATCTTAGCAAAACCATGAAGTTGTGTGTCAAGCAGTAATGACGCTCATACACTTTCAAAAGCTGTTGGTCAAACTTCCCCAAACTGGTATTCATAATCTGTTGTGAGAGAGTCAGCACGCCCCATACACATAAGATAGATTGCCTGTCCCACTGACTATAGTCTTACACGCACCTTAAATCCAGGTGTACTAACCACCTGGTTCCTGGGATATGTCTAGTGCCAAAGGACCTTTCATGGAAAGATTGATCAACTGGACTATGCATCACATATAGGGGCAGATTCATAATTTTTTGGTCACTTTTATGGTTAAAAAGCCATTAATTATGGCACATGCCATATTAGTGCTATAATGAGACTTTTAAACTTTTTTGCCACTTTTCAAAAGTGCGGTTAAAAGTGAACGGTGGCCTGCCACAGCAAGACAGGTGCACTATAACTTATGCCGGAAACTAGCATCAGGTCATAGCTGGTGCACATTTTCTGGAGCATGAACTGAAGATGCACCAAATTCATTAAGAGGTTTCTCCATAAATTAGGACAGTGTTGATAGGACAGTTCATTGGTATGAAATGTGAGTCTTAGTAAATCTGCCTCATAGTGCGATATGTACAAATGCCTGTGTAGACCTCTCACCAACCATAAGCACTACTGACACAATCAACCAAGTAACCACCATAAAGAACTTTCTGTCACTTGTGGAAACATACTTTGGTACTTGCTCTAGACAGCCCGCACTGACAGATTTCTGAATGGGCTGTTCACTTTGCTGCAATGTCCAAGAGCCTTGACATTAATGTACAAACTGCTGGCGCCAACATGGAGATTGGTTCAGTCTTTTACACTTGATTTACTGTGAGAGCATGGCTGGCAGACATTCCCTGCAACAAGTCCTTCTCGTATTATAAAATTAAGTCATAATTTACCCAGCAATGTCCATTCCACTCTAATGCGGTGCTGAGCTGTTCTCTGTCATATCATTACACATTGACCTTTGCCTGAAACTTAAAAGGCTATTCTGGTCTTCTAATATTTGAAGAACAAACAGGAATAGATTCCTGACTTCTGGTCAAGATGTCAAGGCCAAAGGACATGCATGGTACTTGATGCCAACTTATCCAATGGGTTTAGAACCAACCTGTACACTTCATCGAGTCAATTTAACCATGCTGGAGGCATATATCAGACAGATGGGTCTGACCTAGGCTACTGTAGAGCCATACAGGTTCCCATGTTGAAAAAAAACTATACTGTGCTATAGCGATCCCTTGTTCTCATCTTTGGAGGTGATCACTGCATGTAAATGTCTCCTTCACTGAACGAGCAGCCGACTGTCGGGAAGGAACGCTGTTCCATCGTCCTGTGTAAACCCACCTACACTCTACTCCCAATTCAGGACACGTGCACCTGACTGTATATGGAGGGGTCAGGAGAGATGGCTGTTGGTCTTAATTAGCGTTTGGTCAACAGCTCTTTCACGTTTATGAGCACCTTAGGAGCAGAAAGTATTGTCATGTCTTAAAAGGAGTCTGTCACCTCCATATGCCCCTATAAAGCACCTACATAGCCCCACAGCACACCTAATCACAAATCTAATGGTACCTGTGGCGCTTTCTTGTGACTTGTAGAAGCTGCAAAAACGTAGTTTAAACCATATGTAAATTAGCCGTTGGAAGTGCCCGGAGGCGGCGTTCACTGCCGTGGAGCCCGGGCTCCTATGCTTTTTTTTCATGCTGATGTATCATTTAAGCTGCCATGACTACTGAGGCCTGTAAATGGCTGCAGTCATGGGACCAAGCTGTTTCCTGTTCTCGCAAGGACCGAAAGCAGCCGGAAAAAGAGCAGCAGCGGGTAGGAGGTTAATGTTCAGGGGGTCAGGGCAGCACATAAGGGTTTGGTTGGCTCCAAGGCCAGACAACCCCATTTAACTATGTCAGTGCAAAAAACGCTGCTCTCCAGTGCAATACTGACCCATTATGGCTGGCATTGACAGGAGAAAGGGAGCAGGGAAGAACCTAAAATTGCAGGGGAAGGTGGACGTGAGGAATAAACAGCAGGGGGCACTACCAAAGAGGATAATGTAATGTACATAAAAAACCTATATCATGTCATAGTGGAAAACAACCATCTCCAATGATGTAATGGCAACCAATCAGATTCCAGCTTTCATTTTTCACAGCTCCTTTGGAAAATGAAAGGTGGACTCTGACTGGTTACTCTGGGCAATTCAGCCAGTTTTAATAAATCTCGCACAATATGTTTTTTCCCACACAAATGCTGGAACCAGGAGTTTCTAGTCAGAAACGTGAAAAAGCTCGGTGGTTCATAAAGCCAGCGAGCTTCCCCCTTTTTACGGATATCACACCAGCACATTGCATCCCTTCCCAAATAGATTACAATCTAATTTTAGGACCTGAGACAGATAAAATGACTTGCCAAAAGGTCACACAAAGTTAGAACAGGGTCTCTACCCACCTCAGAGGCCTGCATTCACATGCTACAACCACACTCCTCCGCACAGACCTCCAGATATCACTGCACGTATCTGTCACTCTCTCTAAATAAATGTCAGGCGGCTCTTCAGGAGTTACAGCCATGTTCCATAATCCGCCCATCATTCTGCGAGTCTGCAAGTCTGCCATTTCATTCACTGACCTCAGCGCTGAGTCCATATTCACTGCTGATCAGAACAGTATACAGACAATCACCCTGCCAAATACAGATCCCGCAGATCAGAAGGAAGAAGATCACATTCCCCTCAGAGAGAAGAGTCCAGGTAGCAGGCCCTTTGGCAAACCAGTGGGGCCTTTACATATTGAGCGTCAGAACCAAATCTCAGGACTGGAGACAGGTCCATTCAGAGAGGACTTGTCTACCGTCCTGATATATCTTTTTTAGTAAATACTTGTATTCCCCACAAAATAGCCGTTTTAAAGCATATTTTCTGATCTGCATTGAAAGGTTTCTCAGTTATTCCTCCTAGAAAAAATATGAATACATTGGCAACTGAGTGTTACCATCCCCCTTTATCAAAGGGGAGTGGCCTGACACACACTGTCCATGGCAGCACTGATTGAACAGGGTCACAGTGTAAAGGGACAAGTCCCCAACTGGTAAATACCCAGCTGCCAATTTATTCAGATATTTCTAAGAGGAATAAACAAGGAATGGTAAAATGGCGAGTTAGAAGAAAACATGCTTTAGAATTGATATCTCATGAAGAATGGCGTGTCAGAAAAGCCAGGGGATCCTCTTTAAGAGATTTCCCTAAACAACATAGCAATGTTGGATTATAATGGAAGTGAACTTCATTTAGGGCCATTTTGCCCAAATGCAGAGTGCTAGAAAGAAAAAAACAAACAATAAAAAAAAAAACCTTTTTCTAAGATCAAGTTATTTGCCAGCCAGTTTTGGACTTGCTATAAAAATATATATGGCTACCATGCACTGCAGCTATAATGGACGGGCCAGCCATCAGCAGTAAGTATGAAGAATAAAAGTAATGGTAGCGGATAGCCCCCTAGTTCATGTCCTTGGCATCCTAAAGATTTGAGGGAATGTAAGCACACGGGCAGCAGTGCACCTCCGATCAATAGGCATTTCTAGTTCTGAGTGGCTGAGACGTGCTACAAGAGTGCGCTTTTAGGTTCGATTCACGCATAGGTTTTTACTAGTGTTTTTCGGCACTCTTGCACTTTTTTGTGTTTGTTTTTTTTTGTTTTTTATAACTGCAGTTTTGTTGACAACACAGCATGTTGAAGCAATTGTGATTTTTAAGCCATTTTTTTTATAGTGAAAAACCCCTGAAAAAAATAAAATCATCATCCAGTCAAAACACCATCAAATACACAAGCTGTATGGTTTTATGGCTTTCTTTTAAAGCAACTGAAGGAGAAAGCAAATATACCCTAACGGCTTGACTCAGACCATTTTAAGGCTACTTTCTTGCATTAAGCTTGTCCGACAGGGGAACAGTACTAACGTTTGCACAGGTGTGCTGCCGGAAGCCCTCCCCCGCCCCGTTTACTATAATGGGGACCAAACCAGCCTGCCGGACAGGCTTATCGGGAGTGTGAAAGTAGCCTAATATTGGCAATTTCTGGTTGGAATGTGTGCTAAATACGGACTTATACACATATACACACACAAATACATAATTATGCGTTATGCACAATGTATTCAAGTGCTCATTAATCTGGATCATTAGTACTATGCTTGTTTGGGAAGCATCGAGGACTGAAGCAGGAATTCTGGGACCGCCCTCCTCGTGCTCTCTGCTGACTCGCAAAGGATTTCCATGACTCCTTTTTTCCATCAAGGGACATACTTTTAATAAGAACTAATCATGACACGAGTTTTTCTTTTTATTACATAATGTGAATATATATATCTACCTATATATGTGTGTGTGTGTTTGTGTGTATATATATATATATTTTTTTTTTTTTTTTTACTATATGTTGCACGAAACAATAATAGAACGTAATATGGTAAATCACAGGATATAAGTCATATCTTTGGTATAAGGGTTTGTTAGTGGGGGCCATATTCAGATAACCGTCCCAATTAACCCACGTTCCCCAGAACACAAATGGATCTGGGCGTCCGTATGGCGTGCATTTGCCTCCATTTTCCCAGACTTATTCAACTGAAGGGGTCTTGGGCAGAAATCAGACAAGAATGGTGCACGCAGTGAGGCCCTCTTCATGGACCAAAAATGTTTGCGGAGAAACTGAAGTGTGAATGGCACTATTTTCATTCACGGGTACGTGTGCCATGCGGGTGCAGCCTGGAAGGAAATGTCATGTAAATCAGGACTTGAGCCAAATATTTCCCTAGGTTTTTCTCCACAATAAACTGCAAAAGCATTGCCAAAAAAAACTATTTTCCTACCTGCTCCCTACTTCCTGAATGCTGAAGAAAGCGGAGCGGAAATACTGAGAACTGGAGGAAATATTACATCTCTCCTGGGGCAGAGAACTTTATGCGCAGTTGCAAGTATCTCCTAATTTAGAGTCACTTGACTGGCACGGCTACAAGATGCTAATCATATGATCATGTGAAAGAAGAGAGGGGAGAAGATGACATCTGACTTTCATATTCCTTCAATGTGGTTTAGGGTCCATTCACACGTCCGTGTGTGCTTTGCAGTCCGCAAATTGCGGATCCGCAAAACACGGACACCGGCCATGTGCGTTCCGCATTTGCGGACCGCACATGGCCGGCTCTAATATAGAGATGCCTTTTCTTGTCCGTGGATCCGGACAAGAATAAGACATGTTCTATATTTTTGCGGGGCCGCGGAACGGAAGTGCCGTCCGCATCTTTTGCGGAAAATGAATGGGTCCGCACCCGTTCCGCAATATTGCGGAACGGATGCGGACACATTCTGCGGACGTGTGAATGGACCCTTACTCAATCATTGAAGCTCCATCTCTGGATACCATTGGTTCTATAGATACACACTGACACTGTCCAATCACTACAGACTGTGGAAGAATGTGCAGGGGCACGCCCCACTGACAAGGCGAATTATAACACCCCGTTGTCTAGAAGGAATAACAGAGGAACAGCACAATGCAGAGTTGTCAGACAAGACGCTCTGGTATTTTTATTTTATGGGGACGTTTATACTAAAACAGACAAGTCGGAAGAGCTGGTCCTCGTACGAGCGGGGGTGAGAAAGTATGTTCCCAGCAGCAGGTAGATACGATATCACGTTAGGGGTAGTTTGGGGTAGTCTGGACGAGTGAGATGCTACTGTAGAAGTCCTCTGGTTAGCTGTCAGCACAAAGAGGAAACTCCATCAGTTGTAATCAAGTACTGTATTTGCAGCTTGTTAGGACCAATGCCAAAGTCAATCCATTCAACTCCAGATGCCATATTCATCATGATCGTCTGGATCACTACAACTATTCAGACCATTAGCCTTTGCAGGTCTAACTTCTGTATGCACGACAAACATTAATGCTCAACTGCTGCCCCATACAGGGGATTGTGATTCGTGGGGGTCCCAGCAGTTGGATTCCCACCGATCAGATTCCTGTGGGTAGGGGATTAGTTTAAAACCTGGAACAAGGCCTTTTAGCAGGATGGAAGAATAAAAATACTAAAATACTGAATTCTGTAATAAATATTTCTACTAGAGAAACCGTATTTGAAAGAGGTTATGGGTGAGATTTATCAAACTGCTGCAAAGAAAAACTGGCTTGGTTGCCAATAGCAACCAGATTCCACCTTTCATTTTCATTTGATAAATCTCCCCCAATGTCTCTCATGAACCTTTGCCGTGATGAAATGATCATAGTAGGTCTGACCCCACAGGCCCAACAGCAGCAGGGAAATGTACTAGCACATGGAAGTCATTCAAATGAATAGGCAGTTATATGACACATGGTTAGCCCTAGTACACCACTGAGGAACCCCCAACTATGATGTCCACATACAGAATATCGATAAAGGTCGACCTGGTAGCTTTTAGCATTTTGCTGTCATGTTGCTACGGTCAATGTGGTTAAAATTTTCTGCCGAATATGAGAATGCGACAGAACAGCAAACAGAAATAGTTGTCCAACTTTAATAAGTGATTGCCACTTCTGTATTTGTGTCTCAATACACTTCAGAAAGATTGTATGCAAAATCGAAGGTTCTTACATTAAACAGGCAAATTCCCATTCAACACTTGATAAGCCCAGACGATGGTTTCCTCCACCATCTTAAGAAGAAAATCAAATTTTGTTGGGTTCTTTAGGCTGGGGTTATACAGAGTATTGCAATACATGAAAATTGTACTGCGACATGGCGATCGCTATGGCACACTGCCACATGGCGATCGCTATGGCACACTGCCACATGGCGATCGCTATGGCACACTGCCACATGGCGATCGCTATGGCACACTGCCACATGGCGATCGCTATGGCACACTGCCACATGGCGATCGCTATGGCACACTGCCACATGGCGATCGCTATGGCACACTGCCACATGGCGATCGCTATGGCACACTGCCACATGGCGATCGCTATGGCACACTGCCACATGGCGATCGCTATGGCACACTGCCACATGGCGATCGCTATGGCACACTGCCACATGGCGATCGCTATGGCACACTGCCACATGGCGATCGCTATGGCACACTGCCACATGGCGATCGCTATGGCACACTGCCACATGGCGATCGCTATGGCACACTGCCACATAAAGATCGCTATGGCACACTGCCACATAAAGATCGCTATGGCACACTGCCACATGGCGATCGCTATGGCACACTGCCACATGGCGATCGCTATGGCACACTGCCACATGGCGATCGCTATGGCACACTGCCACATAAAGATCGCTATGGCACACTGCCACATGGCGATCGCTATGGCACACTGCCACATAAAGATCGCTATGGCACACTGCCACATAAAGATCGCTTTGGCACACTGCCACATGAAGATCGCTATGGCACACTGCCACATGAAGATCGCTATGGCACACTGCCACATGAAGATCGCTATGGCACACTGCCACATGGAGATCGCTATGGCACACTGCCACATGGAGATCGCTATGGCAAACTGAGAGATCGCACCCAATGGTTGTCAATGGAGTAGCAACGCATCAGTAGAATACTGTTGAATTTCTGGTCTCTGCCACCACAATGCAGGTTCCCTGTGACTCTGCAATCTGGTGATTTACCCCACCTTTAAAGGGGTATTCCATAATTTTACTAGTGACGGCCTGTCCACAGGATAGGCCATCAATATCTGATCAGTGGAGGTCCGACGCCTCACACCCTCGCTGATCAGCTCTTCTGGAGTAATCCGGTGCCAGAGCTCCACAGCTCCACCATCAGTGAATGGAACTGGTTATTGCACCACTGCTGCCATTGAAATTAATGGGAAGAGCGCTGCGGTCCCACCGCCATCCACTACATAGAGCGGTAAGGTTCTGGTGCAAACTTCCAGGGCCGAAGCTACTCAGAAACAGCTGATAGACAAGGGTCTAGCACCGCGCACCCCAGTCAATCAGATATTAATGGCCTATCCTGAGAATAGGCCACCAGTAGTAAAATCCTGGACACCCCTTTAATTCCAAAACCCATCATAATGAAAAAAGAAAGCATTTTACTGATGAACATTTCCGAAATGACTAAAGAACAGGTTATCAATGAAACAAGGACATTGATGTAAGTTCATTCTTACCTCTGGCTGACAACTTCTTGGTGTTGATGATCTTTGCAGCATATTCCTGGTTGGAGGATTTCTTCACACATCTACGTACTACAGAGAAGGCACCCCTTGGAGAAAAGAAAAAAGAAAACTTTGCTGAAGAACCAAAAAAGGTAGATGTGTCATGTCATCAATCGATCATCATGAGACTAAATGTAAAAGCCCTTGGTCCCAGGTGTGGAGCAAAAGAGGGCTTGCACCCCTGTAAAGAGGCGGCAGACATGTCCTATCACAGGATACTTGGAACCGGACAAGCGGCTGTGTGATGTCACTGAACGACAGTCCCTGCTCTGTGCAATTTTCTAGTCAGTTCCTTTTCTGAACAAACCTGGCATCTTGTATACGAGGTTTCCAACGGAAAATGTGACATTCTTCTCAGTTAAGAGGAAGTAATTATCAATTTTTATGATATGAAAATGCAACCATACATAGGATTAGAGTTCTTCACATGCATTAGCCTCTAAAAGAAAAAAAGCACCAGAAAAGAAAAACATTTGACATGTCTTCATAAGTCAAGTTTATTCAACTTAACAGCCAATTCTTACAAAATGTCACCCAAACCCACAGAGGGCCGTCTGAATCTCCCTCGATGGCAGATGTTGGGAAAGAGGAGGATCGCTATTGGATTTCATCTGTCCCATCCTACTGTCCTCAGGGAAAAACGCTGCTGCTAGAGGTAAGTCTGGCATTGTCCATGTACACTCTCCCCATCAAGGGCACACGCATGCTCAGACAAGGCAAGCATGGAAGGGTCAAGAGAAACAGCTATCAGCCTTAAAGGGGTTGTGCAGCCTGTTTGCCCTCAGCATAGGTCATCAATATATGATCGGCAGGGATCCGATACCCCAACCCCAGCTGTTTCAAGAGGAGGCGGCACTCAATTGCCTGCACCAACTCTTTAATATACATTAGTGTATTGTCGGACAACAGAGAACGGCAGGTTTGGCTCACACTCGAATATGTGGATGGACGTTGGTGAAGAATCAACAACAAGTGGGTCACAATTGTGAAGTGGAACAAAATTTATTGGATCATTTAAACTTTTTTTGCAATAATAAAACTGAAAAGTTGGACGTGCAAAATTATTCGGCCCATTTACTTTCAGTTCAGAAAACTCACTCCAGAAGTTCATTGAGGATCTCGGAATGATCCAATGTTGTCCTAAATGACTGATGAAGATAAATAGAATCCACCTGTGTGTAATCAAGTCTCCATATAAATGCACCTGCTCTGTGATAGTCTCAGGGTTCTGCATCATGAAGACCAAGGAACACACCAGGCAGGTCCGTGATACTGTTGTGGAGAAGTTTAAAGCTGGATTTGGATACCAAAAGATTTCCCAAGCTTTAAACATCCCAAGGAGCACTGTGCAAGCGATCATATTGAAATGGAAGGAGTATCAGACCACTGCAAATCTACCAAGACCCGGCCGTCCCTCTAAACTTTCATCTCAAACTAGGAGAAGACTGATCAGAGATGCAGCCAAGAGGCCCATGATCACTCTGGATGAACTGCAGAGATCTACAGCTGAGGTGGGAGAGTCTGTCCATAGGACAACAATCAGTCCAACACTTCACAAATCTGGCTTTTGTGGAAGAGTGGCAAGAAGAAAGCCTCAAAGATATCCATAAAAAGTCTCGATTACAGTTTGCCACAAGCCATCTGGGAGACACACCAAACATGTGGAAGAAGGTGCTCTGGTCAGATGAAACCTAAATCCAACTTTTTGGAAACAATGCAAAACGATATGTTTGGCGTAAAACAAACACAGCTCATCACCCTGAACACACCATCCCCACTGTCAAACATGGTGGTGGCAGCATCATGGTTTGGGCCTGCTTTTCATCAGCAGGGACAGGGAAGATGGATAAAATTGATGGGAAGATGGATGGAGCCAAATACAGGACCATTTTGGATGAAAACCTGTTGGAGTCTGCAAAAGACCTGAGACTAGGACGGAGATTTATCTTCCAACAAGACAATGATCCCAAACATAAAGCAAAATCTACAATGGAATGGTTCAAAAATAAACGTATCCAGGTCTTAAAATGGCCAAGTCAAAGTCCAGACCTGAATCCAATTGAGAATATGTGGAAAGAGCTGAAAACTGCTGTTCACAAACGCTCTCCATCCAACCTCAAAGAGCTCGAGCTGTTTTGCAAGGAAGAATGGGCAAGAATTTCAGTCTCTAGATGTGCAAAACTGATAAAGACATACCCCAAGCGACTTGCAGCTGTAATCGCAGCAAAATGTGGCGCAGCAACAAACTATTAATGCAAGGGGGACGAATAATTTTGCACGCCCCACTTTTCAGTTTTATTATTACAAAAAAGTTTAAATGATCCAATAAATTTCGTTCCACTTCATAATTGTGACCCACTTGTTGTTGATTCTTCACCAAAAATTTAAAATGTGATATCTTTTTGTTTGAAGCCTGAAATGTGGCAAAAGGTTGAAAAGTTCCAGGGGGCTGAATACTTTCGCAAGGCACTGTAAACAATGCTTTTCTGAGACACCTAAAACGGCATACACTGCTTTTAATCCATCTGTCTTTGAAGGAATGAAAAGTCTATCTGACCATGCTGCTTCTTCTCTCTCCAATACCAACTGGTTATCACCATTTTCATCAGGAAATCTTGAAATACTTACCACGTGAATCATTATACATGTGGTTAATTTGCTCACAAGAGCCTCTGTCCCTAGGCAAGCTTACAATATCCTCTCCCTATTTCACAAATGCAAGAGTAAAGAAAGGCTGCAAACTGCAGATCTTATTAGGAACCCCCAAAACAAGGGTGCTGACCAGTAGTCACAAAAGTGGTTAGCCTACCCCTGCCTAAAAGCAATTAGTGCTAAATACTACCCAATTTTACCAGACTAAAAAACAACAATGTCAGTTACCCACTCGGTCACTAGGCCATGTGCAGACATCTGTGAAAGTGACTAGAGCTCAGTCCTGTATAACCATCTACTTGGCACCACTGCGGTGTTCTTTTTTTAAGCTAACATATTCTACTTGACCAACTAAATTTCCAGAGTGGAGCGTGACATTCAGAAACAAGTGTTTTGGTCCCATGCCTACTTAAGAGCAGACAGCGCACAATCCGATCATTAACAAACGTGCCATGCAGTCTGATGTGGATGGCTGCAGGGCACTAGTCTACGAGGCTCCAGTTTAAAGAGGCACCCTAATTAAAACAAATATTAGGTCTCTCTAAAAGTTCACCTCTTATAATGATGTGTGGTCCAAAGACACAGTGAAGAAACAGCTTGTATTAAATACGGCGATATCTCCCTATACCGATATATAACACGTATCAGAACTGGCATTTACAAACTGCCGTTATCATTGGGAAGAATTTGGCGCCACTACCCAGCTCTCAGGAAGATTGCAGATCATGATCTCTGAATAGAAAAATACCAGCTCAGTGGTTTCTGAGCTTCCTCTACTTGTGGGTCCAGACTTCTTAATCTATTCTCATACACATTATTGGGACTGTCTCCTCTGGTGTCCAGAAGAATAATAGACTTATACTAGCTTCCAAATAAGTGCTCCTCAACAAAATTACCGCTACATCTTTAATTAAAGATTCAGCCCTAGCAGAATATTAGGAGACTGTGATGTCAGCAAAGCTTATTTATCGTAAAGCGAGGATTAGAGTATGTCCCAGTCATATGCGAGAATTTTTCCCTTCAGCTTCCATGATGTAACTAAGAATTGTACATGTCATGTAAGGTCTTAAAGAGGTATTCCTATCTCATACAGTGATAGCATATCACTAAACATCTCATCACTTTATGATCTGCAGGGATATGACTGCACGGTTTCTGTGGCGGTCCCAGCCACCGGGCTATGTTGTCCCGTTCACAGCTCAAAGTCCTGTATAAGCTGATGACCAGAATGGAGAGAACAAGGGCTGTGCTCCAGTAGACATAAGGAGAACATCTGGATGACATTTACTGATCCAAAATACAACACCCACGGAAAACCATGGGTCAATATTGTACCTCCAAATTCACACATAGGCACACTAAGGCCCCTTCACACGCAATAGTACAGTGGTATAACAATGTTTTTAGGGGAGAACATGGCACAGAAGCAACACACATCAGTGCCTATAGGTCCGTAATATGGAAGTTCATGTGCCATTGTGGTAAACAGCCGGAATGATACTGTGATCGTGCAACAAATCCAGACCTGACTGATTTCATGTCGAAGGTTGCCACCAACACGCCTGTGACTTTTCTGTGACTTGCTTTTACAGCTAAATCACGGCTCTAAAATAGGACGGGGCTACACGGCAACATGTGATGCACGACGGCAAGTCGCACGTGACTTACATTAAACCCAATGGAGTAAAAATTGCGCACAACTTGCATGTTGTGTGTCACATTATGACACCACTGAGTCATTACATCCAGTGTCACCTTGTGGTCCCAACCAAAAGCAAAGTTTTTTAACTAGGCAGTGGTGGGTGTTTGGTACAACGGCACATGAACTCCTTATACCTGTAGGTACTATGGGGGTCATTTATTAAGATTGATGTCTAAAACACCGGTCTTAATAACCCCTATAGCTGTCGGTGGATCCGCTGAAGTTATGAAGAGGCGCTGTATACGCCAGTTAAGCGCACGCGTCCTGTACATGGCTGAAAAATGCAGACCATGGACCATATTAAGTCAACAAGTCTGCAGAAAATGCGGATGCGACACGGATAGTATCCATATTTTGTGGACCACAAAATACATACAGTCATGTGCATAAAGCCTTAGACTGCCTTCCCATAGTCAGTGCTTGATCAGTGATTGCATGCCAAAACCAGGAGCGGAGCATGTGTTGGAGGACTTTATGCCACTTATCCTTTAACCAACACTTTCGTCTAGAAAACCTGCTCCAGTTTTCCTACTCCTAAACCTACTGGAGTGAGATTGTGACGTTATTTTGCAACGTTTTTAAAAAAATCTCAATGATAAATCTGAAGTGAAACTCACACATTACACCCACCTGTCAACCCACATTACAAAACTGGTGTGAATGGTGTAAAAACGCAAAAAAGTGCTTAAGCGAATGCAAAAAATGAGTGCAACCACTTTAAAAATCAAAAAACAAAAAATACTTTGAGACTTTTTGAAGCCAGAATTCTGGAGTGAAGGAATGATAAATCAGGCCTAAGGTATAAAGGAAAGATTTGCACATGTTCTGTGTTTTTGACCAGCGCCTGGTTTTGGCTCACAATAACTGATCAAACACTGCCCAATCACTGATGTGAGAGAGCGGCCTTACAGTCACCCTTTCGGGTGGTCATGTAGAATGAATTTTACAGGTGGTTTTCTTGCTGCATTGGACAGTACCGGACTGAAGTTAATGGAGGGAGAAGTACCACACAGGATTAGGGGCATGTTGCATCTCCGGTTCCAGAAAACGTGTGTCTCTGGGTATGTGAACATGTAACATCTGATTACTAATGTAAAACAATGTGGGGTCAAAAATGTAGGGGAAAACACCACGTGTGTACAAAATTATGACTAAAACTTAAAGGGGTAAGCCAATCACAGACAATGGGGTGTATCGCTAGGATATGCCCCCACTGTCTGATAGGTGCAGGTCCCACCTATCACCGAGAATGGAATTTCCCAGGGTCCGACCACTGCCAAGCACTCTCCCATTACAATTGCAGGTGGGGACGGGGACAAGCCTCCCTAGCATCACCCACGATGCTAGGGAGGATCCCCCCGTCCCCGTATGTTTTCATCTGTGCACGGGGAGAAGCTGCAGCAGCAGCGCAGGGAGCCAGGTAAGTAAATTAATGTGAGGAGCCCGGAATATGGGGGAGCTTTTTATACTCTTGGATAATCCCTTTAATGTTACAAATAAAGGTTTAGCCCAAAATCCTAGCCTAGATTTATATAAAGAAGGATGTCTTTGTACAAGGTGCACTCCGCTATTAGGGCTCATGCACACGACTGTTGGGTGCTTTGCGGTCCGCAAATTGTGGATACCGGCCGTGTGCATTCCGCATCTTGCAGAACGGAAGAGCCGGCTCCTAACAGAACAGTCCTACCCTTGTCTGTAATGTGGACAATAATAATATTTTTTATTTTTTTTTGTGGAACGGCCATGCATACACAGAATACACACTTTTTTTGCAGCCACACTGAAGTGAATGGCTCCGCATAAGGGCCACAAAAAAAAAAAAAAACGGAACGGAAAAGGAAAAAAAGTACGTTAGTGTGCATGAGCCCTTAGGCCTCATGGCATCTATGTCGGATCCGCATTTTTTGCGGACTGCACAAAGACCCATTCATTTCTATGGGTCTGCAAAAAAAAACATGGCACACGGATGTCAACAGTGTGCTGTCCGCAAAAATATAGAACATGTCCTATGTGCAGTGACCGCACACAAACACACCTATCCCACTCATGAGGATGCTCTATTGTTATCAGAGAGGCACAAATGATGGTCCGAGCACTAAAACACACTACTAAACCCTCTGTATTACGAAAGCAACGCAGGAGGTAATTACTGGAGCAGATTCCATGTAGAAATAATTAAAGATGCCATTTTCACACATTTGTATTACACATACTCATTATCCTCTGAAGCAGCGACGAGCCCGGCTGCGCTACGCCTGCCAGCACTGACGAGGTTAATGGCTCCGCTCTGACAAAGACTAATGACACTGCATAATATTCACTCTCCTTTCCTGGCCGTCAACTAGACCAAAGATCAAAAAACTTAGGGGTCCATCCCCTGTGTGCTTGAGGGAACAAGGCATCTTGAAGGAAATTCTGCTATTCTGTCACCCTGAGGAGGACAGACAATGGCAGCGATAACTTCTGCAATGCAGTGAACACAGGGAGCCATGTGGGAAGACAGGACCCCCCATCATCCATACAGGGGGGCCGCCACTGATAACAAAGGGGACAGGGGGCATAATCAGCCTGTATTCCATAAGAGACACCCAGCCCCGAAGACAAAGGATGCAACAAAGAGACTGCACACAGCCTCCTGCCAACATACAAGCACATGGACACAATGTAAACCAGCGGCCAAGGCCCAGCGACAAACACTGACACAATAACAATAATAAATGACAAGGCTGGCTGCTCCCCTAGCCACTTGTCATCTACCCTTTCTGCTCCGAAATTCTGCAACCAAAGCCGTCAATGTCTAGAGGATTACGCCAATGTCTGGCACGAGTGCCTTTTATCTGTTAACCCTGCTGTGGACATAAGAGATTATCATCACCAGGCACAGGAACTGGAGATTCATTTCTACAAGGCAAACACTGTGGCCATTGGGTCTGGTTCCTTGTTAACATACACTGGCATCGCGCTCTGTGCCAGCGGAGCGGTTCACTGCGGATGTGGCTATATTCTAGTATACACGGCATGTCCCACCATAAATGAGGGGCCATAGAGCCCCGGCACAGAAGCAGATGTCTTTGTCCTATTGTCTGGGGGCTACAGCTGCTGCCGGTGCTCATTCTTAAAATTTAAGAGCTGACCCCCTATCCCCCCTCAGTAGGCAGGGCCTGCTGTTCTGGGACGTGGCGCTGTCAGTGTGCTGACACTAGCTCGCCTGTCAGGTCACTAATCAATGTCACTATGCGCCCTGTGTCTGGCCTGCACACACTATTTCATTCATAGGTTCCTCCTGGCACCACCTGAGCCCTCCACCAGGTAACCTAGGTGCCCTCTTCCAGGAGATGTTTACTGCCTCCTCTCCAGGCTGACATGCCATTTCCTCTGCCCTCGGGCTCTCCGCATGTGCGTGATCTTCCCGAGTGTCTCGCCTGTCTTGTTCCGTGTACACAAGTAGTTTGGCTGCTTTTCCTCCAACTTAATATGGTTGTCGCAGACGCTGGAGGCACGGTGCCCGCCATACCCATAAATGACCCTATTAATTATTCTGCCAGTCCACTGCCGATAGAGGTTTACTGTCAGTAATACATATACTGTGCTCTATCTTGTCCTTCTGCCAGCCTCTGTATCCATTCTCCTACAGGCACACTCCATCTACTACCTCATCGCCTTCACCCTGCACTGCTCTTCTCAGATGGCCCTGCCCTGGTTGTGCTGATCTCTGCCCTCACTGGTGGTGGTAGGCTGGCAGCCAGGCTCAAAACATCTGGAGAATGCAGCAACTGTGCCCTGTCCTCTGCTTGCCCAGTGGACTCTTCTGCAGAGACTGTGCCCCCCTGTGCTTCACTGCCCAAGTCTATGGGCTAAACAATCTACTGTGCCCCCTCTCTGAGCTGTACCCATGCACATAAGCCTGGCATGCCACCTCACTTTGTAGAGTAGTCTTCCTGTGTCCCATCTGCCTTGCCTCCTGACAGTCTGCTGTGCCCATGTCTATCCAGTGCCCCCTTATCTGCACTGCCCAGCGTCCTGTGCCCGTCAGTGCCCACAGAACTTCAGTGCCCCGCTCCTCTCCTTACTTGCCAAGCTCCTCGTACAGCTGGTACTCGTCCGTGAAGCGGGTGCAGGTCGCGGTGGTGGCCATACTAATGCTGGGGGAACTAATCTCGCATCGGGCGGGCTGCGGGCTGTCAGAGTAGCCGGGGCGAGATCTCCTCTGCTTCTTCCTCTGCGTCTCACCCTCCTTCTCCGGGGCGGCTCCTGCTTCCCCTCCCTCCCGCAGCCTCCTTCTCCTCCCCTGCTGCTGGGCTCTGCTCGTCTCCGTCTGCTGAATGCCCGCTGTCTCCCTGGGTGACCCTGCTGAGACGACTCGTGTCACTCGGCTCTGGCCGCGCACTGTCACTGCTGCCCCGGGAGGAGGAGGGGGGAGCCGAGCACCGCGATACTTCCCCGGGACACTCCCCCCTTCCTGCGGACGCCCAGCCCAGGGGGGAGAAGGGGGAGCGTGCGGCGGGGGTCAGGCACACAGGGGAAGCTGCGAGCTTTCTGCGGCATTTCTCAGCTGGGTGACAACATGGCCGGGGGTCAGCGCTGCAGCAGCTGGATAATTGGGGCAGCCTTGGCCCATACACTGTGTAGGACTGCGGGAAACCTGGGTGACAGGTCCCATAGGGGCTGTATAGGAGGTCACCCAGCTTTCCCAGGGACTGATACACAATTTGAGGGATGTTGTACTTCAGCCCCGGCGGAGCACACAATGTATCAGTACTGGACACAGAAGCCGCAGCAGCCTTCCCGTTAAGCTGACAGGTCAGCGATGGCACAGCCGCATCATGTGACCCGAGTCACATGGGACAGCTGTTTTTTTATTTCTTTCATTTTCTCCTCATAGAAGTCAATGGGAACTTGTGCAGTGTTAGGAGCTCTTGTGTGAGGGCCACAGCGGACCTTATGTGTGCAAATACCAACCAATGAGAGATCAGCTTTAATGATCTAACCTGCACTGGGTAAATCAAAGGTAGACTCTGATTGGTTGTTTTGTTTTTTACCTGAGACGTGTAAATCCTGTATTAGACACGCAAGTGTTCCTTCCCAGCAATCACCTGCTCTCTAGCGGAGGAGATTGCTGCTATTACATGCACTAATCTCCTCCACAGCATGGGGAGGAGTGATCGTTATACGATCACTCCTCCCCATGCTGTACAGTGCTTTGCTGGTGGCAGATCATGATTAGACAGCATGATGTTCCACCTGCAAAAGCTGATTTTTAAGCAAGCATTTGCTCATTCATCAGGCAATCATCAGCAGTATTACACTGCAAGATAATCGCTAACGAGCGTTCATACTAACACTAATTAACGATCATTGGGCAGAAAATCTGCCCGTCTAATATACCCTTTAGCCTGTGTTCACATACTTACATTTGGCCAAATACCAATTGTATATATACATAGGGCTTTAACCCCTAAAAAGGGTTGTCTCACTTCAGTAAGTGGCATTTATCATGTAGAGAAAGTTAATACAAGGCACTTACTAATGTATTGTTATTATCCATATTGCCTCCTTTACTGGCTGGATTCATTTTTCCATCACATCCATATTTTTTTTTCCAGTACAGCATTCACGATGCAGGAAAAATAATTTTATATAGTTTTAGTTATGTGGCAATACCTATTATGTTTCTTTCTTTTTACAAAAGTGGGAAAGTGGGGGTTATTTGAAATTTTGATCTTGTGTTTTTTTTTTTTTTTTTTAAACTTTCTTCTTTTACTGTAACGTTATGTCCCGTTAGGAGACTTGTACATGTCATTTTCTGATGGCATGTCCCGTACACTGCGATAGAATACTATTCCAGTCCATGGGACTTTCACCGGCTGCCCGTCAGGCTGTTCCTCAGCTTTTTCAGGCCCAGTATAACAATGCTGGGATACTGTCAGGATAACATGACTACCGTCACACACAAATAGGGATAATGCAGCCCTAAAATCTCCCGGATCAGCTATCCCTACCTACTCACACAGTCATCCTAGGCAGTTACCCCACAACTGGGCAACAGTCCCTATACTGTAAGGCCCCATTCACACAACCGTATTGAATGGGGCCGTATCTATCCGTAAAATTGCGGAATAGATGCGGCCCCATTCACCTCTATGAGAAAACCAAACATGTCAAAAAGTCAGAACTGGGAGATTAATATAATACCAAATATCAAATACCAATCCAGATATCCAAAGCCAAAGAAGTCTTCAATACCACAAGGGAACAACAGGGGGAGCCAGAGAACAAGAAATTCACCGACACCTGCACATGCAGGAGCCAGCCTTTTAGGCTCCATTCACACGTCCTGTTTTTCTTTCCTGATTCGATCCTGATTTTTTCAGGACTCATTGAAATGAATGGATCAGGATCGAATCAGGAAAGAAAAATAGGACGTGTGAATGGAGCCTAAGGCTTCATTCACACTACCGTATGTTCATTTCCGTATCTTATCCGCATTTTTGCGGATAAGATGCGGAACCATACGGACCCATTCATTTTTCCATAGGAGAAAAAAATGCGGAATGCACACCGTGTGCACTCCGCATCCGTATATTACGGAAGTTCTCCCGCAAAAAAAGGGAAACATGTCCTATACTTGGCCGCAAAACACTTCAGTAGCCCCATTAAAGTCAATGGGTCCGCAAAATTACGGAACACTACGGAAGACTTTCCGTATGTCTTCCGTTCCGTTTTTATACGGACACGGAATACATACGGTAGTGTGAATGAAGCCTTATACTGAGGAGGAAGCAAGCAAGCACGACCACCACTAATGGATTGCTGGGTGATCTGCAACCATGGAAACAAGCAGTGTATAATGTGATGGAAAAATGAAATCAAGCCAGCAAAGGAGGCAATATGGATAATAACAATACATTAGTAAGTGCCTTGTATTAACTTTCTCTACATGATAAATACCATTTGTTGAAGTGATACAACCCCTTTAACAGTGTATATGTTGGGATACCTTATTTTTGCAGTATGGACTAGCATAGTAGAATGTAATATTCTATACAAAGGTATACAGTAACAAAAATGTATACCATGGTTCTGGGCAGCTACAGCAGGAGTCTGGCTTTTATATAAGATATGAACTCCTTCTGTCCGCAGCACGGGAGTCCTGAGCAGAGCTTATTCTAAACCGCCGTAAAAAAAAAAATAAAGCCCATTAATGATTCCCATAAAACACGTATCAGTGGTCATTAAGGGATTGTATTTGTTACATTTTTCACACAGGATATGCTCATTGTCAGTGGGGAAGATTCATCCAAACTATTGTGATGGAAAGCTGGCTTAGTTGCCCATAGCAACCAATCAGATTCCTCCTTTCATTTTTCAGAGATCTTTTGGAAAATGAAAGGTGGAATCTGATTGTTTGTTCCTCTACACCAGTTTTGCTAAATCTTCCCCAATGGATTAGTACAAATAGAATTAAAGCATACGGCAGAACTTGTTTTTAAACAATGTTTGCTAGGAGATGTTGTGTTTTTTTCTTAAGTTATTTTTTTCACACGCAAAAAAAATGCAAGAAAACTGATTACATCAACACAGAAAAAAAACAAGTACTTAACAGAATTACATAAAACACAGAAGCAAAGTGAAAGAAAACTGAGGGAAAGATGCCAGTTTTTTCTCTGAGAGAACTCGCGTGTGCATGAGCACTTAATACGTAAGGCCTATTAAGTTATATTATCACGGCAGAGATATGTAGCAGGCTGCAAATAAAGGGGGGGTCATTAAGACGGGCATTTCATAGGCCAGTCCACGTGCCAAAAAGCCAAATGTACCTCAGCTATGAGCTAGCATTTGCTTTATAATATACAACCATAAGCCACTGCTTGACACCTCTGATGGCTTATCTCCTTGAAAGCAAAGGATTGGGCATATTGAAATTCTACATGCCCAGTCTGAACCCAACATACAGTATGCTGGACATTTCAGGGGCATAACTGTAATTCATAGGGTCCTATAGCAAAATAAGATGGGGCCCCCACATACTGTTATTTTCCACGAAAAGGTACACTTTTTGCAGCTGATAGTGCCCCTCCCCCCATCTATGGGCCTCATAACAAGTTCTGTGACTGCCACGGCTATAGCTACGCCCATGATGTATGGCCTCCTTTAGGGCTCATGCACACGAACGTATTTTCTTTCCGTGTCTGTTTGGTTATTTTGCGGACCGTATGCGGAACCATGCATTTCAATGGGTCCGCAAAAAAACGGAATGTACTCCGTATGCATTCCGTTTCCGTGTGTCCATATTTCCGTTCCGCAAAAAAACAGAACATGTCCTATTATTGTCCGCATTACGGACATGCATAGTACTGTTCTATTAGAGGCCAGCTGTTCCATTCTGCAAAATATGGAATGCACACGGATGTCATCCATATTTTCTGTGGATCCGTTTTTGCAGATCCGTTTTTTCATACGGTCATGTG
This sequence comes from Rhinella marina, assembly GCA_900303285.1. Classification (NCBI taxonomy): domain Eukaryota; kingdom Metazoa; phylum Chordata; class Amphibia; order Anura; family Bufonidae; genus Rhinella; species Rhinella marina. The sequence continues at coordinate 270,844 of ONZH01002540.1, forward strand.
CATGAGGCCTAAGAGGAACGTAATCTGCCAAACTAGCATGCTGGACAGGTACATCAGTGCTTATGTGTGAAAAGTACTGTGTGTGTGGAAAGTGTATGTGTAATATGTATATACAGTATATTATGCAGATTTGGATCAATGGTCAGATTCAAATCAGGCTTTACGGCAGGGGTGGGAAACCGCACATACAGCCTACGGGATCATTTCATGAGGCCCCCGGCTCCCTGCCCCCCTACCAGAAAATATAGTGCAAATGCTAGTGACCGCTTCCATTATGGAAGCAGTCATTAGCATGCGGGATGCACAGGAAGGTGAGTACAGCACGTAGTGCACATAGATGCGCACTATGGCCTGACGTTGTCAGGTCACAGTACAGTGTGGTGGGAAGACGACCAGGGAGGGTGAGTGAATGTGAGTGGCAGCGCCGTCCGGAGCTGGGTAGGTAAGTTTAATTTTTAATTTTTTTTTTTAACATCTGATCTGAGGTCTGATTGGGGGTCTGATCTGAAGAAGTGCAGGCTGGGAGTGTATTAAATCACTGTAGTATATGGTAGAAGTAATCTAATGATTGCACATTCAGGTCCCCTGGTGGGGGGCTTTAAAAAAAGCTAAAAAAAAAAAAACTAAAGTTTTTTACATTTTCAACAAATTTTAAAAAATTAAATCATCCCCCTTTCCCCATAATACAAATAAAATACACAAAAAATAAACATCATAGGTATAGAGCATCCTAAAATGCCCAAACTATTAAAATATAAATGTATTAATCCTGTACAGTGAATACCGGAAAAAAAATCAAAATGGCAAATTCACCATTTTGTCGCTTCACCTTCCTCTGGATCAACTTGCAGGATAACAGGCTGAACTGGATGGACAGCTGTCTTTTTTCAGCCTTATAAACTATCTTCCTATGTTACCTCTCGAAAAAAATGAATAAAATGTGATGAAAAAGTCATATAGACTCCAATATCAATAAAAACTAGCTCTGTAGATGGAAATGTAAAAAAGTTATGGGGGTCAGAATATGGCGATGCAAAGAAAAATATTTATGTCGAGTTTTGCAAAATATTTTGCGGATCAGATGCGGACCCATTCATTTCATTGGGGCCACAAAAAATGCGGACAGCACACCATGTCCTATCCATTCTGCTGTGCCGCAAAAAAATATATATATATAGAACATGTCCAATTCTTGTTTTTTGTAGACAAGAATAGGCATTTTTAACACAGGGTGGGATGTACGAAATGGACACGGTTGGCATCCATGTTTTGCAAATCCACGATTTGCGGACCGCACAACAGATACAGTCGTGTGCATAAATCTTTGAAGGGGTTGTCAAAGACATTTTTAGGCTATCTGCATACGGGGGCGGGTGAACGTACATAAGATCTGCATGAATTTCTGTGCGAATTTATATACCGTATTTTTCGCCCTATAAGACGCACCTAGGTTTTACAGGAGGACAATAAGAAAAAAATATTTTTCACCAGACCTCAGCTCACAGCCCCAATCAGACCCCCAGCCCCAATAAGACCTCAGATCAGACCCCAATGTGAATAACCCCAATCAGATCTCAGATAAGAGCCCCATGCCTCTCATATCAGCCCCCATGCCTCAATATCATCCCCATGCTCCATCAGCCCCCAATATGAGCCCCAATGCCTCCAATATCAGCCCCCATGCCTCCAATCAGCCCCAATGCCTATCAGCCCCACTGCCTGTATCAGCCCCCATCCACAGCCCCAATATGAGCCCCCACTGCCTGTATCAGCCCCCAATGCTCTCCCATCACAGCCCCCAATGCCTGCCATCCAGCCCATGCCTCCATCAGCCCCATGCCTCCATCAGCCCCAATGCCCCATGCCTCCATCAGCATCAGCCCAAGCCCAATGCCTGTATCAGCCCCAATATAAGCCCCAATGCCTGTACAGCCCCCATGCCCCATAGCCCCAATATGAGCCCCCACTGCCTGCATCAGCCCCCAATGCCGCCTCTATCATTCAGCCCCCAGCCGCAGAGAATAGAAAATAAATAAAGCACTTACCTCTCCTGCTCCTGGACGCCGCCGCTCCACTTCGCCCGCCCGAGGACCAGGAATCAGTAAGTACAGCTCCTTCATTGCTTTCTGGTCCTCCGGTGCTAATGAGCGCTTCCTTAATGGAAGTGCTCATCAGCATTCGCCCCATCAGACGCAAATACTTTTTTCCCCCCACTTTTGGGGGGAAAAATGCGTCGTATAGGGCGAAAAATACGGTAAGTAGTTTCGTGGTATACTTACTGAGGTGCCCATGCGGCAGGTTTTACATTGGTAGAACCATCAGGCAGGCAGCTGAGGCTATCAGTGGAACTTTGAGGTTTTGAGGCCAATGAGTTTATGACCACTCACAACATGGTTTTTAGACTTTTTGCTGATTGTAGTCTTTATTATTTGAAACAAGGGAGGAATTCTGGCCCCTGGACATACTTCTGGAGACTGTGACAAGTGTTGTGAGACTATTTTGTAGTGACAATTCTACAGATATGTAGATAAATCAAAACCTGCATATTGAGTACCTTCTGATGTCATAACACACAAATTGTATTCAGGGTAATGCATTAAATCAGTGCATTATGATTAACATTAAAGGCCTAATCTTAGTCTTCAGAGGTTGTCCACTTGCTTTTTTTCAAGTAAGGAACTCAGTATAACGCAACTGTCCTAATCCTGTGACATAGGGGGCAGTGTTTTCTTTTTCTTTCACCAGCAGTGATGACCATAGTTGTGCTGTGAGTTCCAGAGTCCGATCTTTGGAGAAAGGCCTGCATGATACCAGGATAGTGTGGAAATAAACTGAGGTTGGAAATCTACTGGATATGTTGCATACATAATATAGGGATGTATTATGTAATAGAACATAATAATCAGTTACTTGTATTAATAACTTTGATTCCCTTGTCACAGAGAAATATTATATTTGAATATGCATATGCAACTGCGTGCCCACAACAGAAAAAACAATCCTGGTATGAAGAAATATAGGTTCAATCTCAATCATCTAAAAAGCTTATTGCAAGAATTAGTAAGCAGATGACCACCCCTGACTCACTAACCAACCTTTATTTCCTCAGAGAATGGGAAAAAAACTTTCAAGGGAACCTGTCATCACCTTTATGCTACCCATGCAACAGCAGAATAAAGTAGAGACAGGTGAGTTGATATCAGCGGTCTGTCATTTATATGTTAAAAGTAAGTGGTTGCCGAGAACCAACATCACAAACATTGCAGATTAGGCCTGGAAAAGAGTCAAATCTTCATGAGAAGAGTCATGATTATTCATGAATTCCTGCTTTCCCTGCCCACCTGATGATGACTGACAGGCTTCTACCTAGTTTTCTCCCTTTCTCTCTAGGAGAGAACTGACAGTCATCAGCAGATGGGTGGGGAGAGCAGGAGATTAGGAATAACCATGACTCTTCTCAGGTAGATATGACTCTTTTCAAGGCCTGGAATGCAATGTTTGTGATGTTGGTTCTCAGCAACCACTCACTTATAGCTCAAGAGAGACACACCGCTAAAATCAGCATTTCTGTCACTATTTTATGCTGCCCTCAGTACAGTCAGCATAAAGTTGATGACAGGTTCCCTTTAATGTTAAGTTTTCACCCATATAGGTTGCCCTAAAGGGGTTGTGCAGAGAAAATCAGGGTCATCAGTATCAGATCGGCGGGGCTCCGACTACTGGCACCTTCGCTGATCAGCTGTTTGAAGGGGTAGCAGTGTTGCACATCCTCATTAACACTGAGAGCTCCAAAGACCACCTGTCGATGTGTTAAAGTACAGGAAAATGCATACAAGGTTATCTTCAGATGGTATCTAAACCTACATCACATTATCCCCTTTGCATCGGACTGCTATATTCATCTCTATCAGACTGGCAAGGATAGCCAAGTACAGGTGCTTGGAGTGTCAGTGCACAACCTACTCAACCTGCTGCCCTTTTCTTGTGATCAGTGGGGATCCCCATAGTTGGACCCCCTACGATCTGATAGTTATCTCCTATCCTGTGGGTAGGGAATAACTTGATGTAACCCCTTTAAAGTAAATATATAACTTCATTCGGGATACCAGCTCTAGATGTGAATGCATCTTTAGCACTTTTGTACACATTTGGTGGGAGTGTCCTCTTGGCAACAATTCTTCTACAACAGAAATACTATATGCAAGATAAAACTTGATAAAGCTAAGACATTCACCCTTGAGATAGCACTCATCTCTCTATTTCTTGACAAAATCCCAAAAGTACTATAATTCTAGTAAGGTTTCTGTTGGCCGCTTGACTCCTTCTCACCGGCAATCCACCTCCGCCCCCTCTATTACACACTTGCTCAATAAGGTGGGGCAGATATCCAGACCTGAGGAGATGTCTCACTGGGAACTCAGTCAGAACTCATCACATTTACATCCAAATTTGGAGTAACTATAGTCACAAAATAAGTCTTCCATTTATGGCATGGTATAAAACCTGGCAGTGAACCTGGGTAGTGCTGTGGACTATTCTGCATAAAATTAACTATTTATTTCAGAATATGGTCGAAGAGATTGTACATGTGTTAAGTGTTCACCAGGAGCTCAGCCTTTCCCCTTCTCACAAACCTGTGTCTAACTGTAGAAGACCCGCCCCTCATTTGTCTGGCAGCTATAGCTAAGCCCTGTGGAGATACACAGCAATAAATATATTACATAGTTTTAGCGGGAAGTATTACACAGTTAATATCAATAGGCTTAAAGTGTAATGCATGAACATGTCAGGTCCTCATTTTATGAAAGGTTATGCAATTTTCTCTGTGTTTCAATTCCCCACCATCACCATACATGATCCAACCAGCATTATATTTGTCACTATTGAAATGTGGCTCATTAAAAGGTTTTGCAGTGTCAGGATATTAACGACCTGTCTGACGATCAGTGGAGGTCCGACCTCCGTCACCCCCTCTGATCAGCTAGTTGAAGACACTGCGGCCTTTGGGCCAGAGCTATGTCCTCTTCAGTGCTTACCTGACATTAGGAGGATTGATGCTGATAATAGGCTCCCTCAGTGAAGTGTGAGTACTTTTGGTACGGTTTTAATTGTTTTTCAATTAGACTGTGCTGGTCTTCATATTTTGTATGTATATAATATAAATTCTTTGCATATATATTGTTATTTTTATATCTACATAGTGATCACTGATTTCACGCTTTTATTATATTCGCTTATAGCTATTAGGGCAGGGTTCCCCAACCTCAGTCCTCAGGGCCCACCTGCCGGTCATGATTTGAGAATATCCCACAGAATGAAGACCTGTAGTAAGTCCTGGTGCATGGACACTAATTCTATCACCTGCTTAATACTATGGAGATCCTGAAAACATGACCGTCAGGTGGGCCCTGAGGACTGGAGTTGAGAAACACTGTATTAGGGTATGTTGGTTTGAACACATTCATCATAGGTGGCTGTGCCTGCCCCTTCAGTTAATCACAAATACTTTTTTTTTTAAAACAAAACTGCCTCCCAAATTCCACCTCACAAACACCGGATCTCTAAATGAAGACACAGGCTTCCCAATAAATACCCTGTGTAAAGGTGCCGCCAATGAATGAGCAAACGCCCATCAGTCACCATGAGGACTGTTATTATTCCCCATAATTGAAAAAAGTATACATTTTTCACAAAATATTTGAGACTTTTGTATGCAGTAGACACTGATAAATTTCCACCGTAAATGGGTTTTCCTGTTTGCCTCAACATCCTTTAAAATAATTATTTATGATGGTAGCTTCTATTTTTTAATGTACAGGATGGTCCAAAAGTATGGAGACACCTGAATAAATGGAAAATGGTAATTTAGAAGACTATCCTGTATGTAGCAAGTCTCTAAAGGGAAGGGGGCAAATCTGTGAGGGGCGCTGTCCAACACATCAGACATTTTGAAAGCCACCATCTTGGATATTTTCAAATGGGAAGGACTGCATGTGACATATGTATCTGAGAATTTGATGAGGAAACCAAATATTTGCTTAAGTGTACCTTTATTGCTGCCAAAGTTATAAACGATTTGTTACAAACATAGATTTAACCACGGGCGGATTTGCCATAGACCTTACAGGGAAATTTCCAGGTGGGCTGATGGCCCAGGGGGCTGCCTGGGCCTTCCTCATGGCCAGCCAGTGGACGTTTTTGGGGATGTATTTTGTGCTGCTGTCAGTATTTTGTGCTTGACTGTGGTATTTCGCTCTGTTGTGGTGGTATAGTGTGCTACAATATGGTATTGCTGGCCATCCCTTCTATCAATTTGGACCCAACTGTCATGGTACAGATGGCAAATTGCTTGCCAAATTTAATCAAACTGGTTCTGTGTTGGACCTGCCAAAAAGTGAACATAACCAAACTTCCACAGATGAAGCAACAACAATGGCTGTCCTGGTGTCCTTCAGCAAGAGCCCACATGGTGGCGTCTGTCACAAGAGATCGGATTGAGGCAAACTGGCTACAGACTAATGGCACCTGAACAAGATCCAGTTGCTGCACCAACTCAATGTTGAATTTGTGGAATGGGTGTCATACCAATTGCAATGGGACCCACATTTGGCAGGTTCAACACAGAAACAATTTGCCAACTGTGCCATGGTGGAAGGGTGGTCTGTCGCGCACTGAAATCTACTGTAATCAATCAGGTACTGTTCTCCCAGTGTGTTAATCTCACAGCCATGTCTGTGTCTGTTACAAAGAGAAATTTTGGCAGGAATAAAGATACGTCACATTTAAATTCTCAAATTCAAATTCTTATTCTTTATCAGATACATATGCCACATGCACCCTTTCCCATTTAAAAATATTGATTTAGTTCCAAGATAGCAGCTTTCAAAATGGCCACCATGTTGGACAACTCCCTTCACAGATTTGTCCTTTCCCCTTAGCAACATGCCAACATCCTGAATCTGCAGGAAACATGAAGCATGTCATGAACATTTTTTCATGGATTTTACCTTAAAGGGTTTCTACAGTTTTTTTAAAACTGCTGATCTATCCTCTGGATAGATCATCAGCATCTGATCGGCAGGGGTCCGACACCCGGGGCCCCTGCTGATCAGCCGTTTGAGAAGGCAACGGCGCTGCAGGAGCGCCGCTGCCTTCTCTGTGTTTACCGCAGGCCTAGTGACGTCACAACTACTATCACTGGCCTGGGCGCGGCTAAGCTCCATTCATGTGAACAGAGCTTAGCCCCGCCCAGGCCAGTGATACTAGTCGTGACGCCACTGGGCCTGAGGAAAACACAGAGAAGGCCGCGGCGCTCCTGCAGCGCCGCTGCCTTCTCGAACAGCTGATCGGATAGATCATCAGTTTTAAAAAACTTAAGAACCCCTTTAAACATTGCAATTTGTAAAATCTACAACAAAATCTGCCATTTTCACAGACGTTTTACCTACTACTTGTGGATAGGATTTTGAACTGCGCATTTGTGGTGTAGAATGCATGCATCCTATGTAATATGTAAGGTAGACCTGAAATTCGTGTTTGTAAGAAGTATTACAATTCACAAGGTCCTCATGGCAAAAATGGTTCTAATAAAAACGGTCAATGCTGCCTATATCACCCAATCAGATTCTGACTTTTATCTTGACAGAGCTTATTTTACATAGAAAGAGGTGATCTGGTTGCTCTGAGTATCACAGACCTTTATCCATGATCCTCCATAATGTGAATATTATGTCACTGTAATGTTTCAAAGGCATTATTATGCGTGTCCGCTGCAGAGCCCAATGCAAGCATTTACATCACCACAATATGTTTTGTGATAGAGTTAAAAGGGTTTTCCTGTATTTTTTTTACTGATCGGTGGGGATCTGACGCCCGGGACCCCCGCCAATCAGCGGTTTCGAGAAGGCAGGAGCGCTCCTGTGAGCTCTGCGGTCTTCTCTCACCTCACCAAGCACAGCGCTGTACATTGTATAGTGGCTGTGCTTGGAATTGCAGGTCTGTCCTATTCATTTGAATGGGGATGAGCTGCTCCTAGGCTACATGACTGATGAACGTGTTGTCACTCGGCCTAGGGAAAGCAGAGAGATGGCTGTGAAGCTCACAGGAGCGCTGCTGCCTTCTCAAACAGCTGATCATCAGGAGTCCCGGGTGTCAGATCCCCACGGATCAGTTACTGATGACCTATCCAGAGGATAGGTCATTAGTAAAAAAAAAAATCAAGGAAAACCCCTTTAAATAAACATAATGTGAAACACATTTTAATGTACTTGCGTTGGAGATTTCATTTTTCATAAGAAATGGCTTAGCTCCCACATCACCATCACTTCCTTATGTTCCGCAGTAAACTTGGCAAGCAGCAATGACTACTGTTGGGGTTTTGTCTCAGAGTTTCGTTTAGAAACTATAATAATGATTCAAAGATTTTGCAGATATTTATTAGTTTTTAATATTAGAGAAATGGCTATAGGTAGAGAATATCCTTGACTAGTGTCCAGTACTGATGGATCCCTGGTCACCTGACACCAGACTAGTTGTAAAGAGGTAAACCTTATCACTCCTTGCCAATGTGACTGTAGCTCCTATGAGCTTATTCACATGACCATGTCCAATTTTCCATGTACACTCTTTTTTTCTCACTCCCATCAAAAGAAATGGCAATTCTGATCCACGAAAATGAGGACATACAGTGAGTTTATCGAATCGGACGCATAGATTTATTAAAAGAAAAAGCATGTGTGAATGGCCTCACTGATTTATATAACTCCGTGTGGTGTCCTGGATAGCACATGGAAGAAAAATGGTAGTGTGAATAGGCTCTATAACTTACTGTTTTCCCTGTTGTTTTTTAAGAAGTATTCCCATCCCAGACATTGGGGGCATATCACTAGCATATGCCACCAATGTCAGGTAGGTGCGGGTCGCACCAGCTCCTATCTCCAGAACGGGCCCATCGAAAGTGAAGGAGAGTGCACTGTGTAAGTGCAGCCATAGTCCATTAACCATTATGGGAGTTCCGAAAATAGCTGAGCATTGGCTCCACTATTTCCCATGCTCCCATACTGGTGAGGTGGCTGTGCATACACAGTGTACTGTGCATTCACTTTTATGGGACTTATGAAAATAGCCACCAATTTCTGAGATGGGAATACCCGTTTAACCTTTATGTGTTAAATGTATGCTTGCAATATTAACTGCTGCCACTAGGTGTCTCTGCAGTGCCATAGACAGGGAAGGAAATAAAAACAGCTGCTGACAGGAACTCAGTGTGTGGCTAAGCCACATGGCAGGCAAATGTCCCGTGTATTGAGTAGAGGAAAGAAGTAGGCTAGAGGCATTGATGTAGTTTGCAAAGAAAGGGTCTGGTCTGGAGAGTCTTCTGTGAGAGATGCAGCAGCAGAGAGACATGATTTTGGTGGCACGATTGCAGTAGCCTCCAGTTCAGACCCTGCGAGATGTCCCTGAAAGATGTACCCGTAAGTGACTGGAAATTCTCATGGTGAGAGAGAGGCCTACTCTAGTACTCTGTGAAGCCTAGGCCTTGATGATGATGTGCTGTAGACTGTTGTAACCCACCCTTGTGCATTAGCTTATCCCTGTCATGCGCAGTGCCATAATCCCCTGGTTAATGCCCCCAGGAACTAAGTTATCAGTCTGCAAACAAAGTTCCTACACCAGGAGAGTAAAGTAGCAGTCTGACTGTTAGCAAGGGTGGTTGTACTGAGAATCATGTGCTGACACATCGGTGTGCGTTCTGATGCCAAGACATAGCGCCACAACATGGTCAGATGGATTGAGGCATGTCTGTGAGGGACTGTATTTTTGGCACCTTGTATGTGAGTGTGCATATGCACAGTAGAGTGCTTGATTTGACAATGAGTCAGCAGCGGGAATGCATGGCTCCAAGGAGACTGTGAAGTAGAGCGAGCCTAGTTGGGCCCTCAGAGATGTCACTAAATAAAGCCAGAATGCAGGGGTGAAACTACTGCCATAGCTGCTTTTGCAGCTATTACAGTGCTCGCCATGGCAGGGCATAATAGAAGATTGTACCCTCCCCGCAGGCGTGATGCAGTCACATTCCCACGCGTGCTGGGTTGAGTAGAAGAGCGCACTGGCCGATGATCATTCCCAGGACTGTCCTCGGCCTTTGCGCTCTCAACCCAGTAGGTGTGATGATTTCATTGCCATGTGCATGCTGGGAAGAGCAGGATGTGCTCCGTAACACCACAGTGACTAGACTTATGTAAGGAGGGCACTAAGGGGGGCACTACTGTGTGGTGGCACTAAAGGGGAGCATTACTGTATGGGGGCTCACTATTGTGTGGAGACCCTAACAGGGCATTCTATTATGTGAGGGCACTAAAGGGGCATAACCACTGTCTGGAGGCACTATGGGGGCACAACTACTGTCTGGGCCACTAACAGGGCATTCTATTGAGTGTGAGCATTAAGGGGACTTAACTACTGTGAAGGAGGCATAACTATTGTGTGGGGGCACTAAGGGGGTATTATTCTCTGTGGTGGCACTAAGGGGGCATAACTACTGAGTGGGGTGGGGGTTGCTGGGAAAATGCAGATGGGAAGGTTGGCATTCAAAATTTTGCTTTGAGGCCCAGCCTTTTCAAGTTATGCCCCATTCCAGAATTCTTATTCTGAAACTGTAGTGAATAGAAAGTATTGATACAATTTAAGCGTGTAGTAAGGGATTGGTGGCCTGATAGCCTGGTCAAAACCAAATTGTGTGTATGGAAATGGAGTAACAGACAAAGTCCCTTAGACTAAACCAGTGGCGTAATTGCAGGGGAAGCAGCTGCTTTGGGGCCCAAGAGGAATAGGGGCCCGGGAGCAGTGTCTTTTCTACTACTATTCAAGCCAGGCCGGGTCCCCGTGTGAATGTATCGAATGGATGCTCAGTCTGGCCTGAAATGTACTAGAAATGGTATACATACCAGTATCAAGGACCTTTGAAATACAGTAATCTGTAGGCTAAAGGACCTTTGATGATGTCATCATGTCACATGATCAAACGTCCTGTATCCTACCATTACTGCATTCTGAAGGTCCTTTAGCCTCCAAGAGACACCAGATGAGAAGGAAGAACCTGCAGCCTGTAAGTAAATAAGTGTCTGTGTGTATGTATATATATGGGTGTGTATATCTGTATGTGTGTGTGTGTGTGTATATATAAATATATATATATATATATATATATATATATATATACAGTACATGCATACACAGTATCTGTGTGTATAGGTGTAGTATGTGTTTATCTGTATGTGTGTATATATATATATATATATACACATACATACAGTACAGACCAAAAGTTTGGACACACCTTCTCATTCAAAGAGTTTTCTGTATTTTCATGACTATGAAAATTGTAGATTCACACTGAAGGCATAAAAAAAAACTATGAATTAACACATGTGGAATTATATACTTAACAAAAAGTGTGAAACAACTGAAAATATGTCTTATATTCTAGGTTCTTCAAAGTAGCCACCTTTTGCTTTGATTACTGCTTTGCACACTCTTGGCATTCTCTTGATGAGCTTCAAGAGGTAGTCACCTGAAATGGTATTCCAACAGTCTTGAAGGAGTTCCCAGAGATGCTTAGCACTTGTTGGCCATTTTGCCTTGACTGTGCGGTCCAGCTCACCCCAAACCATCTCGATTGGGTTCAGGTCTGGTGACTGTGGAGGCCAGGTCATCTGGCATAGCACCCCATCTCTCTCCTTCTTGGTCAAATAGCCCTTACACAGCCTGGAGGTGTGTTTGGGGTTATTGTCCTGTTGATAAATAAATGATGGTCCAACTAAACGCAAACTGGATGGAATAGCATGCCGCTGCAAGATGCTGTGGTAGCCATGCTAGTTCAGTGTGCCTTCAATTTTGAATAACTCCCCAACAGTGTCACCAGCAAAGCACCCCCACACCATCACACCTCCTCCTCCATGCTTCACGGTGGGAACCAGGTATGTAGAGTCCATCCGTTCACCTTTTCTGCGTCGCACAAAGACACGGTGGTTGGAACCAAAGATCTCAAATTTGGACTCATCAGACCAAAGCACAGATTTCCACTGGTCTAATGTCTATTCCTTGAGTTTTTTTAGCCCAAACAAGTCTCTTCTGCTTGTTGCCTGTCCTTAGAAGTGGTTTCCTAGCAGCTATTTTACCATGAAGGCCTGCTACATACAGTCTCCTCTTAACAGTTGTTGTACAGTCATGGCCAAAAGTTTTGAGAATGATACAAATATTCATTTTTACAAAGTCTACTGCTTCAGTTTTTATAATGGCAATTTGCATATACTCCAGAATGTTATAAAGAGTGATCAGCTTAACAGCAACTACTTGCAAAGTCAATATTTGCCTAGAAAATGAACTTTATCCCCCAAAACACATTTCAACATCATTGCAGCCCTGCCTTAAAAGGACCAGCTAACATCGTTTCAGTGATTGCTCCATTAACACAGGTGTGGGTGTTGATGAGGACAGGGCTGGAGATCAATCTGTCATGATTAAGTAAGAATGACACCACTGGACACTTTAAAAGGAGGCTGGTGCTTGGCATCATTGTTTCTCTTCTGTTAACCATGGTTATCTCTAAAGAAACACGTGCAGTCATCATTGCACTGCACAAAAATGGCCTAACAGGGAAGAGTATCGCAGCTAGAAAGATTGCACCTCAGTCAACAATCTATCGCATCATCAAGAACTTCAAGGAGAGAGGTTCCATTGTTGCCAAAAAGGCTCCAGGGTGCCCAAGAAAGACCAGCAAGCGCAAGGACCGTCTCTTAAAAGTGTTTTAGCTGTGGGATCGAGCTACCAGCAGTGCAGAGCTTGCTCAGGAATGGCAGCAGGCAGGTGTGAGTGCATCTGCACGCACTGTGAGGCGGAGACTCTTGGAGCAAGGCCTGGTCTCAAGGAGGGCAGCAAAGAAGCCACTTCTCTCCAGAAAAAACATCAGGGACAGACTGATATTCTGCAAAAGGTACAGGGAGTGGACTGCTAAGGACTGGGGTAAAGTCATTTTCTCTGATGAATCCCCTTTTCGATTGTTTGGGACATCTGGAAAACAGCTTATTTGGAGAAGACGAGGTGAGCGCTACCACCAGTCTTGTCTCATGCCAACTGTAAAGCATCCTGAAACCATTCATGTGTGGGGTTGCTTCTCAGCCAAGGGAATCGGCTCTCTCACAGTCTTGCCTAAAAACACAGCCATGAATAAAGAATGGTACCAGAATGTCCTCCGAGAGCAACTTCTCCCAACCGTCCAAGAGCAGTTTGGCGATCAACAATGCCTTTTCCAGCATGATGGAGCACCTTGCCATAAAGCAAAGGTGATAACTAAATGGCTCAGGGAACAAAACATAGAGATTTTGGGTCCATGGCCTGGAAACTCCCCAGATCTTAATCCCATTGAGAAATTGTGGTCAATCATCAAGAGACGGGTGGACAAACAAAAACCTACAAATTCTGACAAAATCCAAGCATTGATTGTGCAAGAATGGACTGCTATCAGTCAGGATTTGGTCCAGAAGTTGATTGAGAGCATGCCAGGGAGAATTGCAGAGGTCCTGAAGAAGAAGGGTCAACACTGCAAATATTGACTTGCTGCATTAACTCATTCTAACTGTCAATATAAGCTTTTGTTACTCATAATATGATTGCAATTATATTTCTGTATGTGATAAAAACATCTCACAGACACACATAAAAACCAGAGGGCAGCAGATCATGTGAAAATATAATATTTGTGTCATTCTCAAAACTTTTGGCCATGACTGTAGAGATGTGTCTGCTGCTAGAACTCTGTGTGGCATTGACCTGGTCTCTAATCTGAGCTGCTGTTAACCTGCGATTTCTGAGGCTGGTGACTCGAATGAACTTATCCTCCACAGCAGAGGTGACTCTTGGTCTTCCTTTCCTGGGGCGGTCCTCATGTGAGCCAGTATCTTTGTAGCGCTTGATGGTTTTTGCGACTGCACTTGGGGACACTTTCAAAGTTTTCCCAATTTTTCGGACTGACTGACCTTCATTTCTTAAAGTAATGATGGCCACTTGTTTTTCTTTACTTAGCTGCTTTTTTCTTGCCATAATACAAATTCTAACAGTCTATTCAGTAGGACTATCAGCTGTGTATCCACCTGACTTCTGCCCAACACAACTCATGGTCCCAATCCCATTTATAAGGCAAGAAATCCCACTTATTAAACCTGACGGGGCACACCTGTGAAGTGAAAACCATTTCAGGTGACTACCTCTTGAAGCTCATCAAGAGAATGCCAAGAGTGTGCAAGGCAGTAATCAAAGCAAAAGGTGGCTACTTTGAAGAACCTAGACTATAAGACATATTTACAGTTGTTTCACACTTTTTTGTTAAGTATATAATTCCACATGTGTTAATTCATAGTTTTGATGCCTTCAGTGTGAATCTACAATTTTCATAGTCATGAAATACAGAAAACTCTTTGAATGAGAAGGTGTGTCCAAACTTTTGGTCTGTACTGTGTGTATATATATATATATATATATATATATGTACACCGTATTTTGCGCTTTATAAGACGCAGTTTTTTCCCCCCAAAGGTAGGGGGAAAATTGCAGTGCGTCTTATTAAGCGAATACAAGTGAGCGCTTCCATTATGGAAGCGCTCACTTGTATGTTTTAGCTGTGGCACCCCCATCAGACCTCAGATCAGCCCATCCAGCCCCATAACAGTAAAATAAAAACCTCTCTTACCTGTCCTGCGCTGCGGCTCCTCTGGTTTCCCGGGCCGGCGCTGCACTGTCCTGACTGCGTACAGCGCCAGGACGTAGTGTGCGCACTATGACCTGACGCTGCACACAGTCAGGTGACAGTGCAGCGCCAGCCTTAGAAGCCAGAGGAGCGCCGGAGCCACGGCGCAGGACAGGTAAGAGAGGTTTTATTTTATTGTTATAGGGCTGGGTGGGCTGATCTGAGGTCTGATGGGGGCACACTGGGCTGTTCTGAGGTGTGATGGGGGCACACTGGGCTGTTCTGAGGTCTGATGGGGGCACAGTGGACTGATCTAAGGTCTGATGGGGCACAATGGGCTGATCTGAGGTCTGATAGGGGTACACTGGGCTGTTCTGAGGTCTGATGGGGGCACACGGGCTGATCTGAGGTCTGATGGGGGCACACTGGGCTGATCTGAGGTCTGATGGGGGGTTATATATATATATATATATATATATATATATATAAAATTAAAGCACTACTACTCCTATCCAAATATTTAGGACACTGATAGGATAGGTATCAGAGGGGGGAAGGGGGGGGGCTGTAGAAAAGTTGCTGTGGGGCCCAGTCAGTTGTAGCTACGCCCCTGGACTAAACTATACACTCCTCTTGCAAGTCATAAAAACCACAGTTTGTAGGAATCTATGATCTGCAAACTGCTTTTGTTGTAGGAAAAGGGACAGCTACCTAGCTATAGATGCAGGTGACTGCCTTTCATCTGCCAGTGGAAAAGAAGCAAGATCTCGCGAGACCACACTAGATCAGCAAGATCTCGTGGGAAAGTCTTGTGATAGTGAGCACTTTTTTCAGAATTTTTTTCCCAGAAAGGCGTGATAGCTTGTCCCTTCTCCCTGTCAACTGCATATCTAAGATATGATTGATAAAACACAACTAAAGTTATGAGGTTTTGACAGGTTTAATAACCACTAGCTCTTATTAATTGTAAGAATTTAATTTCTGAAGAACACCAATAAAACTTAATGAAGGTATATTCTGAAGACCATCTTGCTGCCTTTAATATTGTTTGTAGAGGAACCCTTTTTTCAGCAGGCTCATGATGAAGAAGCTCCTCTCATAGAGTAAGCTTTAAAGGTGGTAGTATCAATGCCAGCATTTTTCATGACAAAAAGAATCTACCCTGTGAAAGTATTAGCAGAAGCTTTATGATAGGGTGGTCTAGATGTTATAAATAAGTTAGAGATTCCCTCTGCATGGTTCGGATTTTTTCAAGTATGTGATCATTGCGCTTACTAAACACAGGGAGAGATCATTGGGGACTTTTACTAAATCAAGCTCAATTGGAAGATGTTCCTTGTGAGCTGAGCTGTTTTAGTACTGCCTTTTAAAATGGCATGATATCCTCCAGGAGTTGTAGACAACCAAAGGTCATTAATGTGTAATATGCTGAGCTTAGCAGTTCTAGCTGCCATAGCTAAGAATAGGGGGAATGCTAGTTTTATACCAACTTCCCTCAGACATAGGTCCTCTGTTGCCATGTTACTAAGTTACTCTAATAACGTATTCACTTCCCATGTTGGTCTACAAGCCACCGTACCTTTCAACTATCTGAGGTAAACTTTTTTTATCAATAAGGTTCGGAATAATTCGGCAGCCATGCCCAAATGAAATTTTTCTGACAGTAATTCTAAGGCCGTTTCCATTTCTGGAAGACTTCCCAAACGAGATCCTCAATTAGATTACTAATCTTGGAACTCTGAGATTATTCACTTATATCTAGTCCTAGTTTTTGGCTTTAAGGAGTGTTTATTAACCCCTTCAACCCCAGGCCTGTTTTCACCTTCCTGCCCAGGCCATTTTTTGCTAATCTGACGTGTCACTTTATGTGGTAATAACTTTGGAACGCTTTTACTTATCCAGTTTCTTGTCACATATTGTGCTTCACGACTGTAGTAAATTTGTGGCAAAATATTTCATTTTTATTTATAAAAAATACCAAATTTATCAAAAATTTGGAAAAATTTGCAAATTTCCAAATTTTAATTTCTCTACTTTCAAAATACATAGTAATACCTCCAAAAATAGTTATTATTTTACATTCCCCATATGTCTACTTTATGTTGGTATCATTTTATAAATATTATTTTACTTTTTTAGGGAGTGAGAAAGCTTAGAAGTTTAGAAGCAATATTTAAAATTTTCAACAGAATTTACAAAACCATTTTTTTAAGCACCAATTCAGATATAAAGTGATTTTGAGGGGCTTACATAATGGAAACCACCCATAAATTACCCCATTTTAGAAACTACACCCCTCAAATTATTTAAAACTGATGTTACAAACCCCATATGTGGTGGTAAACGTCTCTATGAGTTTGTGGCAGTGGTCAGAAGGAAAGGAGCGCCATACGGATTTTGGAGGCAGATTTTGCTAGAATGGTTTTTAGGCACCATTTTGTAATTGAGAGATCCTGACGTACCCCTAGAGTGGAAACTATCAAAAAGTGACCTCATTTTGGAAACTACACCCTTCAAAGAATATATTAAGGGGGGTACTGACCACTTTGACCCCCTAAGCGTTTTACGGAATTTGGAAACACATGGCTGTGAAAATAAAAAGTTTCATTTCTTCCAATAAAATGTTGCTTTAGCACCAAATTTTTCATTTTCACAAGGGGTAACAGGAGAAAAGCACCCCATAATTTGTTCCCCATTTTCTCTGAATACGGCAACACCCCATATGTGGTGGTAAACTGCTGTAGGGGCACATGGCAGGACTCAGAACAGAAGGAGCGCCATATGGATTTTGCAGCACAGATTTTGATGGATTGGTTTGCGGGAGCCATTGATTTTTATTTTTTTGAGTTTTATTGTCTTATGTGGGGGCTCATTTTTTGTGGGATGAGGTGACGTTTTCATTGGTACCATTTGGGGGTACATAAGACTTTTTGATCGCTTGGTATTACACTTTTTGTTGTGGCAATAGCTGTTTTGGCATAGTTTTTTTTTTTAATTCTTTTACAGCATTCACCCGAAGGGGCAAATCATGTGATATTGTTATAGAGCAGGTTGTTCCGGACGCGGCGATACCCAATATGTCTAACATTTTTATTTTTGTTAAGTCTTACACAGTAATTTAATTTTTGAACAGAATTAAATCTTGTTTTGGTGCTGCCATTTTCAGAGAGCCATATTTTTTTTATTTTTTGGGCGATTGTCTTAGGTAGGGTATCAATTTCTGTGAAATTAGATGACGGTTTGATTGGTACCATTTTGGGGTAAATAGGCCTTTTTGATCGCCTGCTATTACACTTTTTGTGAAAGTAGGTGACCAAATAATGGCTGTTTTGTCATAGTTTTTTTTTAAAAATTTTTACAGCGTTCACCTGAGGGAAAATATAATGTGATATTTTTATAGAGCAGGTTGTTACGGACGCGGCGATATCCAATATGTCTAACATTTTTATTTTTGGTAAGTTTTACACATTTGATGCATTTTTGAACAGAATTAAATCTTGTTTTAGTGTTGCCATTTTCGAGAGCCATATTTTTTTTTATTTTTTGGGCGATTGTCTTAGGTAGTGTGTCATTTTTTGCGGGACAAGATGATGGTTTGATTGGTACCATGTTGGTGTACATACAATTTTTTTGCTTTTTTGATCGCGTGGTATTACACTTTTTGTGGGACCAAAAAATTGCTGTTTTCAGACTTTTTTTTTTTTACTGCGTTCACCTGGTGGGGTGGATCATGTGATATTTTTATAGAGCCGGTCGATACGGACGCGGCAATACCTAATATGTATACTTTTCTTTTTTCCCTTTTTTTTTACATGGAAAATGGTGTTTGTTTTTTTACTTGAAACTTTTTTCACTTTTTTTTCACTTTTTTTCACTTTAGGGGGTCTGATCCCCTTTACAATGCATTACAATACTTCTGTATTGTAATGCATTGGCTTGAAGTGTATTACACACAATAATACACTTCCAGCTTACTGCATCCGGCTGCTATCTACAGAAGCCTGTGAGATCCAGCCCCCTGGATCTCACAGGCTTCCGTAGATAGCAGCCGGATGCCTAAGGAAGGCATCCGGCTGCCATCTAAGCCATCGGGTCCCTGTCACAGCAGCGCGGGGACCTGATGGACACCCCGCACGCCATCCTGACATGCCACACAACTCATGTGCCGCGGTCAGCGCTGATCGGGCGGCCGGAGCTCCTGCACCCGCCTGATCAGCGCGCCGTAGTACTACGCCGCTGGGCGGCAAGTTCCTTCCCGCAGCGCCGTACATGGCGCTGGTTGGGAAGGGGTTAAAGTCTGTTGTCTCGGTTTAAAGAGTCTTCTATCAAAACTGAGCATTACTAAGGAGGGTCTGTCTTCAGTTTTCAGCATTTTACTGAGCACTAAAGATGCCTGTGTGTAAAAAGTCAGATAGGCAGGGTGATAAGCAGTGATAATTAGGCCACATGTCCATAGTCAGGGACTGAGGTAGTGACAAGCAGAGGCTGGAATCCTCTGCATGTTACATGCATGCATCTTCTGTAGACTGAGGACAGATTCTTCTTAGCAACACTTTGCTAAGAAGACTCTTTACACTGTATGTTCTAGTAGAAAGAAACATCTTTCCTTAAAGAAGAACTCTCGCAAAAAAAATGTATTCTCTGACCTGTTAGAAAGGTGCATGATGTAATCTGTAGTGAATGCAATCTTCTTATCAGGGACTCTAATTGAGAGTTATCCACTTTCTTCTTATTGTAGCTGGGTCATGTGACCAACTCCCTGACCTCCAACTGACCCAGGACAGGAAGCCAGTCACTGCTCTATTCATTCCTATGAGACTGAAAGTGAGGCTCCCATAGGAATGCATAGAGAATTAGACTTCCTGTCCACACATAAGTCTCTGTGTGAGTTAGTGGGTCTAATTCCTAGTCACATGACACAGATAAGAAACTTCAGGATGATATAAGTCAAAAATACAGACACTGGTAAGAAAATGACATTCACTACAGATTACATCATGTACCTTTCTAGCAGGACATGAAATAAAAAATTTTGTGGGAGTTCTTCTTTAGTAAAGTACATGTTTAAGAAAAATGTTTAAGATCCTTGTCCCTACACTATATTAAAATTAAACCAAAACGACAGTTACATTTTAAGTAAATTTTTTTGTTTACAGATGTGTGGGAATGAGAATAGCCAACTTGAGCTGCTATCTAGATTACTTGTGGAAGCTGCAGTAAGAGGTCCTTAGACCCTTGAAAGCATTCTGCAGTCATTCCCAACAGAATTTTCTAGCCTGCCATCAACTTGTGAATCACCAGATACCATGGAGTGCCGTACTGGGTATACAGTCACCACTTGTTGTACCTGTCTTCTTGTATTTTGAGATAATCTGAGAGAGAATGGTCAGGGGAGGAATACAGGTTCCTCAATTCAGTCCAGGGTAAAGAAAACACATCCACCTTCCATGCTCCCTGAAACCATCTTCTTGCCACAAATTTTGAGGTCTGAGCTGATGTAGCTGATGCAAATAGGTCTATTTCCCTGATACCAAATGTTTATCTTTTTGAATAGGTGTTGTTTTAGTGCTGCAGTCGATTGTGACATTTTCTTTCTGGCATCAGCTACTTCGTTGGATACATACTGTATTTTGCCCTCAAGTTTAAACTTTGATTCAGAGCCCTTCTCTATATCTCAAGAGCTTCCTTGCAAAGATTTATTATTTATTATTAGTGTTTATGAGGTCAGGAGATCAGAGATAAGGCATCACATGAGCTGTCAGCTGACAGGATGAAGAAGACAGATGAATATTTTTAATATAGACCACTTGAAAAGATGCTTTTTAGTCCAAAATAACTAAAATGCAATAATAAAAAATTACCCACAAGGTTTCCTTGAGGCTCCTTTTTAGAATTTTATGTCTTAAAAGTTTTTAAGGATTATCCCTGTGAATCTAGGGTCTGCTTTGGGACTTGTGTGCGCAACCCTCTGAACGAAAGGGTTTCTTAGGATGTCTGGGCCTCTTTAACTCTGCAAAGGACTTAAGGCCCCTTTACATAAGCCAAGGATCCACCAGATAATCACTAATGGTGGACGTTCATAGGATTATCTGGCGGTGTAAAGGTGCCACCGATTACCTGATGAACGAGCAAAACGTAAAGGTGTCGCCAATTACTAGATGAAAAGTTCCTTCTCGACAATTCCTGCTAAATTGTCCCATGTAAAGGGACCTTTACTCGCCCTATACAGATTTAGCAGAGCAAAATGGAATGGTTAAGGCTAGTGTTGAGCGAATTGAAGTTAACTAATTGGACTTTGATCCAAATTTCAGGAATAAATTGAGTTGCTGCAAAGCCAAATTTCCTCGTGCTTCGTGGTAACTAATCAATTTTACTTGAAATGGCAGTAAAAATAAATAAAATCATACTAACCTTATCCATTTGAAAGTGGAGGCCACCGCGGCCATCTTGCTTGAAGATCCCATGCGAAATCTTGTGCGCAGTGACGTATGATGTCACCACGCCAGCCGAAGTGATGATGTCATCTTTCAACATGTTTAAAAATAATTGTTTGCTGGCGGCAGATCGTGCCATGTAATCGAAAACCTGCTGCTGGCAAACAATCAAATCAGTATGAGGACGAGTGATGGCATCAGCGATTGCTTGTCCGTCATACTGAAGAGGAGATTGTTGCATTTAATGGCAGCGATCTCCTTCGCTAGCGAGCAGGTGATTGCCGGGAAGGAACGCTTCCTTCCCGACAATCGCCTGCTACATCTGCAGGTGTAATAGGACCTTTAGTTCTACTACATCTGTATCTGATTTTGACTTCGTGAATGAACTCTGGACCAAATAGATTACTATTTCTCAGATTAGGGTATTCATGTGATATGTGATTTCGGGGCTTAATCTGCCATTTCCGCTGAAGTGAGCCAACGGCTCTTCTGTTGTTTGTAATATAATTAAAGACTCTACTCACAGCTTTTAGCAGAGTTAATTTATATGAAAGTTATGATATTAAATTTTGGGAGGATGACACCTCACCTTTCTGCTCTGCCTTTACCAACAAAAATAGTAGTAAACTTACTGCGTCTAGTCAGTAATGTCATTAGGGAATGACATTCCAGAAAGCAGATCAGGGTCTATCAGGGTATGCCCATAAAATTCTCTTTAACCAAAGTGGAATGAAAGGCCAGCTGTACAAATTATCTTACTTCAGAAGATCAAGATATGGCCCATTTGAGATTATTTTGAGGATGGGATTCTACCTGACAGAACCACTTTCAACATTTGCAATTCACTCCACCTCAGACTGAGACCCACAGCAGCTATTTTTGTAATAAATTCTGTGAGAAAAACGCCTCATTGCTGCTTTGGATGAAGTCACTCAAGCGCCCTTTCATAATACTTCAAACAAGGTGTTAATTACTTCTGAAGGGAATTCACCTCAGACTCAGAATGTTATTGTTGAAACGCATTTACCTTGTGTTTCTTCCTAAATATAATTTCCTCATCAGAGAAAGATAATGATTTGTGCACTCATTTTGGGGCCTGCTGAATGAGTTGTGGGAACCTTCCCACGGACATAGATGGTGTTATGGACCAAGCATCTGCATCCATTACCACCGTAAAAACAAAATTCTGAAGAAATTGCTTACTTTTGCAAGATTTTCCTGTGAGATTTGACTGACCAAGCATGGTCTCACAAGATCTTGCTTCTTCTCCTATAGCTGGTGCTAGGTGGCTGTCTCTCCCGAAGGACAAAGTCAAATGTTACTAAGTGGTTATATGTGACTGTATCATAAAGAGAACTACAACATCTATACCAAGTTCAAGTTGAGAGAACTTGGACTCATGACCTATCACCTGACTGCTAGGTGCAACAAGCGGTGGTAGGAGGTAGCCTCTCTGAAACCCACTGTGACACAATTTCTTTGGGAAAGAGCTGCCAGCCATTTTGGGTGCAATCTGACCTGCTGGGACACTATTGGACAACTGGTATGGAGCACTGTTTTCTGGGTCTAGGCAAAGAAATTGAGTTAAAGTTGAAATTTGGAAAGTTTTCATCTGTTTAAGAATATATGCCCACCAAGTCTGAGAAAAAAACACCAAGAATATTGCAACTCTTTAACTTTAAGTCTAGGACTCAGATATTGATGACCCTTCCTTGAATGGGTACAGCGTTTCAGTAACCAAATCCAGATCCTACACAGTGGACAGAGCTGTGTTGTTTGGTATCTGTTTCCGGCACCAGAACTACTAGATAACAGAAAATCAGCAGGGCTGCCGGCAGTCAGATGACCAAAGCTCATCAATACCTCAGTCCTGGAGAACCCCTTTAGGGTACATGAGTATAAGGAATTCAGCATGAATGGCTGTAGCATAATTGCTAGTGTATTGATAACTTTATACATAGTAGGAGAGAGAGTCTGCATGGCCTATTAGTCAGTCACTCTCAACTGAGCAGGACAATCATATCATGAAAATCATCACAGAAAAAAGATACAAAACATCCCGCACGATATGATAGTAAATATACGGATGTGCATTTATAAAATCACAGAAAAATATGCACTAAAACAATAGATGGAAACATAATATATGGACTAAGCTCTCACTCTAATGATAAAATCTGAGACTCTCAACCAATATATTTTGATCAAAACACATCTGTGGCCACCTACCAGCATCAAGGTGGTCTCAGTCAGGTGGGTCCTACTCTAAACCTACCTATGCCATTGAGCATCTACATTCAGGAGAGCAGACCCTGCACATATAGTGTGCTGCTCCTAGTTACCTCTGTGTGCACCGGCAACCAATGAGAGGTGGAGCTATTTACCCCTTTAGGAGAGATGATAAATAGGTATTAAATAGGTATTAATTAGAGATGAGCGAACGTGTTCGAAACGAGCACTGTACCGCTCGGCTCCCTGCGCTCACATGGGCGCAAGGCAGCCGCTTCCGTCCACCTGAGGAGGACGGAAGCGGCTTCCTGCGCCCATGCGAGCGCAGGGGAGCCGAGCGGTACAGTGCTCGTTTCGAGCACGTTCGCTCATCTCTAGTATTAATATCAGGGTTGCCAAATAGAATGTTTCTTTTTCCTGAGTGACTTATTCATTTTTTACGGACAAATTGGAAAACCATAATGAACTATATAAAGTAGAATATATATATATATGTCTAAAATAATGATAATTACCGCCAAAGTAATCTAGTCAAGTACCACCAGCCTCAAAAAAATCATGGACACATCTGTTTTTTTTTTCATGGACACAGGAAAAAAGTTACCTATTCTAATTGCCTGTCCAGAAATTTCTGGACGGTTGGCAACCTTGTGTGATATGGTATATGGTGGAGGCAGAAAAATGGTATATAGAACCCATTGACAGTTGGTTACACATGCCCTGTAGACTACTAATAAATATTCTGGTAATGTGAATAAAAGTTATAATCCCAAATAAACATGGCTGTAGCGACATTCTAGAAAAAGCAAGATGATACAGATTACTTTCCTTTTCCAGAAATGTAATAATATCTGTTAATGTGTCATACAAGTGATTTTGTATTAGATTTATGCTCTCTGCTTAACATGATACCTGCGAACTGGTCCCTCTATTCCTAACGTGTGGTCTCTTATGTTGGGTGCTGCTCTTTGTTTTCCATGATATTTGATATTGTTATTATTTAATGAGCAAGCTAAGGCAAATGGAATGCAGAAATGGAAAATAATTAATTAGTCAAGAATAAAAACAATGTTGGTTTGATTGATTTTAACATTTTTACCACTTATGTTATTCCACAGCAGGTTGAAACATCATTTTCTACCTGGAACTAAGAACTGTCCTACAATATATAAAGACTGACCTTAATGGTAAAGTTCACCTTCAGAACCATTTGTAATTGTTCCAATGGGCCTAAAATTAGTCACCGGAAGTGACGGTGCATTCCAATGTGCGTTTCACGCACAGGAAGCACGTCACTTGGCGGGAGGAGCCCTTTTCCCAGCGCGGGTATTTAGCCTATTAACTGGCGCATATACACTGTGCTCTGCGCTACATGGGAATGGACGCCTGCCACTCTCCACCTCTGTAAGCTTCATTTAGGTGAGATATGGTTATCATTTTTATTAAATGGTGTTTTAATGGCCTTCATACCTCATAGGTCTGATACTCACCTCTGGTCCCGTCCTCTTTTTATACACATGGAACTTTGTGATATGAGCTATTTAGTTTTTTTTTATAGGAACCATTAAAAGTTAATTTTCTGGAGCTACGCTTTCCCTTTTAAGTACAGTAGGCCACCCCCATACCTTTATTGTTATGGTCAATAAATAATACACTTTATTATATAGCACTTAAAGGCCATGAACACCCTGTAGGCAATATTTTTATGATTACATTTGAATCATTTTGGGTTAAATAAAATTCATTTTTTCAATTGGTCTTTATTCAAAATTGTCAACAGGTTTTTGAGCCACAGGGATATGTTTCAGTTTATTTGCAGAGTATTTTGCTTTCAGTTTCACACTGAGTTTGTCAGGTTGCTGCTCTGAAGGTTGAATGTATAGCCCTTATCTCTGAATTCCTAACAACTCATAAGCACTGATTATGGCTCAAATAAGTGTTTATGAGCTGTTTGGAGCTGATCGGTTTCAGTGTGAAACTGAAAGCAAGATACTCTGCAAATAGACTCAAACTTAATTCTGTAGAACAAAAACTGTTGACAAATTTTACTAAAGACCAATCAAAAATTAATTTTAGCCCAAAATGAGTTAAATGTAATCATAGAAAATAGCCCCAAAGGTGTTCATAGCCTTTAAAGGGAACCTCTCACCATGAAAATGCAAAATAATCTGCAGGCAGCATGTGATAGAGCAGGAAACGCAGGGCAGATTGGTATATAGTTTATGGGAAAAGATTCAGTAAAATCTGTATTTCATTCATATAAATTCCTGCTTATTCTGGGCTTTGAAGTCAAGGAGGTGGTCCTATCAGTGATTGACAGCTACTCTCTTTAGCTAGTCTCATTACTGGCTGATGCTTTAACAGGCACAGGCTGTAATGCATTGATACAAACTGTAGGGATTTCAATGCATTAATAATAAAACTAGAAACTAGAAAATTCTCATTGTAGGACCAAAAACTGTGCAGTAAATAAAGTTTAATAAAATAATCTGTTTAATAAAATACCAGAGAATAATGAATAAAAGTTTTATGCTTTTGTTAAATGTCATAAAACAAAAATAATATATACCTCCTTAATTCTTGTATGCACTGAAAAAAAAATATCCAAACAAAATCTCTTAATAGGCTTCACTCCTGGTTTTGGCTCACAATAACTGATGGAAATAACTGATCAAATAACTGAAGTGTGAACTTAACCTTAAAGAGACACTTCTGCCAGAAAAACATTTTTTTAACTCAATATTCATATAAAACATTTTTTGGGATGTTTTTTCTTTTTTATTTCAGCAGTGCAATACAAAATGTTGTCCTTTAGTAGCAGTCAGCACAGAGATACAGCTTCTATATAGACAGGTAATCCATTGTCAGTTTGCTACTGTGGACGATATCTGCAAATTAATCCTCAATATTAATAGTAGATTAGTATGACAGCTCTATTGTTCTCTTGATAGGCCTATATGCCCACAGAAGAGCACTACATTGATTAGTGTAGTGTGCAATACTCTAATTGAGTCACTCTTCCCTCCCTCTTTGGCTGCAGTGAATGGTCTCACTAAGAAAGTCAAGCAAGGTTGTATTTGACATGCTAAAAGTCCAAACAAAGGAGGAGCCAAGACAGGAAGTAGAACACATGGAGTGACTTCAAAAAATGATATCCAATAAACCATCCATGTTTTTTAATGTATATAATATTCACATAAAGGCTGTTAATTTGTTTTAAAAACATTTTTATGAAAGTGTCTCTTTAACCCTTTGAGGACATGGAGATTTTACATTTTTGCATTTATGTTTTTTAACTCCCGGTTATAACTTTTTTTTAAATTTTTCATTCCCAAGTTGTACTTTCTAATGGCACAATTTACTGTTGCATACAATGTAGCGGGAAGCTGAAAAAAAATCCAAATGGGGTGGAATTGGGGAACAAAAACACAATTTCACCACAGTTTAAAGTGTTTTGTTTGTTTTGTGTGGTAAAGGTCACCTGACATGTCCTTCTTTCTTTGGGTCAATACCATTACAACCATACCACATTTCTATAGTTTTTTTGTGTTTTAATACTGAAAAAAAAAAACTTTGGAAAAAAATTATATTTTTCATCCCCATATTCTGACCTCCATAACTTTTTAATATTTATATCTACGGAGCTCTGTGAGCAATCTGTACTTTTTATTTATAGCATTTTTAGTATGTATGAACTTCATTGAATTTTGTGGTGGAGGTGAAGTGACGAAAAAAAGGCCATATTGATTTTTTTTTCCATTACAACAACATTTTTAATTGTTAATAGTAAAGGCCATCTTGATTTTTTTTCCATTACGACAACATTTTTAATTGTTAATAGTACAATCATTTTGGGACCTGGCAATGCCTATTATGTTTATTTTTTTATACTTTTAAAGACTTTACTTTTTTTTTTAGACCTCCCAGGCGACATGAACTTTCAATAGTATACCATGTGGTCGGCTCTCAAATAATTAGTATAATATTTCATCACATTAAAATACATATAATAAAAACAATAACAATTTCATTCATATAAATTAAAAATGCCACTGAGGAAGGAACTATTAGTGTTTCGAAACACATCTGGAGGTAAAAAGAAGGTTGCGGTATCTGAAGAAGAAAGTTGTACCAACCAACAAAGGAACAACACAAGCCCGAAGCTAAATAACAGATTACAGGAATCCCGGAGCAAAAAAGGAAAACAAAACTGTAGCTCCGAGAGCACAGACTGGCCGTGGAAACAGACGGGTACATCGGTGTATGGGTAAGAAGTGCAAGAGCGTGATAATACAGCTAAATACACAACAATATAGCTGAATATACGCCAACACCGATAAAATCGCAATATAACATTATTACCACAACTGTGCTAAAAACATAGTGGAGATATCCCCAGATTCTAAGAAAACTGCACCAAATAAACAGTTCCTATATTGCGAGAGCTCCACAATTGGAACAATAAGAGGGACTGAAACTATCAAATAGTACTATATACATTTTTATATGAAATAAATTATTGTTTTTATTATATGTATTTTATTGTGATTAAATATTATACTAATTATTTGAGAGCCGACCACATGGTATATTATTGACTTTTGTAGCTAATCTGGTTATAGCAGGTTGTGCTCTATTTAGGAGAGCGCTTCAATTGATATGTATGACATGAACTTTCAGTTTGTGTTTTCCACATTCTAATGTAATATTATACATTAATGTGTGGATAATTCAATGTATTCCAATGCAGTGCTGCCACCTGCAGGAATACATAGGATAATACCTGTAATAGGCCTCGTAACCTTGCACAGGCTCAGACCTGTTACCACTGATCTTAGAGAGAGGAAGGCCAACCCCATGAGCGCAGCGCTCCCGAGTTTTCCTCTCTCCAAATCCGTGGTCACAATAAACCAGGGCCTCTGAGGGTCTAATGTCTGCAATCAGCGTTATCGACAATCACAGACATTAGCCCCGGCGGCTATGGTGCTTGCTGTGCTCCGGAGCAGGTGCCATATTTAATGAGATCACACAGATGACTCTTATTCATGACAGATAATACTGTTTTTGTTGACCATTTTGTCCATATATTTTTTGGCTTAGACTGAGGGGTTAGAGGTTTTTTTTTTTTGCTGTTACTGACGAGGGATACCAGAGTATAAAATTAGCAGCGGGATGTCAGAAGAAGAGAGATCTTTCCTCCTTAAGATTAGAAAATAGCAGCAAAACACAGCGGATTTACAAGTCCCCTTTTGTAAGGCTGACTAAAACCACAATAATTAAGTGACCACTTCTAAAATAAAATCCCTGTATACTTGTGATACCCAATACTAGACTGTGCTGTTAAACTTCCATACACAAGCATCAAAGTTCAATTCATGCCTTGGCTATTTATAGACTGTGTGATGCTGATAAGATCCCTCCTGCGCCTCTCCAGGACATGGTGTGACATATAGTAAGACACAAAATGTCAAAAAGGGAATGTACCATCATTCTTCTTTTTTAATAATTAAAACAGCATACACAGATTTGCTTTACAGCAACCACTTGGAACTACTGGAACCTGTAGTCTGGAGATGACTCTGATTTCTTTAGGAGAGTGTTCTATGCATGTTCTCTGTCCTGTGCAGGGAGGGAGAGGAGGCGATCTCTGTCCATCTCCTGTTGCCAATTATAGATTAAAGGGTTCCCTAAGATTTTGTAAAATTTGGCAAGGAGCATGGGGCAATGTTAAATAAGAAGTAAAAAACGTTCTTACTTACGTTTAAAATGTCCGGTTGATCCCAAACCACTGCTCTGGTCCCTACTGGGCCTGTTGATGTCACATGCTGTTCATCATTCCCATGACGACTGTTGCCAATCATTGGCCTCAGCAGTGATGTGCCATTATGCACACATGACTGCTGAGGCAAGTGATTGGCTGTACTGGTCACAGGACTGATGAAGGTAATGTCATCAGTACAGGCCCAGCTGGGATCAGAGGGGCATTGACTGGAATGGTGGCCTAGGACTGGTGTGATGTTTTCCCTGCTGCCTGACAAATTTTGCCAAATCTTGTAGAACTGCTATAACTGTGTTATCTGCCTCCAGTTCTTTTTAAATAAAGATGTTACCTTTCAGTGTAATCCTGCCTGTAATAATGAAATGAACGCTAATAAGTGATCCCTACACAACAAGAAGTGACAGCATATTATTAGGCCCGCCGATCAGTGTGAAAACTGTAAAATGTCAGTATTTTTTTAAAATATTTACATGGAAACAGAAAAATAATAAAAAAATATGTTTAACCATTTCCCTGCCAGGTCTCAGTGAAAACTGTCCATTCCTGCAGATTTCATTCCTGACCTGATTTTTAAGTGCTCATGATTTATCATGGCTAGCGCTGTCAGCTATAAAATAAAACCTGGCTTGATTCACTAGCTGTCACACAGTGTGAGATATAACACCACTCCTATTAAAAAAGACACTCCACTCCAATTAAATACAAATCAGTATCAATTTATAGATGTGACAGAAGAAAGCATAGCAGTGCCATATGGTTTTTGGAGAGCAGGTTTTGCTAGAATGGTCTTTAGGCGCCATGTTGCCTTTAAAGAGACCCTGAGGTACCCCCACAGTGAAAACCCCTCAAAAGTGACCACCTTTTGTAAATCACACCAGCCAAGGAAATGTTAAGGTATGTAGTGAGCACTTGACCCAAGAGGCATGTCATCGAATTTATAATACTTATCCATTTTCTCTGCAATACAGTAACACCACAATTGTGTCATAAACTGTTATTTGGGAATATTCCAGGGCTCAGAAGGGAAAGCGTGGCATCTGGATTTTCTATCATTGAATTTTCTGACATAGTTTTTAAGAGTGCTAACTTTTTTATTTTTTGTTGATTGAGCTGTGTAGGGCTTATTTTTTGTGGTACATTTGGCTCTCTTATCGCTTTTTATCTCATTTTTTGGGAGGTGAAGTCACAAAAAAAAGCTGTTTGGTGTAATTTTTCTATATTTTTTTACAGATTTTTTTATAGATACATTTGTTACGGACACGATGATACCAAATATATCTAGTTTTTTGGTTAGTTTTTTTTACCTTTTATACAATAAGAACATTTTTAGAAAAAAAAAATCATGTTTTTGTGTTACCATTTTCTTAGACCCATATTTTTTTTTTCAATTTTTCTGGCTATGGTCTTATTTGAGGGCTCGTTTTTTGCAAGATGAGGTGACGTTTTTATTGCTACCATTTTGGGGTACATACAACTATTTGATCTGTTGATATTATGTTTTTTGGGAGGTGAGGTGACTAAAAAAAAGTTATGGCGTTCACTTGATGGGGTAGATCATGTCACTCTTAATAAAGCCCTATAGTTGGCGAAGGATACAGTGAAGTTATGAAGAGGCGCTGGCCTCTCCATTACTTCGGCACCTCCAGCGACAGTTCTAAATGTAAGACAGCTTTCGAACGGTCTTACATTTAGACCTTTTTATGCCTAAAACAGGTGTAGAAAATGGTAAAAGAGATGCACCTGCTGGCCCCACCCACAATTTTAGACCTGACATAAGGGGCGAGAAGTCGCAAATAGCGGTGCAGCTAACCATTCCGCTGCCATCTGTGCTTGAAATATGCATAATTTAGGCGTATTTCAGTATAATAAATGACCCACAGTATGTTTTGCACTCTCAGAATATTGTCACTATATATTCTGCCCTATATTTCCTGACAGCAGACAACCAAAAGAAAGTTCTCCACTGCCGTTTACAGTCATGACCTCCTTCATGCAACTCGTGACACACATTGATATTTGACTAAAAGTTCAGAAAAGCTAACCCAAGGAAAATAATTATCCAGAAAACTTTACAAAAGTAAACAAAAAGAAAAGTTCAAGTGTTTTTATTTTTTATCTGTAATAACTATACAATAAAAAAATTAGTTCCTATGAAGAAACTTTTCATAGATGCTGTTTTTCCATGAAGGCAAAGTAGAATTATTGGATAACAATACAATAATTCTCTATAACAAGAGGAACTGCGCAATTACAATTACAATGATTTTTTATTTTTTTTCAAACACATAATTTGATTACAGAGCAGAAACAACGTCATATGACATACATACACTACTCAGAATACTGGTTGCTAATACAATTGGTCTTTACATTACGTAAAAAAAGATATTGCTGCTGTGTAAATTGTATTTTCACTAATGTGCATTCTATCATACATTGCATTGATGGGAAAAACCTGAACATCTACAGTGGTTTCCTATAATGCAGATCATATTTGTTCATTTTCATACTATCCAGATTGTTTACTCCATGGGAAGACCCATTACACATTGGCAGTAATTAAGGACATAAATATTTCATTATTTCTGCTGACCATTAAAGTGTACAATCCAAAGGCAGCAGATGAGACAAGTAAAACTGAAATGACGTTTTTATTTTCTAAGAGTGAAGACGTAATTTCTGCCAAAATGAAGGATGCTAAACACTAATACACTGATTGCACTTGCTCCACTGGTAAATAGAATATCCTGCTGGCCTCCGGGGGATAGTACCTCACTGTTACTACCTGGATGAGGAAGACAACAAAGCAAATGGAAATAAATGTTGCTGTAATTTCAGTAGAATCCACCTCCAGGCAGAAAATATCTTATCTGATACACAGTCCATCTGTTACACCTATGGAAAACAAAAATGAATTTTTTCAACCAAACACAAATTTAGCGGTTCAATCCCATTTCAACTCCATCCATACTATAAAAAATGTTCACCACTTATGGAAAATAAGAACCCTGTACATTTTACTGGTATTGAAGTACAAAAATTAACACAATATTATAAAAGATATTATTATAATAAGTTTTAAAATCATAAAGTAAAAACAAATGTAAAAGTTCTAAACCTAAAGGCAGGGCACCAGGTTTGGATTAAAAGTGATACATTTGTTAATTGCCCAAGACCACCAATTCCAAAGGACCCCATGAAACAACTTAAATTTTTTATTGACCCTTTCACTGTCATAGACCACTAAGGAATGTAAAATAAACCTCTTAGTTGTCTAGTCCACCCGAGAATTTTCGTTTAACCGTTTCACTAATCAAGGCTACCACAGGTTCTGAAATGATCAGAAAAATTATACAATATATTCTGCATGTTGCCCTGGGGCCCCGTTTTCGATTAAACTGACCATGCCATACACCTGTAGATACACAGCATGAACAAAGTGTATGGATCCATGATAATTATATCCATTAATAGACCTGGTAGAGAACAATGTAGGTGCTCATTCAACACATAAACCTGTCACCAATGTTTTGGTGTAATCATTTTTTATAGCCGTCATAGGCCCCAGTGGACATTCAGGTAAATGAAATTTTTTACATTTTAATGTCGGTTTGCCTTCACTTTGAAGAATCTAAAGAATTGTCTTGTGTCTGAATAGAATTATAAAAGGGTGTGACAAAGACAGAATTCCTAAGGAATATTCATCAGGATCAATTTGTTAAGGCATATAGATGAAATTCTGGACAGCTGCAGTATAAGTTATTGTCAGAAAAGGCAAATAGGCCAAAATATACAAGTATTTATCATATGATTCTGTAATAGTTGCTCTAGGGACATTGAAAAGGAACATTTTGGTGAAAGGCACTTTTTGTTAGAAGAAGACATGACTCGAATAACATTTGTATAATATAGCAGAGTACAAATCTCCATCTTTACAGCTGAGATACTTTATATGAAGTGCAGCCAGGCAGAATGTGTCCCTTCACACAGTGTCCCCCATGCCATTTATAATGACCCCAAGTGTCAGCTACAATTTCCTACCTAGTGTTAGCCAGAAGAACCCCTAGCAACAGCCCCATCTAATACTTACTGCAATTCTGTTCCCTTCACATTGTGCTTCTTTTGTTCTAATTGTAGTTCAATGGCCTGTCCACTCAGATGTAACCTCCTGTTTGCATGCCATTGGCACAGAAAGAGGTACATCCAGTGGGGGTATTCTATACTCTTATCTTTGTCCTCCTAATCACAGCATAACTGCTACCCTACGAATACCAACAGTTAAAAAAAAAAACACATTGGACATGAAATGATGCTGACTCTTTTTTCTATTGCTTCGTAGGGATCCCAGCTAATGGACTTTCCAGATGATTACTATAAAAAGTTGTAGGGTTAATAAACTCAATACCACTGTATGTTTACCATTTCTATTATCATTAGTATTTTTTACCAAAAGCAGATTCCATACCATAACCAGTACAAGATTTACCTATAGACACAACAGGCTGGTGCCTATAGGCGGCACTGAGGAAAAGGCATTAACATGGTGACCAGAAAGCTGTAGGTGTGAAAGGAGGACACCCAGGAAGGACTAAGGGGAGGCTTCAAAGCCATATACAGTATGACTTGTGTGGCCTTAAGGGGTTTGTCTGGCCTGGGAACCCAATCCTCTGAACTTGACACCCCCCCCCCACACACACACACAAAAAAGCACTCACCTGCAGTATCACCGTTCTCACATCACAGCCCTTTTCCCAGGTGCCAAGGATTGGGTTGGTCGGCTCCTAAGACATATAACCTCTTTAATAATGGGTATAATCTTGAGGCTTATGAGATATCAATCTGATACGGCTCATAATGTAATTACATTTTTCCTTTCGGACGTCCGCAATAATAAAAGTAAAATTTCTAGAACTGCACATTCTTC
The DNA here is from genome assembly GCA_900303285.1 of Rhinella marina. Lineage (NCBI taxonomy): Eukaryota > Metazoa > Chordata > Amphibia > Anura > Bufonidae > Rhinella > Rhinella marina. The sequence goes on from ONZH01002540.1 coordinate 304,953, forward strand.
TTTTATTTAAAGGCAAAAATTATTCTACATTTTTGAAACCAGCACCTGGATTTGAATACTTTTGTAATTGCATGTAATTAAAATTTTTGGAAAGCCACTGAGTTATTCAGTAAACTGTATCTGTATAGCGCCACCTGCTGTTTGTTCTTTTTTTTATTTCTTTTGACCTATTCACTGAGAAGGCCGTACATGCTCAGTTTCATCCTTCAACTGCCTCCTGAGCTGTGATAGGGAGAGCTGAGACACGCCCCCTTAGCTGCAGCAGAATAGACACTCCCCTTAAGCTGTCAGCTTGATATAAATCTAGTAGAACAATGAATGTGGAGATCTCTGGATCCATGTGAGGTACAGGGCTGGTTCTAGCTTTGTTAGAAAGAGAGTTTCATGGACTATATGCTGTTTGGTTGTCATTTTTTACATTAATAATGGGACAACCCCTTTAAGGAGAATACATACAATTATTACCTAAATACAGAACTTCCTTCTATCATAGCTCTACTATAAGTAATGTGCAAATATCTCTTCTTTATCTTAACTTTTAATAAAGTTTTCCACAAACCAAGCTCGAGGGATTAATCAATTTATTCATGCTTCTTAAAACTCAAGAAAAAAATCTTGATAAATCATTAATGACCGAGCAACATTACATAACAGTCTGTGTTACCTAGGCTTTCAGAAGTATGAACAAAAATGTACTAATATATCCAAATCCTACAAAAGCATGCGCCACCATGAACCATCATAGTCTTCTGGGATCGGCTCTGCCCTGCTTTCTTCTGTAAGGAAATTTGGGTTCAGATAAGCTATTTATTCTATAGATATGTATAGACAGCACAGTGTCACCATGCTAACGTTGATGTGTTTTCTATGCGTAAGACATATATAAACTCCCGTCAACTTGCCATAACTTGCTATTTTAGCACATGTTAAGGTCTTTTTTTTAACTGGACAAACTCTTCAAAAACCTGATCTCTAAACGTTCCATGGTTTAAATGAGAAATACCTTACATAATGTTTATTCCTAACATATTTAGTAATTATAGCTTTACGCTGATACAGCTTGTCCCTAATCCAGGGTCAGTGCTATATCATAGGTAGTCATTAAAAAACCACTTTGTCTGTGGTTACGAAAAGCAGCTTACTTGTCTTTGAATGTTATATTGATAAGATTCAGGCACCTTACATTATTACTTCTTTCATCGGATGTGGTTGAATCAATATAATTGAAGTAAATGAACATGATACAGAAGCAATGAAACCACCAGTCAATATCACTCAATAATTCATATGAACTTTGCCCTAATCATCTTGCAGGACCATACCTTGCGGCTGATTGTTTCCAATGTGACGGCCGTTCATCAATTATCCGGAGCCTTCCTATTGGGGTAATGCAGTGAAACTGTGCCAGCATTACATCAGGAGCTCAGTGTCTCTAGTAGATATAATTATCAAAAGACATTTTAATTGATTGAAAAATTATCCATAAGAACAATGACACATTACGTACCTTTTATTGGAAAATTCAACCTTTCTTTAACAAAGATGGCAAATGTTCCGATATCAGATAGTAAAGAACAGTTCTAATAAGAATGTATATGCCGCCCATGCATCACAGACAGGTTACATTATTGACTTTATAGAGATGTACCAGGGTCCACTGACAACTAAAAATCTGTTTTTCCTACAGAAATCACATTTGTTGACAGTTTTCCAACAGTTCAAATGCAGCTAACATGTGGTGATCCTACTAGTGGTGTTTTGTATGAAGAGTACCCATTAGCATGCCATATGCCAAGCTGCCACTCATCACTTCTATTCCTTTCAGAATCCAGCAGGAGACTGTTGGATGTTTCCTTTTCCTCATGAATGAGCAGATGTGAGTAATATAAGAAGAAACCTTGTCATTAGTCAGGTCTAGAAATACAAAATCAGTGTGAAGGACTCCATTCTGAAATTACTTCACATAATTTACTAAACATGAAGAGGCCAGAGAAATTCTAGCTGGTACTACTTCTTCAGATTTACTTTATGACGGTGTGTGACTCTGTTGCCTGTGTCTTCAGGATTCATAATTTGGTAGAAATTTGGTCCAGTTCTCGGCAATGGGGATCAGTGTTTTTTCATTCATATGTGTGGCTATGTTTGGTACTGCTCCTAGACTCCACTTGAATTTCACACACTGGAGCACTGCAGTCCTTGTGTTCTGCTGGTTAGTAGGGATGTAGGTGAGGGACCCCCACTGATTAATCACTGAGGGCTTTCCCAGGTCTCTCACTAATTACCTCTTCTTTGATCTCACACTTATCCTAAGGATAAGCCACTAATGTGTCCTGGAAAACCTATTTAAAGTGGCATTGAACGCTATAATCAGACCATTAATATTATCTCAAGAGTTCTGTCTATTTCTGAGCTAAAAGCCAAAGTGGACCATGTCTGCCACTGTCCCGCTACTTTAGGTGAGCATGGGTGCCACTACAATCTCCCTGTTTCTGTTGCAGTTCCAGCGCTCTAGCAGCAGGTCCAGATGCCTGTGTCCTATGTGTCTGTTGGAGATATTCTTCATTGAACCTTATCTCTGCAGTATTGTAAGGGGTAACCCTCCTTTGGTTCCATGTGCAGCTGCTTGTAATATGCTGGGCTGTTTATCTTACTGCCTGAGCAATAGGTTTACTAATTTTCTAGATCCTGTAAAAGTGCTATAATCTGCTTGTCTGACCCTGAACCGACTTCTGTCTGATTACCTGATTACTGGATTCTGACCATCTGCCACCTGACCTGACTTGTGCTTGATCTCTGTATTGACCCTGTGCTGCCTGCCCTCACCTTTGGACTGTTTCTTGGATTTGCAAGAACTCTGCCCCAACCTGTTACTGACTGTGAGTTTTGCCTGATGCCTTGGTGCTTTGAATTGGTCTCTCAAACCTCTGTGGGTCAACTGTCATCCACACTGGGACTACTCCAGGAGTTAATGGCCTAGTGGCTCCACTGCAGCTGTCCAGATCCCTGTATAAGGGTTAAAGGGTGAATATCAGGGGACTGCTAGTATAATGCCCAAAGTCAAACCAGTTGGTTGACACCGTGTTTCCACACTCACTGATCTTTACAGAGGGATGGCAGAAGAACCGTAGCTCTTAATTTTTGTAATCTGCACAGACTCCTGCATATCAAAGGTACAGCTAGCAGGGGTCCCGCAATCCAATTTTAATAGGCAGGTCATATTAGCCCCTATATGGAGTAACAGGGACAGCGTCCCCCATCCATTCAAATGAACCAGAAGAGTTGATGGTTTCCCTGCTGACGATTGCAGGACAGTTCTTAAGCAACTGGTAAGACTGTTCCTTTTTTGTCTAAGTTGATGCGTCAATCATTTTGTCAAAACTGCAGCTTTCTTAATAGCTGAATGGCCAGACAGCAACCATCCTTGATCTTGTATCCACTGATGTTTTACAACATGGCTATTTTTTGGTGGTTTTTCATATGGTATTTTTTAATTTTAGAATTAAAAATTGAATTTTAATAGTGGTCTCACCTATTTAGTAACATTTGATGCCTTGCGTTTAGGGTCCATATCCATATGTACAACCCCAATTCCAAAAAAGTTGGGATACTGTGTAAATCGTCAATCAGAGTAAATAAAATCAGAATGCAATGAATTTCAAATCTCATAGATCCATATTTTACTCGCAATAGTTCATAGAACACATATCAGATGCTGAATGTGAAGCATTTACCATTTTATGAAAAACTTAACTAATTTGGACCTTGGTGGCAGTAACGCATTTCAAAAAAGTTGGAACAGGGCAGGAGAGAATTTTTAATTTCATGATGTGCCAAATGTTTTCTATTGGTGAAAGGTCTGGTATGCTGCCGTGATGGATGCAGCATGTGGCTTAGCATAGTCTTACTGAAATATGAAAAGCCTTTCCTAAAAGAAACAAGGCCTGGATGGGAGGATATGTTGTTCTAAAACCTCTATATACTGTTTAGCATAGATAGTGCTTTTTCAGATGTGTAAGCTGCCCACACCATAGACACTGATGCAACCCCATACCATCAGAGATGCAGGCTTTTGTCCTCTTTAGTCCACAGGACACAGTGTCCGTGGTTTCCAAAAAGAATTTAAAATTTTGATTTATTTGACCACATAAGAGTTTTCCACTTCAGACGATTTTAAATTAGCTTTGACCCAGAAAAGACACTGTTGATATATGGCTTCTTCTTTGAATGATACAACTTTAACTTGCATTTGTGCATTGTACGGTAAATGTGTTCACAGATAGAGATGAGCGAATCTATGACAAGATTTGTTCTTAATACGAATTTATTCGGTCAAATTTTTGTTTAAAAATAATCGTTGTTTTGCGAACATTCCTACACAAATTACGAACATTCAGTCAGCGTTGTTAAAAGTACTATTAGGACACGAGTACTAGATACTTCCTTGAAAAATTAGTTTATTGTACAATAAAATTACATGATAACTATATCAAAAAGGGAATCCAACAATAGACGTCTGGCATATCTATGTACATAATTATTGTAGTATACGTATACAAAGTAACAACAATATTATATAATTCCAATCATGCATCGGGTAAATATGTGGGACCGCACAACACGTAATAACACTATGTGAAGCCGATATATCTATTGTAATGGCTCCATCAGTATCAATGACCCACAATAACCACGAACATAAACAGAAACATCCAAGATACGTCACTACAGCTATATTTGGGGGCTACGGTCACATAAGGAAACATAAATAAGGACCTACCCACACCAATGCCAGGATATACCAGACGCCCCCCCTCGACGCGCGTTTCGCGTATATGCTTCTTCTTGGAGGAGAGGTTTATTGAGTATTCCTGTTACATGTTTTGTCTTATGGTGGTATATGTGAGAGTTGTTGTTAAAAGTACGCAATACGTAAGCATTAGTGTACAAAGTACATACGAATCCTTAGCATACTATTGGCTCGCGATTGCGTCATATGCATGAGGCTAGGCCACGGCGTACAGTCTTTAGAGACAGTCCATATGAGGTAGAAAAGTAAGGTGCTAGCTATCTGGCTAAGTGCATAATTTACTAAAAAACACCGTACAATAAGTGCATTAATATAGGACACATTGCAGTACCTGAAAAAGAATACACACAATGGGCTAAAGTGTTTGAACGTTGCTAAACCTGTAAAAACATTATTGCTAAAATACAGCAAAGACAGTATGCAAACATTTTAGTGCAATTTCACATTTGCAAGCATAAAAGGCTCAGATATACGTTTGAGTTTCTCCTTATGGCTGCTTGATAATAAAACACTGGAACACAGTCCAAAATGCAATTGTAATCCACGTGAGGTAATTTTGTAATCCAAACAGGTAACGTGTAATCCACATGGATGATATAAAATAGCAGCCAATAGAGAACTGTTTTTGCAAAGCGGGCTCCCAAATAACCTGAGAAGGGGGGGGAAAGGAAAATAGGTGCGCTTAGGAATTTTCTGAGGAATGGGGGGAGTCCTGACAAGCCATGCCCATCTGGGTGAGAGTCAAACAGGGGGCAATACAAACTAAACAAACAAAAAAAGTGCCAACTAGCTCTCATCCGTCAGGTGCAGTCCATGGTGTGGCTCCCATATGTCCTCTTGAAGTGTCCTTTAATTCAGACAGCCAGTAGTTGGGTTCCTCAGATGAGGGACCTGAAGTCCTCCTCGCTTGAGCTACTGCTGAAACACATGAGAGGACGCTCCTGCCTCCTGTAGGCCAAGCTCGCTGCCAGGGTGGAACTCCATTGCCCTCTTCTTCCGGAAGTCGGGACTTGACCGGGTCCGGGTGGTGGTCACGCTGGCGAGCGCTGCAGGCACTTGCGCTTTAACGGATCCTCCTGCCGGGACAGCAGGGGTAAGGTTGCACCCAGGGATGACGCCCCAGCTTCCCTGGCTACTACTGACTTCATCTTCCACGGTAGTTGGTACTGGTGGATCAACGTGGATTGGAATGTAAATGATGACGTTGTCAGCTGACCCAGCTGAAAGGATGGTGGTGGCAGTCCAGGTATCAGAGGCTCCGGCTTTGGCTGTGGCTTATCCCTGAAGCGGAGGGTTCCATCTGGTGACCCCTGAAGGCAGCGCACCGGTACTTTTCCTGGTGGTTCTTCCGGCCAAACTTCAGGTGGTGATATTGGGACCAGAGACTTAGATAATAAGGTAACCCCGGTAGCAAAGAGGCCTTTCAGGGATGCCATGGGGGTGTACTCCACCTGATCCCCCACGTACAGGCTGTGACGGGGTTGGGGCAGGTATGGCCGCTTAACTAACCTGCAGCCCACAAAGTACTCCTTGCCATACTCGTCGTCTGCCAGGAATCCACAGCCTCGCTCCACCAAAAACCACAGGACAATTCCCTTTCGGCGCTCCAATGTAGGATCTCCCAGCCTAGGATGGTCCAGTACCTGGATGACCCAGTCCTCCACCGCATTCTTGTAGTCCCAGAGGGTCTGTGCGTGGGCCGTCACTGATGCTGGCACAATCGGGTTCTGCCGTATGGAAGGTGTTGATCTCCTCCTGGCCGGCGAAGTGGACGCTCCAGCCGCCTCCACTGCAGCAGCCGCACCAGCCACCCCACGACGAGCCGCCTCACCAGCGGGCAAGGAGAAATATAGACACTGAAGCCGGTGAGTCTCTTTTGCACAGTTGTGTCACCCTGATGTCTGGAGCAGGCGGTGGTTCGTGGAATTCGTCCCCAAAAACCATTTCACTCCACTTCGGACACAGTTCTTTAGCCATGCTTGCTGTACTGTTCAGTGTTCAGCGCTGGTCTCAACTGGTTCAGAGGAGGGAGGAGTCATGAGGGAGGAGTCTTTACTCCTTATACGTGCCAATAGTTAGTTCCCGGTGGGCCAGGCTGGTTTTTTCCCCGCTTCTGAGGGGGGTGTATCTTCACTTTCCTGATGTTGAGGGGGAGTAATGTTATTTTCCCGCTTCAAGAATACGTACGTAGCGTACGCAGCGCTAGCGTTCAAAATTTTACGAATATTTACGAATAATACGAAGCGAATCAGAAAAGATCTGGATTCGCTTCGGAGTAGAACATTTGTAAGATTCGATACGAATCTACGAAGCGGCGAATAGATTCGCTCATCTCTATTCACAGACAGTGATTACTGGAAGTCTTTCTGGGCCCATGCAGTGATTTCTTGTACCTAATCATACCGGTTTTTAATGCAATGTTGCCTGAATGCCCATAAATCATAAGCATTCAATATTGACCTTGTTTCTTATGCTCACATGAATTTCCCCAGATTCTTTGAATCTTTTGATATTATGTACTGTAGATGGTAAGATATTCAAAGTTTTTGCAATTTTATTTTGATGATCATTTTTCTGAAACTGTTCCACAATTTTTAGACAGTTTTTCACAGATTGGTGAACCTCTGCTCATCTTGGCTTCTGAGAGACTCTGCCTCTCTAACATGCTCTTTTTATACCCAGTCATGTGTTTTTATTAGTACCACTTAGGCTACTATCACATTAGTGGCACCCTATCGGAGAAGGCAGCCGCTAGTGTTAAAGTAGCCTTACTTTTCCAGTCTTTGTTTCCCCTGTCCCAATTTTTTTTAGATGCGTTGCTGCTATCAAGTGCCAAATCAGTTACAGCGAATTTTCAGCGGGATTCGTGGGTTCGAGCCGAATCACAAATCCCATTAAAGTCTATGGGAGACCCGAATATTTTTGCAGGGGCCAAAGGTTCTGCACAGTCAAGTTTGCCCCAACATGTGAAAACCTCAGAAAAAGATGGAAACACCTTGGAAATGGATAGGAAACACCAGGGGCAGCATGTAGGGATGCCTCTGAGGCTCCCTAATTGCACCATTTTTTCTAAATCTGGCCAATAGTCTGGTGATGACCCCAAGGCAATTTTCAGGGACACGGTAATGGTGACCCACTTAAAAATGCTGCCTGACAACCTGGCGGTGAACCCCTGATTGTCTGTCTTTCAATAAGATTGCAGTGTAAAGCATGGTGGTGAGCCTCAGTATGACTTTTTGGATGGAGATTGCATGTGGTCACGTACTCCCTGGAACCCCATAGTCACCCCTTCTCTGATGTGCTACCCCAGAACATTCTCTGCCCCAATTCGCAAGACCTTTTGCAGTCTCAGTGTGCTGACAGTGGGGATTTACCAGTGTTGTCTGAGGAGGTGGTGGACAATGGCGAGACACAGGTGTCGGGGGGTGAGGTAGTTGAAAGTGAAGCAAGTTACTAGGGTTGTCACGATACCAGAATTTTGAGTTCGATACCGATACGTACAAAAGTATCACGATACTCGATACTGATACGATACCTCGCCAAAATAAAGAAGAACCTATTAATGCCACCCTGGCCCTTATCTGTGCGCCCCTCACCCCCCCCCCCCCAGACCTTGCTTTTGACCCTGCTCTGTGCACCACCCTGGCCCTTTCAATGTAGCCCCTGGCTCTTATCTGCGCCCCTTTGGCTGTGCCTACCTGGCCCCTGTCTGCACCCCTGGGATCTGGCCCTTGTCTTTGTACGCCTCTTCCTGGTCTGCGCCCCTGGGCCCTTATCTGTGCCCCACTCCCTCTTTGTCTGCGCCTCTCTGGTTCTTGTCTCTGCTGCCCCCTGTGTGCGCCACCCTGGCCCTTATCTGTGCACCCCTCACCCCCCCTTGCCCCCCAGGACCTTGCTTGTGACCCTGCCCCTTACCCCATATCTGTGCGCCACTGGCCTTTTTCAGTGTAGCCCCTAGCCTTATCTTGGTCCCCCAGGCCTTGTTTGCACAGGTGTACTGTGACATCACTGTGCTTATTATCCATGGACTGTGACATCACTGTGCTTATTATCCATGGACTGTGACATCACTGTGCTTATTATCCCTGGACTGTGACATCGCAGTGTTTATTATCCCTGTACTGTGACATCACTGTGTTTATTATCCCTGTACAGTGACATCACTGTGTGTATTATCCCTGTACGGTGACATCACTGTGTGTATTATCCCTGTACTGTGACATCACTGTGTTTGTTATCCCTGTACAGTGACATCGCTGTGTTTATTATCCCTGTACTGTGACATCACTGTGTTTATTATCCCTGTACTGTGACATCACTGTGTTTATTATCCCTGTACAGTGACATCGCTGTGTGTATTATCCCAGTGCAGGAAGAAGTAAGTGGTCTGTGTTTGTGTGTTTGTTTTTTTATTTTTCAGGGTCGTGAATGCAGAGGACTACGTCGGACCAGCTTTTTTTTTTTTTTTTTAATAAAATGGTCAAACAGAGGTCTGGGGGAGTGTTTATTTCAATAAAATGTTTTATACTTGTGTGTGTGTGTATTTTTTTTTACAATACTACAGTTTTAGTAATCACGGCTATCTACTGACGGCCCTGATTACAAAAGGTCCTTTTACACGGGCCGATTATCGGCCGAAAAATCGTTCCTAGGAACGCTAGTGCCGATAATCGGCCCGTGTAAAAGTGGCCCTAATCAGCCGACGAACGAGCAAAACGCTCGTTCGTCGGCTGATTGGATCTTTTGGTTTCTACAAAAGATCCAATCTGTCGGGCACACATCGGCCTGTGTAAACAGGCAATGTGCGCCTGACAGTATGGAGCTTCCGGGCCGCACGAGCGATACAGCGATCACTCGTGCGGCCCGGCGCTCGATTCATCGGGCCGTGTAAAGGCTCCCTGCCCGAGCGCCGATATCGTTGATCGGCGCTCGGGCAGAGAGACACATCGGCCCGTGTAAAAGGGCCTTTATACTGGGCTTAGTGCTTGCCGGTATGGCAGGCCAGCACTAACCCTAACATCTATTACCTCGGCACCCACCGCCACCAGGGGTGCCGGGAAGAGCCGGGTACCCGCAGGACCGGACCTACTAAATTGAGGGTCTGGCTCTGGGGCGGCTGCAGGCTGGTACCATTAGGCTGGGAAGGGCCAATAACCGTGTCCCTTCCCACCCTGGTAGTGCCAGGCTGCCGCTGCTGGTTGTATCTGGCTGGCGAAGGAAAAAGGGGGGACCCCACGCCATTTTTTTACAAAAATAATTAAATAATTTTTTTAAAAATGGCGTGGGGTCCCCCCCCTTTTTTCCTTCGCCAGCCAGATACAACCAGCAGCGGCAGCCTGGCACTACCAGGGTGGGAAGGGACACGGTTATTGGCCCTTCCCAGCCTAATGGTACCAGCCTGCAGCCGCCCCAGAGCCAGACCCTCAATTTAGTAGGTCCGGTCCTGCGGGTACCCGGCTCTTCCCGGCACCCCTGGTGGCGGTGGGTGCCGAGGTAATAGATGTTGGGGTTAGTGCTGGCCTGCCATACCGGCAAGCACTAAGCCCAGTATTAGTAATCAGGGCCGTCTGTAGATAGCCGTAATTACTAAAACTGTAGCATTGTAAAAAAAAATACACACACACAAGTATAAAACATTTTATTGAAATAAACACTCCCCCAGACCCCTGTTTGACCATTTTATTAAAAAGAAAAAAAAAAAAGCTGGTCCGACGTAGTCCACCGAATCCGACGTAGTCCTCTGCATTCACGACCCTGAAATATAAAAAACAAACACACAAACACAGACCACTTACCTCTTCCTGCACTGGGATAATACACACAGCGATGTCACTGTACAGGGATAATAAACACAGTGATGTCACAGTACAGAGATAATAAACACAGTGATGTCACCGTACAGGGATAATAAACACAGTGATGTCAAAATCCAGGGATAATACACACAGTGATGTCACAGTACAGGGATAATAAACACAGTGATGTCAAAGTCCAGGGATAATACACACAGTGATGTCACTGTACAGGGATAATAAACCTCAGATCAACACATTGTGCCCCCATCAGACCTCAAATCAGCGTCTTGTTCCCCTATCAGACCTCAGGTCAGCGTCTTGTGCCCCCATCAGACCTCAGATCAACACAATGTGCCCCCATCAGAGCTCAGGTCAGCCTCTTGTGCCTCCATAAGACCTCAGGTCAGCGTCTTGTGCCCCCATCAGACCTCAGATCAGCATCTTGTGCCCCCATCAGACCTCAGATCAGTATCTTGTGCCCCCATCAGACCTCAGATCAACACAATGTGCCCCCATCAGACCTCAGGTCAGCGTCTTGTGCCCCCATCAGACCTCAGATCAACACAATGTGCCCCCATCAGACCTCAGGTCAGCGTCTTGTGCCCCATCAGACCTCAGGGCAGCGTCTTGTGCCCCCATCAGACCTCAGGTCAGCGTCTTGTGCCCCCATCAGACCTCAGGTCAGCGTCTTGTGCCCCCATCAGACCTCAGATCAGCGTCTTGTGCCCCCATCAGACCTCAGATCAACACAATGTGCCCCCATCAGACCTCAGGTCAGCGTCTTGTGGCCCCTCTCAGACCTCAGATCAACACAATGTGCCCCCATCAGACCTCAGGTCAGCGTCCTGTTCCCCCCTCAGACCAGCGTCTTGTGGCCCCCCTCAGACCTCAGATCAGCCCACCCAGCCACTTTAAAAAAAGCATACTTACCTGTTCTGGCCGCCGCTGTCCTCAGGCTCTCCGCTCCACTGTGTTCCCTGCCGGCGCGCACTATGACCTGACGCTGCGTCAGGTCATAGTGTGCGCCGGCAGGGAACACAGTGGAGCGCAGAACCTGAGGACAGTGGCGGCCAGAACAGGTAAGTATGCTTTTTATAAAGTGGCTGGGTGGGCTGATCTGAGGTCTGAGGGGGGCGCGGAGTCCCCCATGAAATCATTGGAGCGGGGGCCTGGAGCAGTAGCTCCAGGTGCTCCAATTATAATCCGGCCCTGGCAGCGCGGCAGATATTAGAACATGGCAACCGCATTAAAGTGATGCGCGCGCCATGTTCTATGTATCGGACGGCAAGAAAACTAGGTATCGAGCTTCGGTACCGCACTAGGTACCAAAACCATACTGAGTTTTCGATATATCGTGCAACACTACACTAGCTAACACTGTCTGTCTCTTCTCCTTCCCAAAGCACAATGAGGCTGATGCTGCAGGTCCCTACCTTATGTAAATTTAGGTCACATGTCACTGCCAGCCAATCACTGCTGGGGAGGTATAGGGGCAGTTACATCACAGCAGGCGTTCCCACAGGCTTCCCTTTGATGCTGATTGGCTGAAAAAAACGGGCATTTCAAACTTGCAGTGACGCACGAATAATCACGAGTCCGCGCTGCCTCGGGATGACGAGACGAGCCGAAGCGGGCAATATTCGTGCGAATCACGAATATTGCCGCTTCGATTCGCTCATCACTAGCAGTCACTAATTAGTGGTTTTGGTGGTGGGCATGGTGTAGTGTTGCCTGGGTCAGGGGCCCACTCATACGATGAGTGAGTTTGCCCTTTCCCCCGTAGTAATCCCCTAACTATGCCTATGCTGCTTGTGGAAGCTGATATAAATGTTTTAGCTCTAGAACCAATTTTTGTCTGGAAATCAGCTTTGGTCAGAGATCACAGAAATCTTCTCATATGTATCTATAATATATTCACTGGATTTCCCCTTTACATTCATCTGTTTATTTTCATCTTGCCCCTACTTGATATTAGAATGGATACAATATCCCATAAATTGATATTTACAATAAAAAAGTGTGCTAAGTTGCAAGAACGTTGATAGTATTGTGTATGCGTGTGTGTATATATATATATATATATATATATATATATATATATCGTATTTTTCACTTTATAAGACGCACTTTTTCCCCCCAAAAGTAGGGGGAAAATTGCCGTGCGTCTTATAAAGCGAATACCAGACATGAATGGTCCTCTTTAGAAGGGTTGTCTAAGGGTGGGTTCACATCACGTTTTATGCCTCTGTTTGATGTATGTTACAAAAAAAAGGATACAAAAACACAGCACACCACGTTCTTGAATCCTGCACAGTCCGGAAAAAAAAGTATATATACCGTATTATGCAAGCGCTCACTAGTATGTAATAGGTGCCGGGAGCGGGGAAACATACTCACCCTCCTGCACTGCAGCTCCGCACCGGGTCCTGCGCTCCTCTATTTTCTCCTGCCGGCGCTGCACTGTCCTGACCTCGTACAGTGTCAGAACGTAGTGCGCGAACTCTGACCTGACGCTGCACGCAGTCAGGTGACAGTGCAGCGCCGGCAGGAGAAGACAGAGGAGCGCCGGACCCGGAGCAGAGCCGCGGCGCAGGAGAGGTGAGAGAGTTTTTTTATTTTATTCTGATGGGCTGATCTGAGGTCTGATGGGGGGCTCAGTGGGCTGATCTGAGGTCTGATGGGGCACAGTGGGCTGATGTGGGGGCACAGTGGGCTGATCTGAGGTCTGATGGGAGCACAGTGCGCTGATATGGGGGCACAGTGGGCTGATCTGAGGTCTGATAGAGGCACGGTGGGCTGATATGGGGGCACAGTGGGCTGATCGGAGGTCTGATGGGGGCACAGTGGGCTGATCTGAGGTCTGATGGGCTGATCTGAGGTCTGATGGGGGCACAGTAGGCTGATATGGGGGCACAGTGGGCTGATCTGAGGTATGATGGGGGTACAGTGGGCTGATCTGAGGTCTGATGGGGGCACAGTGGGCTGATCTGAGGTCTGATGGGGGCACAGTGGGCTGATATGGGGGCACAGTGGGCTGATCTGAGGTCTGATGGGGGCTGATATAGGGGCTGAGTGTTCTGATCTGAGGTCTGATGGGGGCTGAGTGGGCTGATCTGAGGTCTGATGGGGGCTGAGTGGGCTGATCTTAGGTCTGATGGGAGCTGAGTGGGCTGATCTGAGGTCTGATGGGGGTCTGAAAGGGCTGATCTGAGGTCTGATGGGGGTCTGATGTGATGTCCTGAAATTTATGGGAGGTCTAAAAATATTTTTTTCTTATTTTCCTACTCTAAAATATGGGGTGCGTCTTATCATCGGGTGCGTCTTATAAAGCAAAAAATACAGTATATATATATATATCCCCCTTTAATATACAGTATCTGCCTAATATCAGTAGCTGCTCAGTATCCTACTTGTTTTTGTCATCTCCATAGTTATGTCTAGAGACAATGACTGTCAATATTTGTAAAGAGGCACCTGGCAGGACTGCTGATGGCAATTCTGTCAACTCCAAGATTAAATATTGTCTCTATGTTCACGTGAGCCATTTGACAATAGAACGGAGTATTTTTTTTTTAATTTTTAATAAACCTAACAATCCAGTTTGCATACATGCTACTATAACTTTTAACCTTTAATGGAGATATCTAATTCATTTTTTTTTTAAGTCTGTTGCAAAGAAATATTTGTTGTGCCTTGTTTCTTTTTTAAACGTAGCTATTTATTTTTAAAACTTTTCCTGATAGTGACCATATTGGAGGCACACACATACTTCCTGTATTCCTTATGTAGATAGTGCAGCCGGGTGTGTTTGCTTTATGGTGGTTGAAATTAATGGGAGTTTATAGAAAAATTTCATGGATCATTACAGCTTTCAGGTGGAATACAGCCCCCTCTGTCAGAGACCTGTGAGCAGTATATGGAGACACATCTGTTTGTATAGTGTTACTATGTTGTCTTATGTAGACCTCTAGCAACAGGGGCTGACATTAACTCACTCAGCACTATCGCTATTGATATTGTGACTATATCTTCTGTCCAAGTCTATACAGCAAAGCTGACAACTGAGCTTCAGAAAACATCAGCTTATTGTGTCAGTCTAGTAAAACTCAGATATTTCAAGATGTGGGGTTTTGTATCTGTGAGTACTAAAAAATAAAACAAAACACTAAAATTATTTTAAAATGTTTATTATAAAAATAAAATTTAAATGGTATATTATTTCTCATGATACTTTCTTATGAACACTTCCACAACCAAATAGTATTAATGAAATTAAAATTCAGTCACTAAGGCTAAGGCTACTTTCACACTGGCAGCACGGGTATCCTGCAGGCTGTTCAACATGTTGTAATTTTCGTCCGGCCGCCTCTCGGCCAGAGTGTCAAAGTGTGTAGTGGGGGCTGAAACTGAACATCATTTACAGCTTCCCTGCACAACATGTGTGGAGTGGATTGAGTAAATGGAGTTGGGAGCCTGCCCTTCTCTCCTCCCAACATCAGCAAATAAGGTCCTTTCCCCAAGTTTTGTAAAAAACCTAAATACAGCTTTGTTGTACCATGGACCCCCTGGTTGCTAAGACTTCGGTGGCATAAATATGTCACTTCAGCAGCTATGCTGTCAGCTGTCTGACTATTTGGGAGCTCCAATGCGCAGTATATACAGATCTCATTGACAAGCAGAATTGTAACAGTTGGGAACTTAATCACAATTTTCCAGGAGCAATAAAAGAAGAATGGCACACCACGAAGTTCTAGGAAAAGATACTCCAGCATTATTTTCCGGGGAACAAATGCATTTACTAAAACAGACTCATCAAGGGAGTTGACAGGTCCACGTTTCACTATCATTATCATTTGCTTGTTCCTGAGCAATTGTAAATGATAGAGAAGATCAACACGCAAGTTAAAGATAGTACTAGAAAGTCATATTTAGTTCATATTTTGCTGATAATGTTCTTGTAAAAGTACAACAATGATTGCCATGTAATAAAAATGAATATGAGCCATATGAGTGAAAGGTTAAATGCATATTAATGCTAATGTCAGAATACATAGTAATGCTTGCAGCTTTGGCGCATAACACTCCTTGATCCATTCCATGAGTGTGGAATCAACCGAGACCATTCCACCAATTTAATGCATCCAAGTTTTTCTTTTATAAGCCATTTTCAGATTTTTTTTGTTTCCCATATACATACACATTGTGGGGTTAATACATCATGAGGTGGTTTTTTTTTTAAATCAGTTTTTCGTGAGTTTATGAAATGTTACATGTTCTTAGTGTGCACAATCTAACATAAAGAAGCCTGCTCATTTGACTACTCACCTGCTCCATCCCCCCGCTGTTCCAGTGCTATAGCTGGTCGTGGATTTAACCATTTTCTACATAAGTTTGGTGTATCCAACGCTAGTCTAAATGTAAGCCAACTTCCTTGCTGGCTTACATTTAGACCATTTTCTACTCCTAAAACTCCTAAAACAGGGGTAGAAAATAACGAATGACACAGGCCTTCCAGACCGACCTCTTCCCCGGCCACTTTTTTAGTCCTGGCGTGATCAGGGAAAAGTCGCATATTGCAGCTCAAATAACCTTTGCGCCACAATATGCACCTGAAATACGCCTAATATAGGCATGTTTCTGGATAGTAAATGACCCCCTTTGTTTCCGGCACTACTCCACATTATTACTGCAGCCAATCACAAGCCACAGAGCTCATGTGATGTAGTTGAGTATACCAACACTGCAACAAGACCGGCACTGCAGCCATGACATCCTGAACTATCTCATATGGTCACTGAGGCCAGGGATTGGCTGCAGAGATCACATGTAGAGTAGATGGTGATGTTATCGCTGGAACCGAAAAGCACCAGAAGCATGGGGCGGTCGCATTGGAACGACAGGGAATTGAACAGACATGTAAGGCTTCTTTTGTATTTCAGATCACTCCTGGCATTCATTTTTGGCTTCCAGGAAATCCTCTTTAAGAAGCCACACAAAATATGTTTTCCATTAAAAATGTTTTAAAAACTAAGATTTTCAAGCATTGTATCTAATCAGAAGGAAATATATTCTTCTGACATTTTATGATTCATGGCATTGTATGGTCTGATATTCTCCTCTGACCCGTACCTAATTATAGATTTATAATAAGGTGTATTCCAGCAATGAACTGCCATTGCTGAACTTTACATGCCCTGATCACTGAGTCCAGTGGCTTGCTCTGACCATTGATATGATTATTGACATACCACTGCCTAATTACTTTGCACTTTGATGTCTATCATTGATTTGGCTTGACTCCTGTATTGCTGGTCTCCATAATCCTCTGGCAAATGAAGCTCTCCACTAAATCCTGGGGACCACTTAGTGCCCTTAATCCTTTATCATTTAAAATATCTCCTTAATCTTGAGTAGCATTGCGTTGTTAAATCTGCCCATTACACTTCTATTTTTCTAGGCAGTATCTATGATAATGGTGTTCAAATCTGCTAATCTGCTGTCATTCAGTAAACAGTAATACATTCTGTTTTCAAGTAAAATATGTCATCTGTAAGAAATGTCCAGCTGGTAAATGTTGTCTAAGATGTTTTGTCAATAACTCAGACTCTTATACTTGCTGAATCCATGGGTATGAACACAGCTGCACTGGCACCTTGCTACTGACCCACTTTTATGTTTACATTTCTCAGTATAAAATTGTTCAAAGCCATGGTTTTGTAGCCCTAATTAACATATATGTGGCCTCTGCTATAGCTCTACTTTCTCTGTCGTCTGCTTAGCTTTGGGCAATTTCGATAGGTCCAACCAACCATTTAATGTCAGGGAAGATAAGGTAAGGCAGTTGGATTTCAACATGCCCAATCCTTTTGTTCTTGGAGAGATAAGCAGCAACAGAGGAGTCTGATAGCAGCTTTCTCCCCCAGAATACGAGCATGGTCAACCAAGCGGAGTATATTTATGTATGGGGAGTCAGTAAAGATAGCTGTTGGCTGAACACAGCACTGGTTATTGGTGACACTCAAAAAACAGCAACTTCTTTCTCAGCAATTCGATTCTCAGCATGTATAAAACTAAAATAATGACTTTCCAGTCAGGGTCATAGCTAAAGGCTCATGGGCCTTGGTTCAAGAGTTCAGCTTGGGCCTTCCTTCCCTGCTTTGTGGCCAGTGGCAAGGAAGCACATAGCCTTCGTGCTGCCTGAGGCAAAAATTGAAACGGCACCTTCCTGCCAAATTCTTAACCTAACCCCTTGCCTCGAACCAGAGGTGTAACTTGATCAGCATGCATTTTCTATAATACCGGTGTCTTCTTATGCGGTACAAGGGTCTTTGCCCCCCCCCAAGACTCCTGGGCCCGGTAGCAACTGCTACCTCTGTACCCTCTATAGCCAAGCCCCTGTTTCCAGCTTATAACAAGCCTTTCTCAAGCCATAAATTCAGTTGATAACGTTACAGACTTATATACCACAAGTATACAGAGGTAACTTAACCCCTTAACTTAACACAATATTTACAAAGTATAATGCCATCTGTAATTGAACCAATAACATTTTCCAATACCTATTGTGACATATTCATATACCAATCAGAACTCCAACTCTTACTTGTGTCAGCAGGAGAACATGGGGCTGCCAGATGAATCTTCTCGCATGCTGTCAGCGTCTACACTTCTGTACTGCACATCTGCAGAACCTTTACTTCTGGCCAACCTTCTATGTCTATGATATCACATCTGGAGTGTCCTAGTGATTACAGGGACTCACCCCAAAGCGTAATTACATAAGCATATATGTAATCAGTGGGGGGAGTGTTATGCATCATAGCAACAGCACCACTTTCCATCTACTTCACTACAATAACTCACACAAAGTGTTCCAGACCACTGTATACATATATAAAATAACATTCAAACAACACATATAGATTCATAAAAGACCATATATGTTAAATGGGCAAATAACATAATTATAACCAAAGTTTTGTATAAAAGTACACAAAATACAGATAGATTAAACTGTCAAAATATAGAGCACATAGCGGTACACAGTATAAAAGAAGAACCAGTGAAACCCACCACCCACTCCAGTATCAAGATAAAAAGAACTTACACATTTATCTAACACAGGGAAAAATGCAAAAATCAAACATATGAGTCAAAAAGATTACACTTATTTATTTATTGAGAGAAAGTATCCAATATCTCGTCTTCGAGTGGCAAAAGTATGTGAACCTTTAGGATTAGCAGATGATTTGAAGGATTAAATTAGAGTCATGAGTTTTCAATAAATGGGATGACAATCAGGTGTGAGTCGGTGGCCTTTTTTGTTTAAAGATTGGAAAAAAATGCAAAAATTGGAAAAAAAATGCTGGTAATTAAAGGGTTAAAAGGTTTTAAAATTAGGTAACTACAACAACACATGACAAATTATATCCCATGAGTCAAAAGTCTGTAGAAACAACTTTACCAGCAATATTTTGACGTGATCAGTCTCTCACATTGTTCTGGAGGATTTTTGGCCCATTTTTCTGTACATCTTTATTTCAGTTCATTGAGGTTGGTGGGCATTCATGTATGCACAGCTCTCATAAGATCTTGTTACTGCATTTCAATTGAGTTGAGGTCTGGATTTTGACTAGACAATTAAACATCTTGATTTTTATTTATTTTTCAGTCATTCTGTTGTAGATTTTATGGTGTGCCTGAGATCATTGTTCTCTTGCATGACCCAGTTTCAGCCAAGCTTTAGCTGTTGTATAGATGACCTCACATTTTACTCTAGAATAGTTGGATATACAGATAAGCTAGACAGCTAGATGCCCAGGTCCTGTGGCTGCAAAATAAGCACAAATCATCACCCTTCCACCACTGTGCTTGACAGTTGGTAGAAGGCGTTGGTGCTGATATGCTGTGTTTGGTTTCCACCAAACTTGGCGCTGTGCATTATGGCCAAACATCTCTTCCTTGGTCTTGTCTGTCCAAAGAACATTGGGGGAGATTTATCAAACTGGTGTAAAGTAGAACTTGCTTAGTTGCTCACAACAACCAATCAGATTCCAGCTTTCATTTTCCAAAGGAGCTGTGAAAGGTGGAATCTGATTGGTTGCTATGGGCAATGAAGCCAGTTTTATTTTACACCAGTTTGATAAATTTCCACATTGTTCCTTGTTCCAGAAATCTTGTGCTTCCTTGTGCTGCCATGTTTATTTTGGAAAGGATTTCTCATGACAACCCTTTCCAAACAAGCCATTCTTGTTCATTCTTTTATTCAAGTTATCAGAGTTTTGCATGGTCTGAATGTCAGGTGAATTTGCTGGGATGTCCACACCTAGGATGAGTATCAACTATCTTGAATGTTTTCCGCTTGTGAATAATCTTTCACACTGTAGAATGATGAACTTCAAATTGTTTGGAAATGGCCTTATAACGCTTCACAGATTGATGGGCAGCAAAAAAATGTTTCTCTGATATCTTTCCTCCTTGGTGCACCTGAATTCTGCAGACCAGCAAATTGCCAAAACTTCTGCTTTTATAGAAGTGGTCATACTTGCTGATGATCATTTCATCAACATTTGATTAGCAGCACTTTGCTACTACTTGCCCTTTTAAATACTTTTGAAGCGGTAGGAATGTAGTTAGTTTTTCAAACACACCTTCTGCATTTTGGCTCAGTTTTTGTTAAATAAATAATGATACACTGTAATTTTTCATTTGTTGTTCAACATGATTTTTTATGTTCTGATTCATACAACCATAGATTATAAAAAGGGGTGTACTTATATTTTTCTCATCATTGTATATTTACATATATATAGTAGCATGTATGACTTCTTCTGACCTAGTGCGTGAATGACGAGAGAAATCATACAACACCAATGTTTAACACTGAGTCATATTCTTTTCCTTGCGTAATATGAGAATATGGAGTTGGAACACAGTCTTGATGCTAACTAACCAGTAGCACAAAGTATAACTGTAACAAGAAACAATGGCAGATGATTTGCATATCATATGTCTATGCTAAATTAAGGAACAATTTTTCCCTTGCAAAACATGTTGCATTGATAAGTCACAGTGCAATGGTATCACAAAATCCCTCTCATGGTGTTTTTTTCCCTTCCTTTTTTTTCCACGATGCACACTGCCAACAATCTGTTTAGTGAGAAATACCAAGTAAACACTTATAAAGTTACTGTTAGCTTTGTAGGAAGGGTGCCTATAGGAGGAATTAATTTTGGCAGAACTTTGCATCTTCAAGTATTCAGGAGCCTATACAAGTTTTGCTGTAATTCATAGATATAAAGGGAATGGTTAACAGAAAAATTAAACACATTTTTAAAGAATTAAATATTAAACACATTTTTAAAGAATTTTTTATTATGTTATTTTTAACTTTAAGTCTATATTTATAAAAAAAAAAATCCTAAAATCCTTTAGTTTTTTACAGTGGCCATTAAAGGGAGTCTTTCACCTGTTTTTCACCTATATAACTAAGAGCACTGCCTCACAGAAGATTGCATACACATCCTAGACATACCTGTGTGCACTTTGTGTCTGTATTACATGTTTAAAAAAAGCACTTTTATTCTGTTGGAAAACAGCTCCTAAGAGCCCAGATCTGCTGCTGCTGCAAACCAGACTGAAGAGGGGAGGGCTGCTTTAGCTGCTCATATCTTGGGATTGGTAGCAGATAGAAAAATGATTCTGACCTTCTTTAAAAGCTGGCATTCCAAGCTTCAAAATTATACCAAACTCGCATCGAGTATCAAGTGTTGATCAAAAGTCCAAAGTGCTCGGGTGCTCTGGTAGAACACTTGGTGATGCTCGAGTGCTCTACAGAGCACCCCAGCACAATGTAAGTCAATGGGAGAAGACCAGGCACCCCCTGCTTGGATGAGGGGAGGGTGTCGGGTTCATAGGAAAAGGTCAGAATCGCAAATTCTCCTCTTTCACTTGTTAAAGTACGCTAATTAACTGAATTTGTACGCATTAGCGCACAATGCGTAGCATTAGCATACAAATTTGTACACATTAGCATACTCGAGAATCGCACTCGAGCACATGCGGTGTTCGGCCGAACACCGAGCGGACCCGAGCGTAGGCATGCTCGACATGCTCGTTCAACACTAGTATCCAGTATATCAGAATATTTAGCTGTTAGAAATCGAGTCAGGAGAGAAAGCTGTTTTTAGTTTCACTTTCAGCTGGGCACTTGGGAGCTGCTTTGCTGCAGAATAAAAGTGCTTTTCCTGGAAACAGAATACAGACATACAGTGCACACAGGTATGTCTGGGATGTGTGTGCAATCTTCTGTGGGGCACTACTGTTAGTTATATGGGTGAAAAACAGGTGAAAGACTCCCTTTAAGCCTAATAATAGGTATCACTTCTTAGTCTGTATAGATCACTTTTCAGCAGATATCTCCTTATCATTGCAGGCTTGTTATAGCTTATCTACTTCATCCTGGCCTCTGCACAGGTCAAAGAACATACCTAGAAAACTCTCCCATAAAAGTCATTAAGGTCTCCTCCAGACCACTGTGTCCATGGCCCATCGTACCTGCTGTAAAGCATATCTATAAATGCTATTAACAACAGCTCAGGCAAGAAGGCTGCCTCTATAATTATACTGAGGAAATAAAACAAATCTACAAGCAGAAATAAAAGCAAATTATCAATTTATCAAATTATCAATTTGCCTATTTTGAGCCTTAACAACTGAGCGTTTCCACTCTTGACAGTTCACCTATTCCCGATGCTGCTCATGTTACTAGGACTGGGTGGCCTGACAAAAGGTGGAGTATTTAATCCAATCTGTTTTATTTAGCCAAATTACCAGAACATACTATTGCAGGTGACATCACTAGACTCCCAATGTTAAAGGGGATTTCCGAGATTGTACTACTGATGACCTATCCTCAGGATAGGTCATCAGTATCTGATCGGTGGGGGTCCGACACCCGGGACCCCCGCCGATCAGCTGTTTGAGAAGGCACCGGCGCTCCTGTGAGTGCTGCTACCTTCTCTTAGCTTTTCCTAGGCCAGTGACATCACGTTTATCGGTCACGTGGCCTAGGAGCAGCTCGGCTTCATTCAAGTGATGAATGGGACTGAGTATGATACCAAGCACAGCCGCTGTGGATAGGTCATCATTAGTACAATCCCAGAAAACCCCTTTAGTGTTTGCTGGGCAAGTGATATACTAGCCTGGGGGCAACTAGATGCACACCCCTCAGAGGTTTCTAGCTTAGGCTGAGTTCACATCAGTGTTCAGCCTATAACGGAGCAGAAGAACAGAAAGGATGGATTTGGCACATAACTGAGCCGAACAGAGCCTACGGACACCATAGACTGTAATGGGGTCTGTTAGGTTTCCGCTCAGAGGAAAATTTTTGAAGCGGAGACAAAAGTTGTGTCAAAAGGCTGAACGCTGATGTGAGCTCAGCCTTATTCTTTAAACTAATAAGATAAAGCACAGTAATTTCCCCTGAAATTAAATAAATTTTTAATTTTCATATAGTAAGTATAGTATAGCTGTTATTCAATTCAGATTTATCCCTGTTTCCAGCGTTTGTATGTGTCTTTGTGCAGGTAGCAGTGTGCTGCTGCATATGGTGTTTTCTTTTGCACTGTGGCCATGGTAGCGTGCACCTGTACTTTATTTCATATGGTTCAGAGATGCTAGTCTAACTTTGTTTTTTAGCATTGTGCATTTAGGGGAATGGCTTCCTCCATTTAGACTCCTGTCCATGGCTTCTAATCAGAGTATAATATAGCTGGATACTACATTGCTCTGAATTTGGCCGGCATTGGCCCAGGAGAGGCAAGTCTGTTAGTGTAGGACCCATCTGTGGAAGACACCTTGTCGCTGATAGATGGACCTGACAAAATTTTGATCAAAATATGCACAAAGAGCTTCTAATTTTCATACAGTAAGTATAGCAGTTATACAATTCAGATGTTCCTATGTTTCCAGTGTATGCGTGCATTTACACCTGGAACAATATGCTGCCACATACAGTGTTTATTTTCTATTACCGTTTCTGTCACTATTTTCAGAACATACTTTTACATGTTTTGTAGCAATAGACATAGTATTGCAGGATACATTTTATGGCCCAGTCTATTAAAATGCCCTTACCTACTTTATGAACCTCAATAATATTGACTGATGGGATTTTCTATATTCATTGCTATAAAATATTACTAATATAATTCCAGTATATGCACAATTATTGGAATCATCATTGTATTTGTTCTTGATATTGGCTCATTCAAACAGGACATATGCCTCAGATTATCAGCAAATATAGAGTATATACTATTATACAGCATTTGGTTTTTAAAATAAAATAAAAACTATAAAAATCCCTTAAAATCATAGCTTCCACCAACCCACATATCTCTAACCAATCTGGTTTCAGATGCTAGTTGTTTTGTAACATTGTGTGTAAGGTAAATGTTGTCAGGAAGCAGAATCCTATCTATTGTAAAGCAACATGGACAATAAGGGCTCTGTCTGCTTTGTTCTCAGTTTCATTTGGCAAAGTTCTGTATACTCAAAGGTTGATATTCACCTTCCCCAAATATTTATACAGCTCAAGGTCACATTCTGTAAAATCCATCCCTGAATACCATAAGGTATTGCTAAAGTCCTAGAAGCAAAAAAGTGAAAATCTAAAGTTTAGTTTTTAAATATAGAATGTAAAATTATCTCCAAACAAAACAGAATTTATCAGTAAAATATATGTAAACATTAATTAGGAACTCATGGATTTTTTTTACATATAATGCTAATTTATCATCAGTATTGTAGCTGTGTAATGTACATCCATACATGTTGAACCCTTTCATTATGGGCAGTTTGATCAGTAGACCAGGTCTTGTCTTCTGTGTAGACAGAAGGTCAGTCTCTTCGGCATGGTTGCCTTTCTGTGAAATACAGGATTACAGCAGCCTCTATCAAATCCCTCAAGACAGAGTGTCTCTCCAAAACGTTTTGCCCCTTGTTCCTCTCTAGTACCCCTGTACACATAGGGATGCTAAAAATATAATTTTTGTATTATCTGAGGGAGCAGGAGAGCAGTGATATAGTATTTGAGTCTCCTGCTTGTAAGCACTTACAGGGAGAAAACAATCACAAGTAGGAGGTAGGGGAGTGCAGTGTGAAGCTGTATCATATAGGAATAAACTGATACTCTGTAATGTTGGATAAGGGACAGAACTTCTTTATAATTTTCTGCTCTTAAATAGGACTCAGAGCAGAGTAAATATCCAGTGAACCCTTGAGAAGCAGGAGCGGAGTATGGTATTGGCAGGGGCTCTGGCTGTCATAGTCAATCACAGTTTTCCTCACACCGTTGCTCCCTAGGGCTCTACAGTGACCTTTCTTCCCTTGGGGAACACCGTGGTTCTGGGGCTCCTGCCTGATGATAGTTGGGGTGTCCATGATGGGTATAAGGCAAGGTGTGTAAATGCTAGTGTAAAGTGTAGAAATCAGTCAAATAGGCTAATAGAAGAATAAACATTACTCTTTAGTGCAAAATGGGAGTTGTAGTACATCCAATTATAGCAGACACAGTTCCAACTGTACACAGTGCTATTCTCTCCCAGAATGCTGTGTATGGATTTAGGCAAGGGAATTATGACCCTCATTCCTCACCACCTTACTAAAGTCTCTTTCAACAGAGCTTATGTCCGGCAATAGTACACATGCAATAATGTCCACTGCAGGATGCAGGGTTTTGAAGGCACATTTGGCCAGGACATGTCCAGGTGTTTAGGATGTTATAATAGTGTCCCACACAGCAGCAAAGTCTGAGTGGCTGTAGTAGCAGGTTACCTTGCTTACTCCTATGCTTGGCCATACACATTCTAAGTCCTCCTTTATCTACCTCTTTTTCTATTATTCTCTTTCTGTAGATCTTGCAGAGATCTACAGAAAGCCTCTAAAGCTTTCTTGGCCCTGAGAAGAGAGAGCATATCTCACTGCTTCCTTCTTCTGAACTCTCTCTATACACTCTTCATGCTAAGGGTGGAGCCAGCCACCACTTCTTACAAAGGCTGAGCCAGGATTATTAACCCTGGCTGTGCATCCATACCGGTTGCAATAAATAACATAACATTACATACCAATAAATAACAAACCATTTGCACATATCCCGTGCTCCAGTGCACTGGGATGTGACTCTGCACTCTCTTTCGCTGAAGAGCCAAAGGCATAGAGGGAAATTTGAGCTGCATTAGGGGATGAGGAAATCAAGATGGCACACAATTGGATAGATATAGCAGTCACAGTTGCCACCTAGCCCCTAAGTAAGGTCATCTCACAGGTCATCCTCACCACATGAAGGGTGATTGCCCCTTAGTGATCATGCAGAGCACTCCTGAATCACTGTCCCTGATCACAAAGAGAACTGTCCAACTATACAGTTACCAGCTATGTACACCTTCAGAGGCAATTTTTTTCATGATTAATTTTTACTAATTTTGGGCTAAAAATTATTTTTTCGAATGGTTTATTAAAAAATATTGAGCTGTTCTGTCACAAAGGATTAACTTTTTATCTTGCTTTGTGAATCGTATTTTCACTTTCACTTTGTGCCGTCATCTAATAACCATTATCTCTAATTTACTAAGAGGTCATAAACACTTATTTAACCCTTTGAGCCCCAGAGGTTTTTTCCTTTATATTTTTTACTCCCTGTCTTTCTGGGGGCATAACTTTTATATTTTACCACATAGCCATATAAGGGTTTGTTTTTTGCTGGACAAGTTTCACTTTCTAATTCACCATTTAATATTGCATATGATATAGTGGGGAGCTGGAAAAAAAATCCAAATGAGGTGATACTGGAAAAAAACACAGTTCCGCAACAGTTTTATGGGTTTTGTTTGTACGGCGTCCCCTATACAGTAAAACTGACCAGATACTTTCATTTTCCAGGTCAGTACGATTACAGTGATATCACATATGTATCGTTTTTCTTGTGTTTTTATGCTGAAAAAAAACTTAAAAAAAGTTTTCTTATCATCGCCATATTCTAACCCCTATAACTTTTTTGTAGTTATGTGAACAGAGCTTTTTTAATTTTTTTTTGGTGAGAGGAGAAGCGACCAAAAAATGGCAAATCAGCCATTTTGACTTTTTTCTGTTTCAGTGTTTTCCGTATGGGATAAATATTTTTATATTTTAATAGTACAGGCGTTTTTGCATGCAATGATGTGTATTTTTTTTACCTTTTTTATGTTTTTTTTTTGTTTGTTTTGGGGAAAGGGGTTGATTTGAATTTGCAGAGAGAAAATTCAGATCCTGCTACTAGAACATCTCAGCCCTGTACAGAAAAAAGGGCTCCATATTTAAAAAAAGAAAAAATTAAAAAAATGATTTTTAGCTCAAAATGAGTACAATGCAGTAATAAATAAAAAATGCTGCCGTAGCCTGCGTGGTCCTCTCTATCTACTCCATGCACTCATCACTATGATTATTGTAGGAAGAAAACAGGAAATTACAACCAGTCCAAGACTGAAACCTGGAGAGTAACCCACAGGAGTATGCTGCATTAACCCTTTTACTTCCCTAGACCACTAGGAATCCTTACATTAATCTCTTTAATCACCAGGGATTCTTACATTAACACGTTCACTGCCATAGACCACCAGTTATAAAGGAATTAACACCTTTATGTCCTAGACCACCAGGGATATTGACATTAACCCTTTGACTGCTCTAGATCACCAGGGAGGCTGATACTAATATCTTTACTGCCATAAACCACCAGACATACAGAAAATATCCTCAAGGATCCAAAAGCTCACAGGTAACATTAAGGACAATGCATCTGAAAGTTATGGTTGGGCTGCAGCTGGTGACTGTAAAGAGAACTTGAGAGAGCAGGGGTAAGCTGTACGTTTGCATCAGAAACTGTGTGCCTTCAGCAAGGCCCCTGATAACGGGTAACCCAGAAATGAAACATCAACTAAAATCAGTATACACCAGGCATGCCCAAGTATCACATTTTATTAATAGCTGATGCTGCATTATATAGGCCCAAACATTGTTGGACTTCTTCTTTAAGTCAAGTCACTGGAGGAATCACTTAATTTAATTGTGACCTAAAAGATCTCTCAGCAGTATGTCTGTGGATTTCTTTATACCATGGGCACACAGGGCTATTATGCTGGAGTTTTTTTGCTGTAGAACTCTGGAGCGTATATAGTAACAGCAAAGTGGATGAGATTTTCAAAAGATTCCATGCACACCCTGTGACTGCAGAATATTTTTGCATTTAATTTCATTTTGAGGTGTGGATTTTAAATCTACAGTAGTCCACTGTGGATTTCGCCCTTTGCTATTGCAGAGTTCTGGGATATACACTCATAAAACCTGTAGCTGACCTATCCCAGTTAGCATTTTCTATTGCATACGTTAATACGGAAATATTCTTCCCTAAAACTCTGTAATGTACAACTGTAGGTACCTTATGTGTGCTTTGCGCCTTATAAAAACAAATAACATGGGGTTTATGTTTTCTTATAATAATAAAAGTTTGCTTTTCCTGGGTGTAGGAGTAGGACAAAATATCTTAACGAACCTGGCAGGGGTTACAGAATAGCCACCTCCACTCTTGGCCCCTGATATTTAGTATGACAGCTGTTAATCCATAAATTGCATCACAACCCACGTTAGTGCCCCAGGCGGCTGCCTACTCACCCTACCTTTTGTCTTTGCCCTACCTGAGTGTAATGTGTATGTTTTAACTCTATATAACAACTAGCAAATAGTCAAACCTATGGTCCCAATGAATTAATATTTAGATAAAAGCATTAGCCTGTAAATAGAAGATTGGGTTGCACTTGTATTTAAAGACAGGTTGTAATATGCTCATAATTAAATAATGAATTCCCTACTTACAAATCCGTATCTGAAGCCAAGACTCTTATAGGAATGACTTGATCAGAAGAGCAGCTGTTAGGCTTGTAGTGTTTCAGTATGCATTATGTCATAAGGAGCCACCTGTCTATCTGACCTCATCCAAATTGTAATTTCAATCCTGTAAATTGGTCCCATTATCTTTTTAATTGAAAAGCAGAATAGAAAGTTAAGTTGAAGTTCACTGCTTAATGGCACATTGTGATCTATGGCTTTGTCCTCCCACAACCCTGTCCATCTTGTGGAGCATACAGCTGTTCACTTGTCCAAAATGAACATATCAGGCAGATGACTCTATTCCCAGATAAGACACTGAGTTTGCTGTTTCGGGTTTTGATTTTAACTAGGATTCCTCAAACTATTAGATAAGTCGGTAAACTGGAACGAGAGAACTTTCATGGAAGTCCTAAAACTAGGTGATGTGCTCATGTAACAAGTCATTTGCTAATTAGGGTTGTATAGGTCATACAACCTCAATGAGAAGAGTGCCTTTCAAGTTGTGAATGACTTATTAACGTTTTCCTACAACTTTTGATTTGGTGACAATGAAAGTTATCCTGGACTGAGTTTTAATCTATGGACTGGGCTTACTGAATTGAATTTAATTTGAAACTGAATTACATCTCCTAGGCTATGTGGAACTGTTCAAGTTTGCCGGTCTCCATTAACATCTACAGGCTGTATCAGCTGTTTAGCATAGCCAGAACTGACAGCCTCAGAGACCCCAGTGTCAAAGCTCATCCCACAGACAAGGTTATGGACTGTCAGACAACCACTGAAAGGAGACTTTGTAAAATAGGCTCCAAAACCTGCACTCAGGATTGTGATTACACCTGTAATTCCCTCACATATTGAGACACAGAAAGGAGGAGCCAGAGACTGAGCTAAGAGACTGTGATAGACAAAGCTGTAAAGAGATCAGCTGGAAACCACATACTGTATGTGTTGCGGAACAAAGGAACCATGCAGTATGGTGCACAAAACACCAAGAAATGAACAATTTTGATATTTGTGATGATGTTGACAAGAGAAATATTTCAAAGTCATGATCAAGAATCCCATGTTTTACAGCACCAGAGACTTTGAAAGTTTAGGATCTTAGAAGATCAAACATGAAGAAGACGTCTGCAAAAGATACTTTTACTATTTACTATTGTTAGTCCAACACACACAGTTTTAATGATTTTTGTTTTTAAATACAATTGTTCCAAAGTGGTTTTATGTTAAATAATAAGTAATGAAAACTACAATATTTTGAGGTGAAACTGAATTACAGTGGAAGAACCAGAGGTGGAATGTGTTGTACAAACATAATTAAGAATTGATTGGCTCTGTCCCCTTTAATTATTATATTACCTTCTATATTCTTTGTAATGATATTCCATGTAATGTAGTGAGTTACAGATAGTTCCATAATATACACCCCTTCCCCCCATTATGCTGACCACATAATGCTGACTATTATGCAGGCCACATTCCTAAGTGATTATCTCAGAGACATGTGTACTGCACAATGGACTTCCTTAGGAGGAGGGACTAAAAGGTATAAACCTTGTGCACAAAGACAGTTAATTGGAACTCCACCAAGACACCATCTAGGTAATATGTTGTAAGGTCACTATCTTTGTCTTCTACTACCAGGAGTCCCCCTCATTATTATTTATTCTGTATGTGATCTGTATGTTTAATAACACTTAGTAAATGTTTTTATCACTTAGCCTGTTAAGCCTATTTATTCTCAAATCATCAAATTCACATTAAAACACTAGGCAATGTGACGTCACCATATATGAGTCACATGGACCAGTTTCAGCTCAGCACTATTGAAGTCAATGGGGCAGAGCTGCAATACCATGCACAGCCGCTATACAATGTATATTGCTGTGGTTCGTAAACTCCAGGGAGGCCATCATGCTCACCAGAGCTCTAGTGAGCAACACTGCTTCCGAAACAGCTGATCCTGTTGATACAGTGCCTTGCGAAAGTATTCACTAATGTGTAAAACTTTCCAAAAATAAAAATCTTAGACATATTGGGTATCGCCGCACCGGTAACAACCTGCTCTATAAAAATATTACATGAGATGGCCCCCCAGGTGAATGCTGTAAAAAGTTTTTTTTTTTTTTTAAAAAACTATGCCAAAACTATGCCATTTTTTTCCCTCTTGCCTCACAAAAAGTGTAATAGCAGGCGATGAAAAAGGCGTGTTTAAACCAAAATGGTACCAATCAAGCCATCATCTTGTCCTGCAAAAAATGAGACCCTACCTGAGACAATCGCCCAAAAAATAAAAAAAATATGGCTCTCAGAAAATAACAACACAAAAAAAAAGATTTTATTCTGTTCAAAAATAAATCTGATGTGTAAAATAAAAGAAAAATGGTAGACATATTGAGTATCGCCGCGTCCGTAACACCCTGCTCTACAAAAATATTACATGAGATGGCCTCCCAGGTGAATGCTGTAAAAATAATTTTTTAAAACTTGCCTCACAAAAAGTGTAATATCACGCGATTAAAAAAGAATATGTACCCTAAAATGGTACCAAACAAAACTTCATCTCATCCCGCAGAAATTGATACCCTACCTAAGACAATAGCCCAAAAAATAAAAAAAATATGGCTCTCTGAAAATGGCAGCACAAAAACAAGATTTAATTCTGTTCAAAAATGCAGCTAATGTGTAAAACTTTCCAAAAATAAAAATGTTAGACATATTGGGTATCACTGCGTCTGTAAGAACCTGCTCTATAAAAATATCACATGATTTGCCCCCTCAGGTGAATGCGGAAATTTTTTTTTTTTTTTTTTTAACTCTGCCAAAACAGCTATTTTTTTTTTCACCTTGACAAAAAGTGTAATACCAAGCGATCAAAAAGTCTTATGTTCTCCAAAATGGTACCAATGAAAACTTCACCTCATCCCGCAAAAAATGAGCCCCCACATAAGACAATAACTCAAAAAAATAAAAATCAATGGCTCCCGCAAACCAATCCATCAAAATCTGTGCTGTAAAATCCATATGGCGCTCCTTCTGTTCTGAGTCTTGCCATGTTCCCCTTACAGCAGTTTACCACCACATATGGGGTGTTGCGGTATTCAGGAGAAAATGGGGAACAAATTATGGGGTACTTTTCTCCTGTTACCCCTTAAGAAAATAAAAAATTTGGGGCTAAAGCAACATTTTATTGGAAGAAATGAAACTTTTCATTTTCACAGCCAAGTGTTTCCAAATTCCGTAAAACGCTTAGGGGGTCAAAGTGGTCAGTAACCCCCTTAATATATTCTTTGAAGGGTGTAGTTTCCAAAATGGGGTCACTTTTTGAGGCTTTCCACTGTAGGGGTATGTCAGGGTCTCTCAATTACAAAATGGTGCCTAAAAACCATTCTAGCAAAATCTGCCTCCAAAATACATATGGCGCTCCTTTCCTTCTGAACACTGCCACAAACCCATAGAGATGTTTACCATCAGTCTGTTTACAAACAGTCTCAGAATGGCTTGGATAAGTAAAAGTGTTCCAAAGTTATTACCACATAAACTGACACATGTCAGATTTGCAAAAAATGGCCTGGGCAGGAAGGTGAAAACAGGCCCAGGGTTGAAGGGGTTAATAGTATTATGGTGTTATTATTTTTCTGTCCAGCAATAAAGATAAAAATTCATGGAAAGCAGGTCAATTCAGTCCAAACATTATTCCTTCCTATTTGCCACATTGAAGTGAATGGATCTGGTATACTTTTCAATACTGTTTTCAGGTATTCAAACATACAGTACACTCCTCACAAAAAGCCCAGCAAAAGGCTAAACACTGTATAAACCAAGCCTAAGGCATTTGGGTCATTATGGAGCTCTACTTCATGGGCTACAAAGTGCCAAACACTATAGGTACCATTTTCCTACCTTGTACACAAACAGAAACCTACAGGCATTAACCCCCAGCAACTTATTTACACCCTACAGTTATTACTGGCCGTAATCTCTTCCTTCTTTCATCCATATCTGGCTGCAAATCATTAAAACCATAACCTTAAAACCTCACTGGATCAAGCAGTTTCCATTAAACTCCAACCTTCCCGACACAGACCGCTGCAACCTTGGCATGTGCTCAAAACATGTATGCTGTAGAAGAAAGTGTTGGTGTATATATATATATATATATATATATATATATATATTTGCCTAGATTGGGCAGTGGGGGGCATATAATTATTTATTTATGCCCCCTATATATGTATGTTATATAATGGTGCCCCCTGATGCATATAGTGGCCCCAAAAAGGATGTTTATGGCCATATATATATGAAGTGGCCCAAAATACATCAAATTATGCGAGCGCGCCTGCAGGAGGGAGATGCCACCCTGATGACTGGACAGTAATGTCCAGTCTTGGGCACATCAAAGGACAGAAGATCGATAGATCGAAGATCGAAGATCCGGCAGCGCCGGAGATGTTTAACATAACAGGGACAGGGAAACAAAAGGTTTCCCTGCCCCTGTGTGCCGCGCACCTCCGGCGATATAATTAAAGAGCCGGAGATGCGAGGGCAATTCACAGGCGGGAGGATCAAAGAGACATCATATCACTGCGCCGGCCCGCGTGCACTTGGCTGCAGGCGTGCTCGCACGCGGGCAGCATGGGCCGCTCGAGAGCGAGCGTGGCCGGGCTTAAATAGCCCGGCCATGCTATGCTCATCAGAATTGGAACCGGGCGGCCTCTACCTGTAGGAGAATCATCCCCTGGACTGACGAGCATGAAACCACCCCCCTGAATGGCTGAGTATCACCTTCCACTGAACCACCAATGATTAACCCCTTCCCCTGAACCACCAATGTTATTAACCCCTTTTATATTAACCCCTTTACCCCTACATTACCCCTTCTATGCATGCCATTACTCCCCAGACATAATATTAACCCCTGCAGTGCCTACTCCCCAGGCACAATATTATATATTAACCCCTTCATTCCTCCTGCATTATCCACTATACCAACATCATTATCCATAAATATTAACCCCATCCCTGCCATATATCCTATCTGCCCTGCCATTATATTAACCCTTTCATACACTGCCAATACACCCTGCTACCCCTGCATTCAGTAGCATTAACCCTTTCCCTGCCAGTAACCCCTGCCCTGCCAGTATTGGTGATGAACCCTTTTTGTACCCCTAGGGACAGCTAGAAGTAGGCTGGGGAGGGTGCTGCCATTGCGGTAATTATAAGTATTTCTGTGTGAATGTATGTTAGATCGTTTTCTGGGTGGAATTTCTATGTGGGACGGTGTAGTGTAGTTAGGTTTTATACTGAGGTTTTGTTAGTGTATTGTTGTGCGGCTATATGTATATATATTTATATATGTCAATATAAATATATATAGATATAGTCTAAATAATTAGACTGTAGACGTATAGTATTGTATAATAAACATTTTATTATTTAAGTATAATAAAATAGTCTCTGCCAGAGTGCACTTGTTAGTAATAGTGCCCCCAACAGTACTAATGTCCCCACTGTGCCCCAGAAGTAATAATGCTTCCAATGTGCCAGTAAGAAGTGCACCCATAGTGCACCCCAATAATGTGCCAGTAAGAAGTGCCCCAATAATATGCCAGTAAGAAGTGTCCCCATAGTGCCCCACAATAATGTGCCAGTACGAAGTGCCCCAAAATTTCACCCCATTAATGTGCCAGTAAGAAGTGCTCCCCACCCATAGATACCAAATGCCCCCAAATTATGTGCCAGTAAGAAACGCCCCAATAATGCGCCACTGATTCCCCCCCAAAATCATGTGCCAGTAAAAAGTGTCCCACCCCATGGATGCCCCCAAATTATGTGCCAGTAAGAAATGCCCCCAGTGCCCCCATGTGCCAGTAAAAATGCCCCCAGTGCCAGTAAAAATGCCCCCAGTGCTCCCGTGCCATTAAGAAATGCCCCCCAGTGCCCCCATGTGCCAGTAACAAATGACCCCAGTGCCCCCATGTGCCAGTCACAAATGCCCCCAGTGCCCCCATGTGCCAGTAAGAAATGCCTGCATGTGCCAGTAAGAAATGCCCCCAGTGCCAGTAATACATGCCCCCCAGTGCCCCCATGTGCCAGTAAGAAATGCCTGCATGTGACAGTAACAAATGCCCCCAGTGCCCCCAATAGAGCTCGGGTCCATGATTGCAACAATAAAAAAAAACACTAATACTTACCTCCATGTAGCTGGCAGCGATGCGATGCAGGCCTCTTCCGGCCTAGTGCCTGCAGCCTATCAGAGGATCGGGCAGGGGAGACGCCTCTCCCTCCCCTGCCCCGCAGTACAGGCATCTGTATCGCCGTCCTGAGGATGGCGATACAGATGACTGTGGAGATGAGCGCTTCCACAATGAAAGCGCTCATCTCCCTCTGCCCCGCCGCCGCCTCCCAACTGTGCACAGGGCCGCGCCGCACCTTGCCTAATTGGCCCAACTGCGACCGCTGCGACCCCTATAGTTACGCCACTGCTTTTACTTATCCAAGCCATTCTGAGATTGTTTTCGCGTCACATATTGTGCTTCACGACAGTAGTAATTACCAAATTTAGCAAAAATTTGGAAAAATTAGCAAATTTCCAAATTTCAATTTCTCTACTTTCAAAATACATAGTAATACCTCCAAAAATAGTTATTATTTTACATTCCCCATATGTCTACCTTATGTTGGCATCATTTTATAAATGTCATTTTACTTTTTTAGCACGTCAGAAAGCTTAGAAGTTTAGAAGCCATTTTTCAAATTTTCAACAAAATTTCCAAAACCATTTTTTTAAACACCAATTCAGATATAAAGTGATTTTGAGGGGCTTACGTAATGGAAACCACCCATAAATGACCCCATTTTAGAAACTACACCCCTCAAATTATAAAAAACTGATGTTACAAACTTTGTTAACCCTTGAGGTGTTCCACAAGAATTAAAGGAAAGTGGAGGTGAAATTTCAAAATTTCACTTTTTTGGTAGATTATTCATGTTAATAATTTTTTTCTCGCAACGCAGCAAGGGTTAACAGCAAACTAAACCTCAATATACATTGCTCTGATTCTGCAGTTTACAGAAATACCCCACATGTGGTGGTAAACATCTCTATGGGTTTGTGGCAGTGGTCAGAAGGAAAGGAGAGCCATATGGATTTTGGAGGCAGATTTTGCTAGAATGGTTTTTACAGACCCTGACATACCCCTACAGGGGAAACCCTCAAAAAGTGACCCCATTTTGGAAACCACACCCTTCAAAGAATATATTAAGGGGGGTACTGGCCACTTTCACCCCCTAAGCGTTTTACGGAATTTGGAAACACTTGGCTGTGAAAATAAGAAGTTTAATTTCTTCCAAAAAAATGTTGCTTTAGCCCCAAATTTTTCAGTTTCACAAAGGGTAACAGGAGAAAAGCACCCCATAATTTGTTCCCGATTTTCTCCTGAATACGGCAACACCTCATATGTGGTGGTAAAATGCTGTGGGGGCACATGGCAGGACTCAGAACAGAAGGAGCGCCATATGGATTTTGCAGAACAGATTTTGATGGATTGGTTTGCAGGAGCCATTGATTTTTATTTTTTTGAGTTATTGTCTTATGCGGGGGCTCATTTTTTGCAGGATGAGGTGACGTTTTCATTGGTACCATTTTGGGGTACATAAGACTTTTTGATCGCTTGGTATTACACTTTTTGTGAGTCAAGGTGAAAAAAATAGCTGTTTTGGCATAGTTTTTAAAAAAAATTTTTTACAGCATTCACCTGAGGGGGCAAATCATGTGATATTTTTATAGAGCTGGTTGTTATGGACACGGCGATACCCAATATGTCTACCATTTTTATTTTTGTTAAATTTTACACATTAGCTGCATTTTTGAACAGAATTAAATCGTGTTTTTGTGCTGCCATTTTCAGAGAGCCATATTTTTTTTATTTTTTGAGCTATTGTCTTAGGTAGGGTATCAATTTCTGCGGGATGAGACGAAGTTTTGATTGGTACCATTTTGGGGTACATATGCTTTTTTGATTGTGTGGTATTACACTTTTTGTGAGGCAAGAGAAAAGAGGCTGTTTTGGCCTCGTTTTTAATTTTTTTTTTTTTTACAGCATTCACCTGGGGGGCCATCTCATGTAATATTTTTGTACAGCAAGTTTTTATGGACGCGGCGATACCCAATATGTCTAACATTTTTATTTTTGTTAAGTTTTACACATTAGATGCATTTTTGAACAGAATAAAATCTTTTTTTTGTGTTGCTATTTTCTGAGAGCCATTTTTTTTAATTTTTTGGGCGATTGTCTTAGGTAGGGTCTCATTTTTTGCGGGACGAGACGACAGTTTGATTGGTACCATTTTGGGGTAAATACGCCTTTTTGATCGCCTGCTATTACACTTTTTGTGAGGGAAGGTGACCCAAAAATGGCTGTTTTGGTACTGTGTTTTTTGGTTTTTTTTTACTGCATTCACCTGGCGTAGTGGATGATGTGATATTTTTATAGAGCCGGTCGATACGGACGTGGTGAAACCTAATGTCTACTTTTCTTTTTTTCCCTTTTTTTTTTACAATTTTTTAAAACTTAATTTTGGGAAAAGTGCGCTTTTTTTTCTTGAAACTTTTATTTTTTGTAAAACTTTATTTTTTTACTTTTTTTTTTCACTTTTAGGGGTCTGATCCCCTTTACAATGCATTACAATACTTCTACATTGTAATGCATTGGCTGTAAGTGTATTACCAGTGTAATACACTTACAGCCTACTTCCTGTGAGGCACGCAGGGATGGCAGCCACAATGCCTAAGGAAAGCATTGGGCTGCCATCCAAGCCATTGGGTCCCCGTCACAGCAGCGCGGGGACCCAATGGACTCTCTTTCCTGCCGCCCACATAGCATGTGCCGCGGTCAGCGCTGATTGCGGCACATCGAGGGTTAATACGCCCGCATCGGTGTTTTCACCGATGAGGGTGTACGCAGCAGGGGTCTGGCTATTGAAAACAGCTGGCCCCCTGCAGCTGATCGGGTGGGTGCAGCTCCTGCACACGCCCGATCAGCGTGCCGTACTGCTACAGCGCTGGGTGGCAAGTCCCTTCCCGTAGCGATGTACATGTACGGCGCTGGTCGGGAAGGGATTAATTATTGGTATCATCCAAAATAATAATCAATATAGTCTTTAACATATGCCAACACATTTTATCCATTATAAATGTATACTTAAAACCTCCAACTGTTCCTTTCACCAAACCAAACAAGCCTATTTTACTTCTCTCATCTCCTCGCTTTCAAATAACCTAAAATGACTAATTGATACTTTTCAATCCCTCCTCAGCCCTAAGGTACACATGCCCATCACTCCCCCCTGTACAAAAGACCTGGCCACTTACTTCATAGATAAGATTGATAATATCTGCCAGGAAGTTATCGCCTAGTCCCCAACCAACATCAATCCCCCTCACTCAAACACTTTCTCTTGTTCTCTCTCCTCATTTGACCCTAGAACAGAAGAAGAGGTCTCCAGGTTCCTCTCCTCTTCTCAACGAACTACCTGCAGTAGAGGTCCTATTCCTTCACACCTCCTCCAGTTCCTCTCCCTGGCTGTCAGTACTCAACTACAATATTTTACCTTTCTCTTCTGTCATCTTTCCATCCTCTTTTAAACATTGTAATCCCACTACTAAAAAAAACATCTTTTGACCTGACGTGTTGCTAACTACCGATCTGTCTCTTTTCTTCCCTTCCTGTCTAAATTCCTGGAATGTTTGGTTTACTCTCACCTAATATGTTAGCTTCCTGCAAACTCTCTTCTTGACCCCTTACAATTTGGCTTTTTCACCTGTACACTCTATAGAAACTGCCCTTACAAAAGTGTCTTATGATTTCCTGACAGTGAAAATGAAAGGCAACTTCTTTCTATTGATTCTTCTGCATCTCTCTGCAGCATTTAATATTGTAGAACATAATCTCCTGCTCACCATGCTCCACTCTATTCAAATCAAGGACACTGTTCTCTCTTGGTTTTCATCCTCTCTCTCTAGACGATCCTTCAGTGTATCATTCACCAACTCTATTTTCTCTTCTCATCTTCATCTTCTTCATATTGGCATTCCTCAGTGTTCAGTCTTTGTCTCTTCTCTCTCTCTACACAGCCCCTATTGGACAGTAGTTTTCAGTACCATCTCAACGCTGATGACTTCATCCTATGACATCACTCCAGCACTACTACAAAACACCAGTGATTATCTGGCAGCTGTCTCTGACATCATGTCCTCTCTATCTGAACCTGAATCTCTCATAAACTGAACTTCTTAAGCCTGATATTTCAGTTTGTAATACTGTCATATCTCCTGGGCAGCATGCCCGCTGTCTTGGGGTTATGTATATATTCTTTGTTTATTTTGTCTACCACCCTACTCGCGCTCTCCGTTTTGCAAATGATCCAAGATTAACATCCATCATAATTCTAACCTCTCATTCCCATCTTCAAGACTTATCTCGAACAGCACCATGCCTCTGGAATGCACTACCCAGACAATCAGGTTAATTGACAACTTCCAGAGCTTTAACCATGCCTCAAAAACTAATTTTTTTGGCAGGCTTATCATTTTCCCTAAACTAACTATTTCCCATTCCTCCCCCCACCCCTCATTTTTCAGAATCAAATGCCATCTTCTAACAGTAATCCCCATACTCAATGCACTAGCTCATATAGCTTCATCAGCACTACTCTATTTAGTACTAAGATGGCTGGACCTTTTTAGCATACAAACTATGTTACCTTTTGTGTCACCCTAATTTTCTCATAGATTGTAAGATCTTGCGAGCAGGGCAATTTTTATTTGTACATGTACCCTCTGAATTGTACAGCTTTTCTTTAAATAAAAGAGCAATGATCGACAGTACAGCATGCCTATTGGTTGTTGTTAAGTGCCATCTAGATGTGGTAATTAACACCATTATAGGGAAGAACAATCATTAATATGATTTTTTGCCCCTGTACAATTTCACTTGCAACACATCTGTTGTCAACAACATCCGTTTACACATGGTGGTGTGCTGCCGATAAACAATGATTTTTGGTGTCACATGAAAGATGTGATCATGAACAAGTGGTCATTTGTTTGGTGACTGCGGCATGTTTACATGGAGCAATGATCGGGCAAACAAACGAACGCTCGATCATCGACCCATTTAAAAAAGGCCCTTGGGTAGGCTGTCACTTCTCTTCAAGACAAGAGTCAAGGAGAAGAAAACTGTATAAATATGGACAGAGATGTTTCAATTTAGCTATCTGCCAACCTGCAACATGTGGAGCACACTAGGACCCATACAGGAGTATCAATGTATACAGTACACTCAATGTGGATTCATTTTGTCTTTGTTTACTTCGACTTTAGAAATCTTGTATTCATTTTCCCCTGTGTCTGTGTTTTAGTTTTCTGCAGTTGATAGCTATATGGTCATCAGAGAATACATCAGCCTCTTACTCTACGCAGACAGATCCAAAAGATCTATTTAATTCTTAAAAGAAAAAAAAGAAACAATTGCCCCAAATCCCTACAGAAATCTCCCTTCCAAATGCAATAGAGATATATGCGTAAAATTAATTCTTCACAGAGCAAATCCCATTTATACGACGACTGAAAACTTTTTCTTGTCTGATTATGGCAACGTGCAGAAGTAACAAGAGAACATCAGGGTAATTGCATAATTAGCATACATATTTCAACAGATAGCGGGCAATGAATACTAGCTCACTGAAAACCTTTGGATGGGGAATGCAGCAGAAGAAGCTCCCTGGTGTATAGGTTTTG
This sequence comes from Rhinella marina, assembly GCA_900303285.1. Taxonomy (NCBI): domain Eukaryota; kingdom Metazoa; phylum Chordata; class Amphibia; order Anura; family Bufonidae; genus Rhinella; species Rhinella marina. The sequence goes on from ONZH01002540.1 coordinate 345,286, forward strand.
ACACTGGGGAAAACATGATGCATTTCAGTTTGGTTAATGGGCTGAAGAAAATCCATATTCGAAAATAGGAGGAGGGAGCTGTTAAAGCTCAGAAGACTCAGATCCCTGTCTTATTTTTCAGTGTTACTCACCCAAACCTTTATTGCTATTGGGAGATTTGGTAAAAGGCGGGTAATTGTTGATATATACGTGCGTGTCCAAGACTTATAATGCAGCATTAATACAGTCCAATCACTAATATCACAAATTGCATTGTTTTTCAAGATGCTTGAAGACTCATGTATAAAACATGAACTAAAAACCTCTGCTGCAGTGTAAGTGGGATAGGAAGATAATCAGCCAGCTGGGCTGGAAAATAACAGAGTGAAGCAAATAACAGTATCTGTGCTAACACCACATACCAATGCCGAGGCCGACTACTGCTTAGTGTATCCCTTCAAGTATTTATGAAGAATAGAGAGAGGTTATGGGTAGAATAATATTAGCCTATCTTGAGATAACGCAACTGCTGCTGTCAAGTCGTTGAGGTACTACAAGTCACAGTTTGACTTTGGCATGGCTAGTTATCGGTAAAATAAGGCACCTTGCATACAGTGCAGGATTTCTCAGATATAAGCACCACATTGTACTGTTTATTCCACTAATAAAACTAAATACAATTAATAAATAGTTCTATTACAGTGGTGTCTCATGAAAACACAGTTTTTTAAATGGTTGCAGTTAGGAAACCATGTCAACTGAAAGGGAAATGTAGCAGCCATTCAAATGGATGGGGTCTCTCAGAGCTATCTGTTCTAGCTCATAGGAGGGGGCCCACCTCTATGAGGCCCATGTGCCCTAATAAAGGGGTTATCCCATGACTAATGTAAAAAGGAACATCAGACATACAGAACACAGAACCAGCCCTGTGCCTCACATGGATCTCCCCATTCATAGCTCGGCTAGATTTCTATCAAGCTGGCAGCTCAAGGGGAGTGTCCTTTTTGCTGCAGCTGTCTCGCTATCAAAGCTCAGGAGGTAATTAAAGGATGAAACTGAGCATGTGTGACCATCTCACTGAGCCGGACAAAAAAAATAAGAAAAAAAAACAGCAGGTGGCACTATAAAGATACATTTTATTGAATAACTCATTGGCTATACTACATTTTTAATTACATGCAGTAACAAAAGTATTCAGATCCAGGTGCTGGTTTGAAAACTGTAGGAAAAAAACCCTTTTATTTATTAATTCGAGTGGATCATGTGACAGGGGGCATTATGCATGGAAATGAATCGTAAAAATTGCACCCTAATATCAAATACTGTAGTCACCAATAAATATGTCCTTAGGTTACCATTTCCTGTCAAGTTTTTAAATTTGGTAATATCTTTTCGGATTTTTTCTTATCAACCTGGCCACAATTACAACTCTCTCAACATTCCACAATTCCCGAATGGCCAGTGATAAACCCATGTAACTGTATTGTTGTCTAATTTGGCGACTTTGTCGCTGACAACCCAGGTTAGAACTGTAATGTAAAAACGTCTGAATACAGTTTTAAACAAGATAATAAATAATAAAATGAATAAAAATAAGTAATAATAATAATAGTAATAATAATAATAATAATAAGTAATAACTGATTGTATTACCTTATAAGATTTTATCTTATAAGGTGAACTTTGGCCTGTCGCTTCTGACCCACATTGTTCCGGACCATTCTCATGCCTAGTCCTCCAACACTACACTTTTTAGCTGATGTTCTGCTTGGTATCCTGTCTATGGTCATATACTGCATTGCTAGACTGTTGCCGACCTCTGTTTGTCTGACTATAATTTTGTCCTTCCAATAGTGACAACCTTAACCAGTTGGATAACAAGACAGACATCAATAGTTTTGGCCCTTTGCCATCTGGTGAATGCTACTTTGCCTTGACTGGTACTTATGTAAAGTGGTGGGACTAGCTGAGGAAGATGTAGGAAATGTCACAGACACCAGACTTGTGAAACAATGATGCTTTACTTAATTGCTGTAGTAATACTCTTTAGCAGGTTATAGTTAGACACTTCAGTAATACAGTGAGCAGCAGAATAACTGATCTAGAAGATATTTAAAACATGTTTCTCTTAGATGTGCATTGGAGTGCTCAGGTGTTGTCTCCTTCACACGCCGTAGTCTCTATACTCAATTATAATAATACCGTCTCTGATGTCTTAGTTAATCATACTGTTAGCACACCAGATGCCTCTTGCTTTTTGCTGAACTCATCTGCAGACTTGTGTCAACAGTACTTTTGCTGCTGCTCACACTTACTGTGCACTTTAATGCAGTCTTTGGCCCCCCAGGTCTACTTTAGTGACTATACTGGTCTGGGGTGATGCAGCTTACATGCAAGGCTACTTTGCCTGTTTTTTTGCATTGCTCTGTAACACTCTCTCCTCTGCTTCCTTGCTGACACACATACATAGCACAAAGGATCATGCTTTACATCAGTCTCTGCCCCTTTCACCGCTATACAAACCTCTTCCTTTGGGAACCAATGTCTTTCATGTAGTGCCCTCTAGCACCAGCTACACCTACCTCTATAAGACTTGTAGGGACATTTATCATGGTATTGTGGCATTAAAAATGATTGTGGAAGCTTTTCTGAAGTGGCGAGAAAAGGTGGTGTGGTGAGGGCAGGGCCAGAGTTGGCATGGCTGGCATATTTATCTTCATTTACGCTAGTTTTCTGGCGTGAAGGAAGATAGAAATCTACAGCAACCAAGAGGCTGCCTTAGATCTGTAGTCTGTTGCAAGGCTGCAGGTGGATGTGCCAAATCTATGCCTAGGCCTGTCTCACATCATAACTTTGGTGCACCCTCACAGTCAACCTCACAGCATTCTACACAGTGCCAGACTAATTGTTGTGCCCATAATGCCAGCATCAAGAGAGAGCAAAAAAAAAATTAAAATTTTATATGCTTGCACAGCACATATGTCTGGAAGTTGTATGTAGACATCAGCAGCAGGTGATATTAAATAGATTGTCTGGGAAAAAAATTCTCAAAGAGTAAATAGAAAAATGCAACCAAAGTAAAATCATAATATACTGATAACACAAGTAGTGCGCATTTAACTACCCCCCCCCCCCCCACCTAAACGCAAATAGCCATGTCAAAACAATAATGTAGCAAATAATTTGTGGCACTAGCTACTCTTTACTTATAACATCATACAGCACAATTTGGTGAACCCAACCTAGTGTGGCACCTAACGTGATAGACCAGGGCCCACTTGCTCCCCTGGTTCTTCCTCAGACTAGGAGCCAGTGGAATCAACCTGCTCAACTCCTCTTGCTCTATAACATGCTGCCTCCAGATTGCACTGCATTTCATGGTGACAGGTTCTTATGAAGGTGAAGTGCTCACCTGGGTCATGAATGGTGCACCCATATAAGCTGGTTCTAGGTCACTGTTATCACCCTATTTCTCCATTTTATATTTTCAGTGACAAGAATAACAGTCATGAGACTGGAAATAATATTACTGCAGCGTGGGAACCAGTGACATAATATTAGCAAGCCTGTTACTAAGGACACAATTCTTTATCTGTCAGTCCTGTTTTCCACCCCCTTATTGTGTTTATACTTAAACATGATTTTAGGGATTTAGGTCATAAGCTTAGGGCAAGGACCTCAAAGGTAGTTTTTTCCGAAATACTGCCTGTACCACGAGCCACACAAGAAAGGCAGCGGGCAGGGCCGGTTTTAGACAAAGTGACCATCACACAGGGGGGCGCAGGACGTTCACACAGGGGGCGCAGGGGCTCACACTGGGGATGAAGGGCGCTCACAGAGGGGGCTCAGGATGCTCACACTGGGGGCGCAGGACGCTCACAGAGGGGGCGCAGGGAGCTCACACAGGGGGCACAGGGAGCTCACAGGTCAGTGACCATCAATACTTGAGGGACAGGGCAGGGCTGTTACAATGAAGGTGTGACCCCCAGCAGCCCTACGGCCCCCTCCTCCACAGACAATGCTGCATGCCTTTTACTGGATGGACTTACCAGCCAGAGAGGGAACAGGCCTGATGCTTTCATTAGAGAGGGTTCTGGGAGCAGCCAGCAGTCCAGAAGCTGAGGTCAGAGCCAGCAGAAGGCCCAGTCATCGAGTCTGGTTTGGGCCTCCAGCCTGGAGCAGAGCAGGCAAAGGATGGGGCGGAGCTATGTTAGCTCCACCCACACTGAACATTGATGTCTGTGGCAGCAGGATTCTGGAGGTTCCGTAAGAGGGGGAAACTGTGCTGGGTTGACAGCAGCGGAGCGCTGCAGCTGACTGCCAGTCAGGGAGCAGGGCGGAGGAAACTGAACTTTCAGACAGCAGGGGGCCCCTTTTGGAGAGGGGACCCTGGGCAGTTGCCCTGTTTGCCCACCCTAACGCCGGCTCTGGCAGCGGGAGATTAGGGAGGTAAACAACTGGCTCAAGAACTGGTGTAGGAAGGAGGGGTTTGGGTTCCTGGAGAACTGGGACGACTTCTCTGTTGGCTACAGGCTCTATCATAGGGATGGGCTGCACCTCAATGGGGAAGGGCCAGCTGTTTTGGGGGAGAAGATGGCTAGAAGGCTAGAAGGTTGGAGGAGTGTTTAAACTAGGGACTGGGGGAGGGTAACTACATTATAGGAGGGGAAGATGCAGATAGAGACCTGGGGCAAGGTAATGGAACTGGGGGAGGAACTAGAACAGTTAAGAAGGAAAGGTGTAGGGCAAAAAATATACATCAACCTCTTAATTGTATGTACACTACTGCCAGAAGCTAAGAACTAATAAAACTGGTGAACTGGAATTAGTGATGTGTGAGGAGGACTATGACATAGTGGGAGTAATTGAGACATGGCTGGATGATAGCTCTGACTGGGCAGTTAACGTACAGGGTTACAGTCTTTTTAGAAAGGATCGCCAAAACCAAGGGTCTGCCTTTATGTAAAGTCCTGTCTAAAGCCCACACTCTGGGAAGATATAAGTGAGGGACATGAACATGTGGAGTCACTGTGGGTAGAAATACATGGAGCCAAAGAACAATAATAAAATACTAATAGGAGTTTATTATAAAGCACCTAATATACCAAAATCCACAGAAAATCTACTTCTAAACTAAATAGACGAGGCGGCAAATCATAATGAGGTCGTTATTATGGGGGACTTCAACTACCCAGATATAGACTGGGAAACTGAAACCTGTACATCTCATAAAGGAAACAGGTTCTTGGCAACAAACAAAGACAATTACCTTTCCCAACCGGTTCAGGGACCGACTAGAGGGACAGCCATATTGGACTTAGTATTAATCAATAGACCTGACAGAACAACAGATGTGCAGGTTGGGGGACACCTGGGAAATAGTGACCATAAAATAATAACCTTCCAATAGTCATTGAAAAGAGTGTTTCTTCACCCTTTTTAGTTTGAATACCAAACTTCAAAAAAGCAAAATGTAGCCAACTAAGAGAGGCCATAGGCCTAACTAACTGGGACAAAGTCCTCAAAAATAAAAATACAGCCACAAAATGGGATATTTTTAAAAGCATCCTAATATCTAATTGTGAGAGGTACATACCTTATGGCAATAAAAGGTTAACCCCTTCCCACCCAGCGCCGTACATGTACGGCGCTGCGGGAAGTGACTTCCCGCCCAGCGCTGTAGTACTACGGTGTGCTGATCAGGCGGGTGCAGGAGCTGTGCCCGCCCGATCAGCTGCGGGGGACTGGCTTTGCCCAGTAGCCGGACACCTGCTGTATGTACCAGCATCGGTGAAAACACAGATGCCGATGCATTAACCCTCATTGTGCCGCGGGAGCTGTAAGTGTATTACTGTGCATAATACACTTACAGCCAATGCATTACAATACAGAAGTATTGTAATGGATTGTAAAGGGGATCAGACCCCCAAAAGTAAAAAAAAAAAAGTGTGAAAATAAAGTGAAAAAAGTGTGAAAATAAAGTAAAAAAAAAAAACGTTTCAAGTAAAAAAACAAACAAAAAAATGCCCTTTTCCCAAAATAAAGTTTTAAAAAATTGTAAAAAAAAAGGGATAAAAAAAAGTAGTCATATTAGGTATCGCAGCATCCGTATCGACCGGCTCTATAAAAATATCACATGATCCACCCCGCCAGGTGAACGCAGTAAAGAGAGAAAAAAACTGTGCCAAAACAGCCTTTTTTTGGTCACCTTCCCTCATAAAAAGTTTAATAGCAGGCGATTAAAAAGGCGTATTTACCCCAAAATGGTACCAATCAAACAGTCATCTCGTCTTGCAGAAAATGAGACCCTACCTAAGACAATCGCCCAAAAAATAAAAAAAATATGGCTCTCAGAAAATGGCAACACAACAATTTTTTTTATTCTGTTCAAAAATGCATCTAATGTGTAAAACTTAACAAAAATAAAAATGTTAGACATATTGGGTATCGCCGCGTCCGTAACAACCAGCTCTATAAAAATATCACATGAGATGGCGCCCCAGGTGAATGCTGTAAAAAAAAAAAATTAAAAAACTATGGCAAAACAGGCAATTTTTTTCCTCTTACCTCACAAAAAATGTAATACCACGCGATAAAAAAGTGTATGTACCCCAAAATGGTACCAAACCATCATCTCGTCCCGCAAAAAATGAGACCCTACCTAAGACAAAAAGCCCAAAAAGTAAAAAGATATATGGCTCTCAGAAAATGACAGTACAAAAACAAGATTTCATTCTGTTCAAAAATGCATCTAATGTGTAAAACTTAACAAAAAAAAATGTTAGACATATTGGGTATCACCGCTTCCATAACAATCTGCTCTATAAAAATATCACATTATATTCCCCCTCAGGTGAACGCTGTACAAATTTTTTTTAAAAACTATGACAAAACAGCCCTTTTTTGTCACCTTGCCTCACAAAAAGTGACCAAGCGATCAAACACCAAGCGATCAAAAAGTTTTATGTACCCCAAAATGGTACCAATCAAACCGCCATCTCATTCTGCAAAAAATGAGACCGTACCTAAGACAATCGCCAGAAAATTAAAGAAATAGGGCAGTTAGAAAATGGCAACACAAACAAATTGCAACACAAAAACGAGATTTAATTCTGTTCAAAAATTCATTTACTGTGTAAAACTTAACAAAAGTCAAAATAATAGACATATTGGGTATCGCCATGTCCGTAACAACCTGCTCTATAAAAATATCACATGATTTGCCCCTTCAGGTGAATGCTGTAAAAAAAACTTTAAAAAACTATGTCAAAACAGCTATTTTTTCCACCTTGACTCACAAAAAGTGTAATACCAAGCGATCAAAAGTCTTATGTACCCCAAAATGGTACCAATGAAAACGTCACCTCATCCCGCCAAAAATAAGACCCTATATAAGACAATAACTCAAAAAAATAAAAACCAATGGCACCCGCAAACCAATACATCAAAATCTGTGCTGCAAAATCTATATGGCACTCCTTCCGTTCTGAGTCCTACCATGCGTCCCCATAGCAGTTTACCACCACATATGGGGTGTTTGCGTATTCAGGAGAAAATGAGTAACAAATTATTGGGTGGTTTTCTCCTGTTAACCCTTGTGAAAAATTTGGGTCTAGAGCAACATTTTATTGGAAGAAATTAAACTTTTCATTTTCACAGCCAAGTGTTTCCAAATTCCGTAAAACGCTTAGGGGGTCAAAGTGGTCAGTACACCCCTTAATATATTCTTTGAAGGGTGTAGTTTCCAAAATGGGGTCACTTTTTGAGGGTTTCCACTGTAGGGGTACGTCAGGGTCTCTCAATTACAAAATGGTGCCTAAAAACCATTCAAGCAAAATCTGCTTCCAAAATCTGTATGGCGCTCCTTTTCTTCTGACCACTGCCACGTGCCCATAAAGCAGTTTACCACCACATATGGGGTATTTCTGTAAACTGCAGAATCAGAGAAATGTATATTGAGGTTTAGTTTGCTGTTAACCCTTGCTGTGTTGCAAGAACAAAATGATTAACATGAAAAAACTGCATAAAAAATGAAATTTTGAAATTTCGCCTCCATTTTCCTTTAATTCTTGTGAACACCTAAAGGGTTAACAAAGTTTGTAATGTCAGTTTTAAATAATTTGAGGGGTGTAGTTTCTAAAATGGGGTCATTTATGGGTGGTTTCCATTATGTAAGCCCATCAAAATCACTTTATATCTGAACTGGTGCTTAAAAAAATGGTTTTGAAAATTTTGTTGAAAATTTGAAAAATGGCTTCTAAACTTCTAAGCTTTCTAACATCCTAAATAAGTAAAATGACATTTATAAAATGATGCCAACATAAAGTAGACATATGAGGAATGATGACTGATAACTATTTTATGAGGTATTACTATCTGTCTTAAAAGTAGAGAAATTCAAATTTAGAAAATTGGGAATTTTTCCAAATTTTTTGTAAATTTGGGATTTTTTAAAATATAAAGGAAAAATATATTGACTCAAATTTACCACTGTAATGAAGTACAATGTGTCATGAGAAAACAATCTCAGAATGGCATGGATAAGTTAAAGTGTTCAAAAGTTATTACCACATAAAGTGACACATGTCAGATTAGCAAAAAATGGCCTGGGCAGGAAGGTGAAAACAGGCCCGGGGTTGAACGGGTTAAGAAACAAGAAAAAACCAATGTGGATAAATAGAACTGTAAAGAAAGCAATAAATGACAAAAAGAAAGCATTTAATTCACTAAAACAGGAGGGGAGCGAGGAGGCATTGAAAAACTATAAGGAAAAAATAGAATATATAAAAGACAAATAAAAGCAGCCAAACTAGAGACCGAGAGATTCATCGCCAAAGAGAGTAAAACTAACCCTAAAATGTTCTTCAATTATATAAATGGTAAAAAGTATAAACCTGAAGGTGTCGGCCCCTTACAGAGTAATGAGGGGGAGTTGCAGAGAGTGATGAGGAGAAAGCAAAGCTACTAAATATCTTTTTCTCCACTGTATTCACTGAGGAAAATAAACTGTCAGATGAAATGCAGAATATAAAAGTAAATTCCCCATTAAAAGTACCCTGTCTGACCCAGGAAGAAGTACAATGACGTCTTAAAAGGATTAAAATAGACAAATCGCCAGGACCGGATGGCATACACCCCCGTATCCCAAGAGAATTAAGTAATGTCAAAGCCAGACCCCTATTTCTGATATTTAAGGACTCTATACTGACAGGGAGTGTTCCACAGGATTGGTGCATAGCAAATGTGGTGCCAATATTCAAAAAGGGTCCAAAAACAGAGCCCGGAAACTATAGGCCGGTAAGTTTAACATCTGTCGTGGGTAAACTGTTTGAAGGTTTTCTAAGAGATGCTACAGATGTAGCAGCGCTAGCGATCACAGGAGAATCGCGTGAGCGCAGAACAATATCGTAAGTAGAGTACACATCTGATGATTTGTACACTAATGCTATGCTTTGTATGCTAATGCGTACGAAATTGTATGCTAATGCTACGCATTGTACACTAATGCATACGAATTCACCTAATAAGCGTACTTTTACTGCGAGTGAAAGGAGTGAAAGAGGAGAAGTTGTGATTCATTAGCAATGCTATGTGAAAACAGTGATCGCTAGCGCTGCTACATCTGTATCTTGGAGTACCTCAATGAAAATAAGCAAATAGCTCCATATCAGCATGGCTTCATGAGGAATCGGTCATGTCAAACTAATTTAATCAGTTTCTATGAGGAGGTAAGTTCTAGACTGAACCGCGGCGAATCAATGGATGTCGTATATCTGGACTTCTCCAAACCATTTGACACTGTACCACATAAAAGGTTAGTATATAAAATGAGAATGCTTGGACTGGGAGAGAATGTCTGTATGTGGGTAAGTAACTGGCTCAGTGATAGAAAACAGAGGGTGGTTATTAACGGTACATACTCAGATTGGGTCACTGTCACTAGTGGGGTACCACAGGGGTCAGTATTGGGCCCTATTCTCTTCAATATATTTATTAATGATCTTGTAGAAGGCTTGCACCGTAAAATATCAATTTTTGCAGATGGCACTAAACTGTGTGAAGTAATTAACACAGAAGAGGACAGTACACTGCTACAGATGGATCTGGATAGATTGGAGGCTTGGGCAGAGAAGTGGCAGATGAGGTTTAACACTGAGAAATGTAAAGTTATGCACATGGGAAGGAATAATGCAAGTCACCAGTACATACTAAATTGTAAAACACTGGGTAACACTGACATGGAAAAGGACCTAGGAATTTTAGTAAACAGCAAACTAAGCTGCAGAAACCAGTGTCAGACAGCTGCTGCCAAGGCCAATAAGATAATGGGTTGCCTCAAAAGGGGTATAGATGCCCATGATGAGAACATAGTCCTGCCACTTTACAAATCACTAGTTAGACCACACATGGAATACTGTGTACAGTTCTGGGCTCCTGTGAACAAGGCAGACATAGCAGAGCTGGAGAGGGTTCAGAGGAGGGCAACTAAAGTAACTAACTGGAATGGGTGGACTACAGTACCCAGAAAGATTATCAAAATTAGGGTTATTTACTTTAGAAAAAAGATGACTGAGGAGAGATTTAATAACTATGTATAAATATATCAGGGGTCAGTACAGAGATCTCTCCCATGATCTATTTATCCCCAGGACTGTTACTGTGACGAGGGGACATCCTCTGCGCCTGGAGGAAAGAAGGTTTGTACACAAACATAGAAGAGGATTCTTTACGATAAGAGCAGTAAGACTATGGAACTCTCTGCCTGAGGAGGTGGTGATGGTAAGTTCACTAAAAGAGTTCAAGAGGGGCCTGGATGTATTTCTGGAGTGTAATAATATTACAGGTTACAATATTACTAGAGATGGGTCGTTGATCCAGGGAGTTATTCTGATTGCCTGATTGGAGTCGGGAAGGAATTTTTTTCCCTAAAGTGGGGAAAATTGGCTTCTACCTCACGGGTTTTTTGCCTTCCTCTGGATCAATTTGTAGGATAACAGGCCTCTTAAACTATGTTACTATGTTACTTGTTCTCAGAATCAAGTTGAATGTATTTTCTTTTTGCATAAAAAACTCATTGTAAAAGAATAAAGTAAAAAAAGGTTTCTACATGCTAGAAAAAGAATGTGGATAAGCTAGTAATTACCCGATTTATCTACACCACCAGTCCTCCTACCAAAACAGAGCATGACTTGGACAAGCAACTCGATTCAACTGGCTAGACATGATGAGCAACTCAGAGTTGATAGGTTGATTGTCAAGAATGAACTTGACAATCCTGTAGCTACATGGCAATTATAAGGAATTTCAGTTGACCATTGATTTAACTCATGTGGGCAGTTCCCCTGACTATTGTTATCTTTGCTTGCTAACAATATTGGAATACAGAATAATGAGGTCCTAAAACACATAGGTCTAATACATGTGAAAGTAAAAACATAAAAGAGAAACATTATCTAATATCTTATAGAAAGAACCATTTCCCAAGAGATAAGAAACATCTACCGTAAATTTACCATGTAAGTAAGGCACAGTTATGATATTTCAAAAGTGCCAAAACTGCCAAAGGATGAGGTGACGGTTTGATTGGTACTATTTTGGTCTATATTGGACTTTTTTGATTGCTTGGCATTACGCTTTTTTTTTATCTAAGGTGACAAAAAGTTTTTTTGGCACAGTTTTTAGTTATTTATTTATTTTTAATGGCATTCACCTTAGGCGGTAGATCATGTGACTTTTTTATAGAGCATATCGTTACGGAAACTGATACTGAATATGTCTATTATTTTAATTTTATTTCAGTTTTACACAATAAAAGCTTTTTTGAAAAAAATCATGTTTTTGTGTCTCCATTTTCTGAAAGCCATATTTTTTAACATTTTTTGGATGATTGTCTTATGTAGAGGCTCATTTTTTGCGGGATAAGGTGACGGTTTCATTGGTAATAATTTTGGGCACATATGACTTTTTTGATTACTTTTTATTCCATTTTTTGGGAAGTGACGTAGGCAAAATTGCAATTCCATCATAGTTTTTCTTTTTTTTTAATGGCGTTCACCTTGCCGTAAAATTAACAATCTTTTTATAGATCAGGTCGTTATGGACGAGGTGATACCATACATGTGTAGTGTTTTTTATTTTTAACATTTTTAACCAATTATAAATGTGCCGATATAGGAAGAAGTTAGATTTTTTTTTACTTTTTTCACTTTTTTTTTTACACTTTTTGGACCCAGACCCACTTGGTTCTTTAACACTGTATAGGGTACTGCAGTGTATTTTCATGTACACTAAGCCTGATCAGGCTCAGATATACCATGGCAAGCTGGATGCCTGTGATGGTGCCAGGATGCCATGGTAACCATCGGGACACTGCCACAGCAGCGCAACAGCCAAATGGGGGAGGGAACTCCCTCCCTCTGTTAATCCTTCAACCATCAGGATGCTTGTAAACATTCGTGACTGTGGGCATCAAAACCTTTGGCTGGCTATTTAATCCTCTGATTGGCTAGTTTGTATAGACTAGCCAATCAGAGCGATCAATAACCTGGGACCGCCCTCATTGGTCCGGGGTAGGTTAGCTGAGATTCCTAGCTTTGTGTAACATACGAGATCTCAGCACTGTCACCATGTCTGCAGACATGGTGACAGGTTGCTGCCATGACAAACCTATACGTCATGGTGGCTTAATGCAATGCAGTCAATGACGTACAGGTACGTCATAGCGGCTTAATGAGTTTTAGACCTAAAAATGACATGATCATAAAAGGTGGAGATTAATAATGGTCAATGGCCAATATTGGGAATAAAACCCATTCACCAAATATTCAAGCAGACAAACTGACAGTGATGTATAAATTGCCCTTTGAGGTACTTAAAAAATGTTGAACACATCTCTTCTGACATCTCCATAGGCATGCACTTGTGGTCACGCATAAATGTGTCCTAAACAGGGAGATGGGAGAAGGCCACTGCCAGACTCTTATAATGGCAGATTTCCTGAAAAGTTGAAATTCAGCTACGCTGACATATGCCATTGGGGTAGAGTTCAGAGGCCACTCAACAAAACAAATTCAGGTAATGTTTATCAGAGGTTTAGGGTACATGCACATGACTGTATGCATTTTGTGGTCTGTGTGACGCCTGTGTTTCATCCATTTTTTTTTAGCGAACCCATTCTAACAATACCTATTCTTGTCAACAAAACGGAACTGCGGAACGGCAAACTGATGCACATTTTTTGCGGCCTTGTTGAAATGAATTGCTCCGCATCCAATACGCAAAAAAATTGGATTGGATGTGGACCAAAAATACAGTCGTGGTAACGGGGGCCTTATGGTCAACTGTGCAAGATCTCGACAACACTTTGTTTGATTTCACCCAAGTTCAGTGTTGTCATACAGATATAGTGTGGTTACAAATCACTTCAAAGTTCCCAAACTAATTGACTAGTACTTATATATAAACACAAGAACCATATTGTATTAGTTCAAAGGCACAAAACTGATGCAGCCTTACAAGGGTTTCAGACATCTAGTCTGACAGTCTAATCTGGCCAAGATATATAATAATCTTTTTTTATTTCCAAAAATCAAAGTCAGCAACATCAATAAGTAAATTTGAGAGTGAACTAAAAATATTTTCTGATAAATACATTGGGGCACATTTATTAATAAAGCCCTATAGCTGGCGGTGGGTCTGCCGAACTTCTGAAGAGACACAGGCCTTTCCATAACTTTGGCACCTCCAGTGCCAGTTCTAAATGTAAGACAGTTTCTTTGCAGTCTTACATTTAGACCATTTTCTACACCATCTTTGCCTCAAATATGCCTAGTATAGGTGAACTTCAGTATAGTAAATGACCCCCATTGTAAGTAAACTTCATCACCATTCAGCACTAGGTGCAATGAACCAGAAGAGAATCACTCTAAATTCAATTTCAGAATAAAAGTAAATAATGGTGAGAGCATCACTGTCTTGCCGGTCACTGACATGTTTTCAGCAAATATTTTTATTGATCTACTAGATTTATATTTAGCAGGTGTATAACCTGCTGTCTAGTCACTGGTCTGACTATACTGAAATGAACATAAGAGACCTTCATACTTTTCAGTATATACAAACTGTAGATGTTCTGGGTTACAACATTTTATCTTGACTGATTACAAAGATTATGATATATTCATTAGCATTTAGTTTAAAGGGATTTCCCACATATAAAACATTTATCACTAATTCAATTATCCTGTTGTTCCTCACCAACACTAAACTAGTGGGGAGAAGTTTGTATGAAGAAGCAAACAATGAGCTGTTTTCGTAATTCTCCTAGTATGCATGGATCAATAACATGAAGGCTGAACTGTTGTTCTATACAAACTCCCCCTCACCGCAGATATGCCGGTGAGAAGGAACGGAAAGCTTGGGTCCCACCATACTAGTGATCAGGGGGTGTCTCATCTAACAGTTATTGACTGTTAATGAATGATATTCACCTGGCTGTATTTTCAAATTTAGGAAAAAGGAGAATAATGACAATAAATTCTAAGGTCCACATTGTATGACCAACATTGTACAATAACTATCTAGAAGTCTGAGCTTTAACAATGACTTGATGCTAAGGTCACACAGGTGACTTCCTTTTCCCTCATCAAGTTAGTTTATATACTATGACAAACCACCATAGTAAAAGTGTAGAATTGCACAAAATGTGCAACCAGAAGTAACTCTTGGCAGCTATACCTTTTATTTTTATTATACTTATCTGAACATATAAAACACACAGCAGAAGATGACAATTTATTTACATAGTGTCTCATATATACATTTTTCCCTACTGTTCTTTTTACCCATAATGACAAATAGATCTGAACTGAAGGAACAAGGACATTTTTTACTTCAGGAGCTCCAGAAGGCTGAGGTCCTTAGTGGACCTAAATCAATAGCAAATACATAAAAAGCAAAAAGGTCTACTGTCATTTTTGCTAATAAAAAGACAGCCCTAAAAGGCAGCACAGCTCCAAAAAAGCAGACAATTGTAGGGTGTTTTACAGGGTAGTACAGTGGAAACATTGAAGAGTGGTAGGCTATACGTAGCCTTGATTTAGGCACAACACACTAAAAGCATATAGACAACAATAGTGCAGCTTCTTTTAAATTCTAGCCTTGTAAAGGAAGTAAGTAACCAATCACACAATGTACTTTTCATAAAAATAGAAAATATGGTACACAGAAACAAGTAGCATCAAGGTTGGGCTGAATTCACACGTCAGTTATTTGGTTACTTTTTTTTTTTTTCCATCGGTTATTGTGAGCCAAAACCAGGTGCAAGTAAAAAACACAGAACAGGAGCAAACCTTACCATTATACTTTATCTCTGATTATGATTCACTACGGGTTTTGGCTCACAATAACTGATAGAAATAACTGATCAAATAACTTAAGTGTGAACTCAGCCTCGCTGCATATTTGACGAAGTACTATCTTTCTTATGTATTCCACAATCCTTTGTGAAATAGTAGTGTCTCATGTATCTTTTGCACTTGCACCACCTGAAACACAAGAGCACATTTTCTATCTCCTCATTCAAATAAAAAAGATGGATCCATGGAATGGGTTATCTGAGATCGGACAAAATCTAGCCAATGGCAGTAAATGTTATAGAAAACCAAAAGAACCGTTACTTACCAGGTAATTCCCCTCATCCTCCCCATTAGGCTTTGCTGCAGCAAATACGTCACATTGACATCACAAGATCAATTTAGTCAGTCACGTGTTGTCGACGTGATGCCATTGCTGGAAATGAGGCGGAATTAACAGGTAAGTAAAGGGTCTTTCTTTTTTTTCTTTACATTATTACCCCTGGTATTCTTTTTTTTTTTTAGAGACACTTTATTCGATTTTTAGAAATTTTTACAAACAGTATGGACTAACAAAGTCCCCGTATTAAATAATAAAAACAATACAAAAGAAAGTAGCTTCTGAGTTGTCTTACATTTAGACCATTTTCTACGCCTAAGGCCGGTTTCACACGAACGTTGTGTTTTGCGGTCCGCAAATTGCGGATCCGCAAAAAAAAGGATGCCGTCCATATGGCATCCCATTTTTTTGCGGATCCATTGTAGCAATGCCTATCCTTGTCCGTTTTGCGGACAAGAATAGGACAGGTTCTATCTTTTTTGCGGGGCTACGGAATGGGCATACGGGTGCAGACAGCACACCGTATGCTCTCAGTATTTTTTGCGGACCCATAGAAATGAATGGGTCCGCATTTTTCATGTGAAAAATGCGGATCGGAGCCCGCAAAAAATACTGTCGTGTGAAAGGGGCCTAAAACAGGTGTAGAAAATGGTAAATGAGATGGGTCTCCTGGCCCATCTCCTATCTGACCACACCACACCCACATTTTTAGACCTGGCGTATCGCCACCATCTGCGCCTGAAATACGCCTAATTTAGGCCTATTTCAGTATAATAAAATTTTTTTCTAAAATGCTGTAAAACTGAAAATATAAGCATATTTGGTATTGCCGCTTACATAACAACCAACTCTAGAAAAATATCTCATGATTTACCCCATCAGGGGTAGAAAAAGAAATACAAATTACACCAAAACTGCTTTTTTTGTCACCTTGCCTCCTAAAAAAACATAATATCAAGCTTAAATGCATGCTTGCATATGCCTCCTTTTATTTTATTTTTTACATACCTCATCTGTTGGGCCCAAACATAATGTGAAGAGGGCCTTATGCCACATCAGTCCTTTCTCCCCCTCCTGTTTCACCCCTCAGTAGTTTCACTACTGATGTTGAGAATTCTGTGAATAATTAGTAGATTCTGACTACAAACAGTCTCTGTAGTCAGGCTCAGCAGAAGCTAGACTTAGGTTCCCCAGGACACAGCTTGTTCTCACTCATGATTGATCCTGCAGAGCAGGCTGCAGTGGCACAGAAGAACCTTCTCAGCAGTAGTTAGAAAGAGAGGAGAAGACATCATATCACAGAGTAACGAGAGGTGGTATGAAGAAGTGTGCTACCTCAGTGAAGGAGAGAACACACAGCAGGGGAGATAGAAAGTGTATTACTTGTCACAATGAAGTTTATTATAATGAGATATCAATCACACAGTGGGAGCTGTGATTCTGAATTTTTCCGATGAGCCATCATGTAAAAGGTAGAAGCCATGGCAATATGAGAAAATCCAGATTGCAAAAAAAGAAAAGAAAAAAGTAATACATCTTTTAAAGGTCCAAGTAATGTGCAGTATAATCTGTCTAAAAATAACATATTTTAGTGTAAAGCTGAATGCTCGCTTTATGACCTGGATACAAAGCAAAAATGAGCCATATTCTCTTTGGAGGGACCACAGTATCTTGATCTGCCCAGGAATACGTGAAATGAAGCCTCCTACCATAAAGGAAGTCCAGTCCAGAAACGAACCTTATTTTAGAACATAATGCAATGTTCAAGGGACCTTACTACAAAATTGTATGTCTTTTGTATAGCTTCCTGTTGTTTTCTCTAGGACTCCTAGGCAATTCAATATTTTCTCAGAGCCCTAAAGGACCCATTCACACAATGTTTTTTGGCCCTGTTTTTCATGCATTTTCCACACTAAATCGGTGCCAAAAAATGCCTCTATAGAACTCCCACTTGCTTTTTTTTTTTTCCCCACGCTGAAAAAAACAGCACGGAAAAAAGAAGCAGCATGCTTTATCTTGGTGTGGAACACTGATTCTCCCATTGAAATGAATGGGAAGTTGGAGAAATGCATCTAAAAGGGAAGAAAATATATTGTATTCTATTTCCGTGTTTCTGTAAGAAGTATACAATCTTGTGCATGAAGGGGCATGAGACCATATTAACATTAGGGCTATGTGATCCAATCAGCTCTTCTTTCCCCTAGGCCGTATGCCTGTCTGTTCACACTTGGATGTCCCGCCATTCGTCTGGACCGGATTGTTTCTGACCCTAATTTGGAATAGGCAGATAGGGTTGTATAAGGCCAGAATGATGCTCTGAGATTACGGCCTATATGTGATTTATCATTTGAGTTCAGCAATTGTGTAATAAGTTTTATTCTCTTATTTTCTATGTGGTCTTGCCACTATCACATATGGCCCCATTAGTATCTCACATGCGCTCGTGATACACATTAACGCTGCTGCTATGAGGCCCTACCCTTACCTAGTATGGCCATATTAGTGCATGGGCAGATGTACCCGTGATACCTCTCCGTCTGCTTCATATGATGGTTACTGAACTGCTGGGACATGCGCAGTTGCGCTCCCTGAACACTGCTTTCCACATGGTGTTTCCATGTTGGTTCTTTCTATTACAATTAGATGGTGAGTGGTCCAACTGTTTTTCCATGGCCCCTAATATGATGATGTGCATATTTTTACCATACTTTATACATATATCTGCACTTTTGTCATATATATGAGTAATTGATGTCACTTTGATGTGTTTTATATATACTATGAATTGCACATTCATTTTTTATCTATTTATTGTAGTTTTATATTGTTCAATCACTAATTATTGTTCGACTAATCACTGTGCACCTCTATGTATTTATAGCTACACTTGCCATTATTATGTTATCACTGAAACTGAAACTGAGAAAGGTCCCGGTGATAGGACTGAAACGTTGCGTTTTTTTGCACATGGGTTAATAAATCCTACCTTTATCATCATCATTACTTGAGTGCTGCAGAAATTCTTTGTGGATATTAGACTTTCTGGGTCAACTTTCTTCTGACACCTGTTTTTTTTTTTATTAGAGGGCTGCTTCTTTTGTATATACTGTATATATAGGACTAGATCAATTACTATTTCTCCACATAAGATGCAAATCTAGACAAAGTGTATTAGGAGTTATTGTATAGGCTCTTTTACACAGGCCAATGATCAAGCCAATTATTGGGAGCAAACAATGTTCACTCCTAATAATTGCCCTGTGGAAATGTGCCACGATCATCACCCAGTATAAAATAAGATGTGCTGCTGAAAAACAATGAATTTGTATGGGGATGGACAATTGCAGAAGTGATCATTCATTCCCATACAGAGTGGATGATTGCTGCATGTAAATGGGCCGTAAGTGAAAGGAGACCAAGCAGAAGAAATCTATTAAAGGGGTTCTCCAGGAATTAAAAAAATGAAAATACCTAAATTTTGTTTTATTATAAATATATTCCCAATTACCTTTGATTAGTTATAATGGCAATCATTAGGAGAAACAAAATGGCCGCCATCCTATTAGTACACACAAAACCTGTCCTAATCACACAAGACAAGTTACTTCAGAGCACTGAGCCAAAGCGCTGCCTCATCCTCCTCTCCTACTTGTAAGTTATTATGATCCTGAATACAGATAATAAGACCTTAAGCTGAATCTCTGTAGGAATGGAGTTGATGAGGACACATGAAGTACAGAGAGGACGGAAAGGACAGACTATGGTAATGTGAGGTTATGGTTATGGAGACTGCATACAAGAGCTGCGGCTCATTAGCCACATTCCCACCCCCTCTCTGTACTTCATGTCTCCTATTAAACTGTATTCTTGATTATAATCCCTGACCAGCAGAGCAGATGAGGATGAGGTAGCTCTCTGGCTCAGTGTTGTGAAGTAATTTGTCCTCCTGTATGATTAGGACAGGTTTTGTATGTACTAGTAGGAGAACGGTCCCCTGATGATTGCTCCCTAGACAAAATGAGCCATTATAACTAATGAAAGGTATTTGGGAATATATTTATAATAAAGTAGTATTTAAGTATTTTCATTTTCTTAATTCCTGGAGAACCTCTTTAATGTTTTTTAGTGTACCTTTCAATGTCCATTCAAGTCTATGGAAGCACCATAATTATTCAGTTTCAAAATCTCTGGAAATGTAAAGATGTCTCAGGCCTCTTTCACACCAGCGCCAGCACGGATCCGGCGGGTGAAGGGTGCCGCCGGATCCGTGCTGCTGCTTGAACACATGTGGGGCCGGAGCAGCGCATACACATACACACACAGACACATAAACATACACATACACAGATACTTACCTGTTCCAGCTCCGGACCTGACCAGCGACGAGGAGGACGGCGCGCACAAGGATAAGTTTAGCCACAGCACCACCTGCTGGAGGGAGGGGAAATTGCAGGGAGACGGATCCGTTTACCATTGTGTCACACCAAACGGATCCATCCCCATTGACTTGCATTGGGGGTCATGACGGATCCGTCTTGGTGCGGATGCCCAGACCGGAGAGCAAACCGCACCATGTTGCGGTTTGCTTTCCGGTCTGGAGACCGGTAGGCTTCTAGGAGCATTCCGTTGTCTTCAGTTCAGTTTTGTCCCCATTGACAATGAATGGGGACAACACTGAAGCGTTTTATTCCGGTATTGAGCCCCTATGACGGAGCTCAATACCGGAATATTAAAATGCAAGTGTGAAAGTAGCCTAAGCTAAATCAAAGTAACCTCTTCACTCTAACAATCATTAAGTGTCTCAGTTCATGCCACCAGTGAAACGTTTTTCTCTATTATGTGAAAAGCTTATCAAAAACAAAGGTGCACTTTATTATGGTGGTTTCACAAAGTCAAACCCTGTCCATATGTTCTGTTAGGGCATATGGTCATAGAGGGTGTCTCCTGCTCATGACCCCCTTTATGACCCAAAACAAAGCCGCTGGGAAAAAGTCTACCCCGACAAACCCTGCCATTCATGCATTACATGGTGGATCATTCATTTAAATGGCTTGGATGCACAGGAAGTCACATTCATGGGGGAAGAAGGGAGCATGGGATGCATGGATGGTCACATTCCTGGGAGGAGAACATAAGCAGCCACATTCTAAAAAAACTGGCTGTGGTATGTAAGAGCATGGGCACAACAATAGGCACATTACTTGGGGGTAGGGGGATGAGCAAGAGCTACATGGCTGGCGCATTCACTCCAATATATACACTTAATTCTATGGCTCATAGCCTTTATAATGTTTATGTCTTTAAGGGCATGATAAACTCACGTTCCCATAATAACTGCAGTTTGCAAGCAACTATCTAAGCTTTTGTACATATTAGTGCTTTATGGTGGGGGTTTAATATGTTTCTATTATATCGAGCATGAGCATAATTATTTCATGGTTTTGCCATTAGTCTTTTTTATTTGACACTATTGCAAAGAATATATACCCCTGTGGCACTCAGAATGACCCCCCACCCCCCATATCTAGACACTTTTTTAAAAAAAACTAACATGTGAACTGAACAAATGTTTTTCACGTGTGCTGTCCATGTGCAGACCATTGTGTACGTGGATTGCACTCATAGGGCCATATTTAGAGCTCAATCTGCCCTAGGAACTGAGCCTGACTACTCCCCATTAAAGGCACATTTATACTTACTCAACTCTGAGCGCGGAATAACCCTTGTATGCCAAGCCTCGGGGTGGCCAGAGTTACGAAACCAGCTAAGCGGACTGTGGAATGCTGACTACCAAAGAAGTGAATGGGAGGCACTGGAAGCAGCATAGCACAGTGAGCTGCACTGTTTCAGTAGCTTTCAAGTTATGAAAACTATATAGCTTGCTATGCTATTCTGTTTCCAAAGCTACCATTCACTTCTATGGGAGTTACAGAAATGGTGTACCACAGTCCACTTGGCTATTTCCTCAACAGCAGCCACCCCTGGATGTAGCATATAAGGGTTATTCGGATCTCAGCCATGTGTAAAGCAACCTTGTTAGACATTGGGGGAGATTTATCAAAGTTGTCGCAAAGGAAAACAGGTTTAGTTGCCCATAGCAACCAGATTCCACATTTTACTTTCTAAAGGAACTCTGAAAAATGAAGTTTTCCCTTTCACATGTTTTGATAAATCTCCCCCAATGTCTACCAACTGTCAGCCACAATGCCCACATTTTACCAGCCACTATAAGGCTACTTTCACTCTGGCGTTAAGCCTTCCTGGCAGACTATTCCGGCGGGGGAAAAGCCTGCCGTATCCGTATTATTGTTTGCAGAAGTGTACTATAATGGGGAGTGGCCGGAGATCCGGCTGCAGCACGGCAAACAAGACGCAAGTGTGACAGTAGCCCAACCCCAGTGTCCACCACACATTTGCCTTCAAATACTTCCAACTTGCAGCATGCACTATGCTTGTCCATATTACAAACCAGACTCATCCATGGATGTAAATTGGAACAACCATGTTCAATCTTCTAAATGGAAGAATATCTGTATGCAAAAATGTTCCCTGTTCTCCAAAAATATTGCTTTAAATTTTAAACAAGCTTTACTAGAATTTTATTAATATTCTTCTTTTAAGGTCACAGCTATTTGCTACCACAACTTTATGATAGCAGAGGATGTACGAACCCATATGCAGAGTTATTGAAACCTATTTAAGAGAGTTCTGCACTGTTCAGCCAAGCATCAAAATGACCCAATCTGTGCAAACTAACAAATCATTAAAACAAATCAATTTGCATATTGATTCAGTGAAAGAACGCAATTAGATCAGCTGGTTGGTTTCTTAAACTGTCCAACTGCCTTTTGTGTAAGGATAATTAGGTTAGATGCCCAGCTTGTAGTCCGATTGGGTCTCAACAGAAAATCAAAAGGGCCCTTTAAATGGGCAGAGAATCGCATAGATCATCGCTTACAAGATTTCATTGTAACATGATGATCTGGTGGTGCTCGTTCATTGGGCAATTAGATTGCTTATGCGAACACAAAGCACGATCTGCTGCCACAAAACAATGACTCATGATGGGGAAGAGCAATGGCATTAGTGATCGCTCCTCCCCATCCCTGGAGGAGATCGCTGCATGTTAAAGCAGCAGTTTCCCCTACCTGCAAGCAGCAGATTGTTGGGAAGGAACGCTTCCATTTGGACAATCTGCTGTAATATCATCCTTAAAGGGATTCTGTCACCAGTTTTTTCGGTATGAATCAGGCTGACATTAGAGATGTGCTAATGTCACCTGATTCCAAA
Organism: Rhinella marina; assembly: GCA_900303285.1. Classification (NCBI taxonomy): domain Eukaryota; kingdom Metazoa; phylum Chordata; class Amphibia; order Anura; family Bufonidae; genus Rhinella; species Rhinella marina. The sequence continues at coordinate 368,248 of ONZH01002540.1, forward strand.
TATGTATCTGTTTTATTTACTGGTGCCCCCATTTTTATATAAAATGAACTTTTATTTTATGCTAATAAGGCCTCTAGGTGCAAGGGGTGTTACCCCTGCTCCTAGAGGCTCTGTTGATTGACAGGCCCAGGCAAGGAAGAAACACTCCATTCACCATAGCTTGCAAGGACCTTCAATGATGTCATGACCATGTGATCAGTCACATGGTTAGGATCACACAAACAGCCTGTCTCCTCCTAAACCATGTGACTGATCACATGGTCATGACATCATTGAAGGTCCTTGCAAGCTATGGTGAATGGAGTGTTTCTTCTCTGCCTGTTCCTGTCAATCAACAGAGCCTCTAGGAGCAGGGGTAACGCCCCTTGCACCTAGAGGCCTTATTAGCATAAAATAAAAGTTCATTTTATATAAAAAATGGGGGCACCAGTAAATAAAACAGATATATATTTGGAATCAGGTGACATTAGCACATCTCTAATGTCACCCTGATTCATACCGAAAAAACTGGTGACAGAAACCCTTTAAAGAAGAACTCCCGCAAAAATTTATATTCTCTGACCTGTTAGAAAGGTGCATGATATAATCTATAGTGAATGTCATCTTCTTATCAGAGAATGTAATTGTGAGAAATAACATCTCTTCTTATTGTACCTGTGTCATGTGACCAACTCCCTGACCTCCAACTGACCCAGGACAGGAAGCCAGTCACTGCTCTATTCATTCCTATGAGACTGAAAGTGAGGCTCCCATAGGAATGCAGAGAATTAGACTTCCTGTCCACACATAAGTCTCTGTGTGAGTTGGTGGGTCTAATTCCCAGTCACATGACACAGATAAGAAACTTCAGGATTATATAAGTCAAAAATACAGACACTGGTAAGATAATGACATTCACTACAGATTACATCATGTACATTTCTAGAAGGACATGGAATAAAAATTTTTGCAGGAGTTCTTCTTTAAGGCTGGGATTACACAGAACAATATGGACTATGATCAGACAAATATACAGACAATTCCTTATTGCTGTTGTAAAATGAGAAGAAATACAAAAAATCATAAGCCCCAATGAAGATTTTATGCAATTAACTCTTTTGTACATTAGTCATATAATTGTGTCATAGAAAAGCTGTAGGATAGGCTTTTAAAGTAAGATTGGCAGGGGACTGACTCCAGGCACCCCCAATTATCATCTGTTTGAAGGAGTCGCAAAGTTCTGGTGCACACTGGGGCCTGCTCATTACCAGGCATAGTGTTCCACCTTCTACAGAAGATGGGTCCGGTAATGCACAAAACTCTGTCCCATTCATTTGAAAGGGACAAAGCTGTAGTGTGCTGCAATATCAAGCATAATCTCTACATAATGTATGGCAATGTGCCTGGTAAACAATGAAGAGGCCACAGTCTTCACCAGCAGGGGCATACATGACATTTCTGGCACCCCAAGCAAAGTTATGTATGGGGGCACTAATCAGGACAGCCAGCCAGGCAGCAGTTCCCTGTCTGTCCACAACTGTATGAGAGTCCTTAGGATGCAGATACAGTTGGAAGTTGTGGCCACAGACAATTCTCGTTTTTCTGCTGCCTGATATGAAAATTGAAATGGGACCCCGCCTCAATCCAACCACCCCCAACCCCAGCACTACTGCTAACGGCATATAAGAATTTGAATTGGAGAACACATACAGCACTGCATACCTCTTACATCCAGTGATGTATCCTCTGATGTAGACGGTCTCTTTCCTCATCTTCTCTATTCGGACCAGACTTCGACGAATAATTATTTCAGCCACGTCTCATCTCTGCAGAATTTCCCACACAGACATCTTAGATTCCTCACTTTTTCATCAAACTAACTCACCTGGCCCTCCTGGTGCTCCAACAGTGTTATACTGCTGTTAACCCCAATACTGTGCTCCCCAATGCCCCTAAATACTATACTTACAACAGTGCCATACATATAGTCCCCAAAGTGGTCCCAGAAGTCCCAACAATAGTAATAATAATAGTGCCCCCTACAGTCCCCTTAATAGTAATAATGCTTCCCAAGAGTGCCCTATTAGTAGCAATGCCCTCTATATTGTACCCAATAATACTACTTCCACAGTACCCCCAGTATTAATAATACACCCACAGTATTAATAATGCAATTATAATGCCACATTGTAGAGCCCCCGGTATTTATAATGTTCCCTCTGTAGTGCCCACAGTATTTATAATGTCCTTAGTAGTGCCACTACAATTTTATGCCTCCAGTATTTATAATTGCTCCATGTAATGCCCCCAGTATTTATAATTGCCCCAGTATGGGTAATGTCACCCAGCAGTGCCCCTGTATCTATAACTCCCCTGTACTATCTCCTGTACAGCCCCATATATTATTATAAAATCTCCTAGCAGTGCTCCATATTTATAATTCCCCCCTCTGTACTGCCCCCAGTAGTGTCCCTGTATTTATAGTGTCCCCCAGCTATGCCCTCTGTAATTATAATTCCCCCCTCTGTACTTTTCCCAGTAGCGCCCCCTGTATTATTATAATGTTTCCCAGCAGTTCCCTCTGTATTATCATAATGTCCCCCAGAAGTGCCCCCTTTATTATTATAATGTCCCCCAGCAGTTCCCCCTGTATTATTATGTCCCCCAGCAGTTCCCCCTGTATTATTATAATGTCCCACATGCAATGTCTCTGTATTATTATAATATCCCCCAGCAGAAGTTATTATAATGCCCTCACAGTGCTGGGAAAGGAACAAAAAATGTTTTCCATCTGTGAGAAATATATTAGACATTTCTTTTTAGTGATAATCGTTATTGCTATTAGCACAGGGTGTAACAGGAATCACCAGAGAAGAGGTCTGTATATTTGATTCTATAAATCAGGTATAGACAGGATAGGGATAGTGTAAAATGTAAACGTTATTAATAATTGCGTGTTTGTGGTATGTTTGGGTTAACTCAGTCAGCAGTGTGATCCAGACGCAGGTAAATGTCTGGGTCATGGCGTTGATAGCCTTATTAGGAGCAGAGGGGTGATTAGATGAGCACTCCTTTTCTGCAAAACAAAGACCCCCAAATGTGAAAATTAGAGCGCAAGTATGCTGTCTGATTGATGGGGGAATGGGGATTGATACCATGCACAGAAGTCCATGTTATCCTCCCCTTGACATGTACAGTTTAACAGTGAGAGACTAGCTATGTCCTAAGCCTGTCAGCACTTCTTGCGCTCACCTCCCCTTCTTTCCTCAGCTGGCTTACATGTCAGCCAGCTGAAAGGGCGAGCTGCTTTCTGCTACCATATCTCAGGCTGTTTAACAGCCAAATTCAAGAGCAAAATTCAAAGCTCTATCCACCATATATTGCAAATGAAAGCAAGGAAAGGGTGAAACAGCTGATTGGTGTGGGTACTGGGGCTTGGATCCCATTAATCTGATATTGTTAGCCTACCATAAGGATAGGCTATGAACACTGACCCCTTCCTGATCCTGCAATTTTCCGTTTTTGTTCTTATGGCAGTGGGTGTTTAATCACTGTGTCAACCAACTGGTTTGACTTTGGGCCTAAAGGCAATATCCTGGCAGTCCCCTGGTATTCACCCTTTAACCCCTGTATTGGAATTTGGATTTTGCAGGGAAGCCACCAGGCCGCTACCTCTTAGAGCAGCCCCGGTGTGGCTGACAGCTGACCCGCATGAGTCAGATACACTGGTGTGGGACACCAAGGGAACAAGCACAACTTGTAGTATCAGGACAAGGTGAGGGCAGGCAGAGTTCATGCTAATATGTGAGACCGAGCAAGCAGCAGAGAGTCACAATGGTAAACAGGCACAGGTTGGATCAGGCAGTGGAGGGTCAGAATCCAGTAAGCAGTCAGAGGTCGTTACACAGGCAGACAACAGGAATAAACACCTTAGCAAGAAACTAGCAAGCTTGGAAACTAATTACTCAGGCAAGAGTGTAAGAAACATCACAGCATACAGTTAGGGCCAGAAATATTTGGACAGTGACACAAGTTTTGTTATTTTAGCTGTTTACTAAAACAAGTTCAGAAATACAAATATATATATAATATGGGCTGAAAGTGCACACTCCCAGCTGCAATATGAGAGTTTCCACATCCAAATCGGAGAAAGGGTTTAGGAATCATAGCTCTGTAATGCATAGCCTCCTCTTTTTCAAGGGACCAAAAGTAATTGGACAATGGACTCTAAGGGCTGCAATTAACTCTGAAGGCGTCTCCCTCGTAAACCTGTAATCAATGAAGTAGTTAAAAGGTCTGGGGTTGATTCCAGGTGTATGGTTTTGCATTTGGAAGCTGTTGCTGTGACCAGACAACATGCGGTCAAAGGAACTCTCAATTGAGGTGAAGCAGAACATCCTGAGGCTGAAAAAAAAGAAAAAATCCATCAGAGAGACAGCAGACATGCTTGGAGTAGCAAAATCAACAGTCGGGTACATTCTGAGAAAAAAGGAATTGACTGGTGAGCTTGGGAACTCAAAAAAGGCCTGGGCGTCCACGGATGACAACAGTGATGGATGATCGCCGCATACTTTCTTTGGTGAACGAGAACCCGTTCACAACATCAACTGAAGTCCAGAACACTCTCAGTGAAGTAGGTGTATCTGTCTCTAAGTCAACAGTAAAGAGAAGACTCCATGAAAGTAAATACAAAGGGTTCACATCTAGATGCAAACCATTCATCAATTCCAAAAATAGACAGGCCAGAGTTAAATTTGCTGAAAAACACCTCAAGAAGCCAGCTCAGTTCTGGAAAAGTATTCTATGGACAGATGAGACAAAGATCAACCTGTACCAGAATGATGGGAAGAAAAAAAGTTTGGAGAAGAAAGGGAACGGCACATGATCCAAGGCACACCACATCCTCTGTAAAACATGGTGGAGGCAACGTGATGGCATGGGCATGCATGGCTTTCAATGGCACTGGGTCACTTGTGTTTATTGATGACATAACAGCAGACAAGAGTAGCCGGATGAATTCTGAAGTGTACCAGGATATACTTTCAGCCCAGATTCAGCCAAATGCTGCCAAGTTGATCGGACGGCGCTTCATAGTACAGATGGACAATGACCCCAAGCATACAGCCAAAGCTACCCAGGAGTTCATGAGTGCAAAAAAGTGGAACATTCTGCAATGGCCAAGTCAATCACCAGATCTTAACCCAATTGAGCATGCATTTCACTTGCTCAAATCCAGACTTAAGACGGAAAGACCCACAACAAGCAAGACCTGAAGGCTGCGGCTGTAAAGGCCTGGCAAAGCATTAAGAAGGAGGAAACCCAGCGTTTGGTGATGTCCATGGGTTCCAGACTTAAGGCAGTGATTGCCTCCAAAGGATTCGCAACAAAATATTGAAAATAAAAATATTTTGTTTGGGTTATGTTTATTTGTCCAATTACTTTTAAGCTCCTAAAATGTGGAGTGTTTGTAAAGAAATGTGTACAATTCCTACATTTTCTATCAGATATTTTTGTTCAACCCTTCAAATTAAACGTTACAATCTGCACTTGAATTCTGTTGTAGAGGTTTCATTTCAAATCCAATGTGGTGGCATGCAGAGCCCAACTCGCGAAAATTGTGTCACTGTCCAAATATTTCTGGCCCTAACTGTATATAGCAGTAGCTAATTGGCAAATTGTAATCAGCCTAGCAGCAGCACACGGAGAGTGTTAATCCTTGCAGTACTGCAGAAGGAGGTGAGGTTCAATGAAGAAACACAGGGTGAGTCGAGTAGTGTCCATGCCCACCTGAAACAGCAGAGCACGAGCTGCCAATGTAACATTCGTTTTTTTTTATTCCCTGCCTTAGTGGAGCCATAACTTTTTTTTTTCTATTTATATAGCCGTATGAGGGCTTTTTTTGTGGGACAAGCTGTAATGGTACCATTTAATATTGCATTTGATGTAGTGATGAAGTTGGAAAAAAAACTCCACCTCAATTTTAGTTTTTACAGTGTTCCCTATGCAGTAAAACTGACTCCCCTTATTCCCTTAAACTCATTCCCTTAGTGAGTACGATTACATCAATACATTTTTAGAGTTTTTCTTATGTTTTAATATCATTTTTTTTCTTTGCATCACCATATTCTGATCCAGATAATTTTTTATAGTTACGTCTATGGAGATGTGTGAGGGCTTTTTATTTTTTTTACAGGGAAATCTGTAGTTTTTATTATTCTTGGGATGTGTATAACCTTTTGATTGCTTATTTTTCAGGTTTTTTTTTGTGGGGGGGGGGCAATGAAAAAACAGCAAATCGGCCATTTTTTCCATTACATCATTCACTACACGGAATAAATATTTTATATTTTAATAGTATGGGCATTTTGGGACATGGTGAAGCTAATAATCTAAACCCCCTCCCCCACCTTATCAGGAACATCCATAGGAACATCACTGTGGCAGGCATTGCAACCTTCAGATGGCCCGGCTTGCTATGGCAACCAAACGGCTCCTTGGGTTTCAACTCTCAGATATCATAGTTGCAATTGACTAGCAGAAAAACAGCAGGAACCAGGTGATTATGACTCCTGCTCAGTTTCTGAGTAGGTGCCATCTTTAACCCCTTCGCGCCCAACAGAGCAGAGCGGGCGCCATGGCCGCGGGTTAACTGCTGATTCATGCAGCAGACACCCGCGACTGGCAGTAATGCCGATCGCGGAGATTTAACCCCTTGGATGCCGTGGTCAATCCTGACCATGGCATCCGAGGGCTTAAAACACCGGAAGCGTGCGCTTCCGGTGTTGCTCCGGCTCCCCCGTGTGGCGATCGGAGGAGCCGGAGCGTGTCTGCAGCAGCCCCTGTCATAGTGAATGACAGGAGGCTGCTGCATAGACTTTCCTATGGAGCCCTTCTGTGTAATAGAGCTCCATAGGAAAGCAGTAAAATCCTCATAGACTCCAATGCTAATGCATTGGAGTCTATGATATAAGCAATCAGATGATTGCTTGTAATAGTTCCCTATGGGAACTATAAAAAAGTGTAAAAAAAATTTATTAAAGTTTAAAAAAAAAAAAAAAATAAATAAAAGTTCAAATCACCCCCCTTTTCCAAAAATAAAAATAAAAGTAGTAAAAAATAAAAAAAATACACATCATGGGTATCTCTGTGTGTGAAAATGTCCATATTATAAAATACAGAAAACAGCGAAACGGAAAAAAAGCGTAAAAATGGCCGATTTTTAAATAAAAAGTGATCAAAAAGTCCTACACACCCCAGAATGGTATCAATGAAAAGTTCAGATTGCCCTGCAAAAAAATGAGCCCCCATATAGCTCCCTACACATAAATACCAAAAAGTTATAGGGGCCAAAATATGGCAACAAAAAAAAAATTCCAACTTTAGAATTATTTTATAACTATCAAAACGCAAGAAAAACTATACATATTAGATATCGACAGGATTCCTACTGACCTGTAGAATGAAAGTTACTGATCAGTTTTAATGCACATCAAGCGCCGTAAATAAAAAACCCATAAAACTGTGGCGGAATTGCATTTTTTTTGCAATCTCACCCAGTTTGGAATTTTTTTCCCGCTTCCCATTACATCATATGCAATATTAAATGGTGGCGTTGCAAAGTACAACTTGTCCCGCAAAAAACAAGCCCTCATACACCTATGTGAACAGAAAAATAAACAAGTTATGGCTGTATGAAGGCAGGGAGCGCAAAACGAAAATGGAAAAAAAAAACCTCCGGGGCTGAAAGGGTTAAAGTCCCGACTTCTGCCATACTTCGATGGTGGAGGTAGGTAAGGGATTAACGTCCCAGACAACACCTTATAGTAATGAATGACACAATCTTACAGTAATGAGTGACACAATCAATAGGACAAAGAGAAAACGGCCTCACACTAGACCAGGGCTGGCCAACCTGAGGCTCTCCAGCTGTTGTAAAACTACAACTCCCACCATGCCCTGCTGTAGGCTGATAGCTGTAGGCAGACTGGGCATGCTGGGAGTTGTAGTTTTGCAACAGCTGGAGAGCCACAGGTTGGCCAGCCCTGCACTAGACACTGTGCAGAAAATCAGCCCATTTAAGTGCCTGGTCCAGAAAAGCACTGTGCAGAGGAAAAAACTGAAAGAGCCTCTATTATCAGTGTTGATCATTGCGTTGTAGAAGTAGACATACTAATTATATGTTCTTTTGGAACATTCCAGTTTCTAACTTATATGATCCCTGAAGATCATGATCTTCTGTATATGTGTAGCTTTAACCAGGTGGACAGTAGACGCAAGTGTCACATTAGTTGTCCCTGCAATATGGCCAGTAGAGAGGTGGGATTCAGCTTAGGTTGGCCCACCTACTATTAGGGAGGTGCCTGATTCCTCCTTTCCATTGTGCCAATTAGCAAACAGGTGGGAGAGGGTCAACTCTATGGGTCATGCTACTCTTCTTTAGTGCAAAATGTTGGAAAGATGAGGCTATAATTTTGGTCCAGGGAGAGGAACTGTGGTAGGTTGTGTTGGCAGCCTGCATTTGTCTTTTTTCTTTGCAATTTCTTCAAAATGCATGGGCAGCCAACATTTTTTAATTGACAAACTTGAAGAACATAGTAAATGAAAAGATTATATGTAATAAATGTCTATAGCTCAATCGAAATAAAGTAGTCAAATACCACCAGCCTCAAAAAATTCACGGACACATCTATTTTTCACAGACACTAGCCTGTTTTTATGCACTGTCCAGGAATTTCTGGACACCTGCAACCCTGGTGGTGGGAAGTAGCCTGTCTGCAATTTATACCATGTATATTGCTTTAGGAATAAAACAGACAAACTAAATAATTTACCAACAGAAGCTCAAAAATTGGAATACATTATGTTTTCTTGTGAATGTAATCTCACAGTCAAATGGGTCCCGCTTTACTCATCTCAGCGATACTTTTCCTCTAAATGAAAAGGCTGCTTAAAATATATTGTTCCATTCATTCCGCTCAGTGCTTTCTGCAGTTTGCCTGTTAAGTAGTAGCATCAATTATAGCTGAAAATTCCCTGTTTAATCAATTTACAAGCTTTCATGGAAACTGTGAATATGTGTTTTTATTTCTCTGTGAAGTGGCAAACCATTTAATTATATCACTTCATGTGCAAAAAAGTCTTATTTGAATTGGAGCTGACGCACTGATCACTTGATTGCCATGGGTCTGGCTGCTGGAAACCCTGTTGACCAACTTTTAGCTCTGGAGGACCTTGCTCCTAGGCAGAAATTTCCCCTACAGCAGTCGAAGAAGGGGAACTGTAGGATTACATGTAATGCAGAGGGGTTGGGCACGCCAAAGCTTTTACTTATTGCAAATCGCTATCTATGGCATGCATTTGACATAATGGGAATGAGACAACTCCTTTAAAGGGCACCTGCCTAAAAAATCTTACCAGCCCAGCACATAATGCCATTATAGTGAGCATACTAAAGCACAGACAATTAAAGGGGTATTCCGGTTGTTTGAAGATATCCTCTATCCACAGGATAGTGGATAACTATTAGATTGGTGGGGCTCCTACTGCTGGGACTCCCACCAATTGGGAGAATGGGTGCACTGTGTCCTCTGCAGACCCCCTGAAATGAATGGCATGGCCGGTCAGCATGCTTGTGGCTGCTCCATTAATTTCTATGGGAATTCCAGAAATAGCCAAGCGCTGTATTCAGCTATCTCTGGAACTCCCATAGAAATTAATGGAACGGCCAAGCGCATGTGCGACCAGCTGCTTTGTTGATTTCAGGGCAGGTGGTACAGGGCCCTCGTTCTCCTGATCAGTGGAGGTCCCACTGGTAGGACCCACACTGATCTAATAGTTATCCCCTATTCTGTGGATAGGGGATAACTTCCAACAACCGGGATACCCCTTTAAGTAACTACAAAAATGTACAGGGTGGGCCATTTATATGCAACCCTCTTCTCCCACTCTTCACACCCTGACAGCAATACTGCAGAAGAAATGCTAGCACAGGCTTCCAGTATCCGTAGTTTCAGATCCAGCACATCTCGTATCTTCACAGCATAGACCATTGCCTTCAGATGACCCCAAAGATAAAAGTCTAAGGGGGTCAGATTGGGAGACCTTGGGGGCCATTCAACTGGCCCACAATGACCAATCCACTTTCCAGGAAACCGTTCATCTGGGAATGCTCGGTCCTGACACCCATAATGTGGTGGTGCACCATCTTGCTGGAAAAACTCAGGGAACATGCCAGCTTCAGTGCATAAAGAGGGAAACGCATCATCATGTAGCAGTTAAATGGCCCCCAAGGTCTCCCGATCTGACCCCCTTAAACTTTTATCTGGGGTCATCTGAAGGCAATTGTCTATGCTGTGAAGATACGAGATGTGCTGCACCTGAAACTATGGATACTGGAAGCCTATGCTAGCATTTCTTCTGCAGTGTTGCTATCAGTGTGTGAAGAGTGGGAGAAGAGGATTGCATTTACAATCCAACACAATGGGCAGCACTTTGAACACATTTTATAAGTGGTCAGTAACTTGTAAATAACTCATGAAAGAATAAAGTTACATTAAAACTAAGCACACAATTGTTTTTCTTGTGAAATTCTCAATATGTTTGATGTGTCACATGATGTCACGCTACGGTGTGGGAGGGAACACCACACCGTGCACACACCGAAACACTACAGTGAGTTGAGGACCGGATCATCAGGTAAGAAGCCAGTGGCAAAGAATACCACTGAACCAAGTGCACCGGACCAGGAACCAAATCCAGAGGGCAGAAACCCAATGAGCCCCGTTCTTCACAGAGCCCCAGATGGTAGGGATGCACTTATCCAAAACTCACTGGCTGCACCTCCAGGATGGTTCCGGTGCACCTGGCAACTTACCTACTGATACTGCTGGAAGAAGCACCAGCAGCCCACACACCAAAGACTGGAACCAAGGCACATGTACTGGAACCCGAACACCTAACAGGACTCAGTATACACAACACACCCAGGAACCAGCTCACCAGCAACAACTCACAGTTTCCCTGTTCCCCCACCGGGGAACCCTGAAGCCCTCTCACCGAAGGCACATACATACAGGGAATGTCTGGACTCCATGTCAGAAGACACATGGCAGTCACAGACCAAACACCCACCCGGAACATAAACCACACCAAACATAACCGGGATAAGGGAAGGGGATGAGAAGACCTTGGGAAGACCTGGATGACAAATTAGGTGGCCACAAGGACTGGGCAGATGGAATCCCAGGAAAGGTGCATAGCTCCAGCACCAACGGAGGCTGGAGCACAACTAACCCACCAGGCTAGCAACAACAGAATAAAAGCACCTAGTGACCACACCCAGGTCAATATGTTAACCCCATGAGAACCAGACAGGGAAGGAGGGAAGTATACAATAAGAAGGGAACATACCAGAAACCAAAACTACACGTTGCCCCTGGCAACTAGCAAGCTCGGAATACCACCGTAGCCTGAATGCCAGGACACAAACATGAGTAACATGGAAGCCATGTCACGGAGAACAACGGAGACCGTGACACCACCAATTTACACGTTGCCCCTGGCAACCAGCATACAACCACATCCGGTATACCAGGGCACAAACATGAGCAACATGAAACACGTGTCACGATAACCAAACGGTACGTGACACTACCTCCCCCTTCACTCCCCCTCTCCCAAATCTTCAAGGGGAAACAAAGTGGAACACCAACCACCTAGCAAAACAAATGGTGTCGATTCACACCAAACACAAAAAGTGCCACAACCGAACACACATCCACACTCATTCCCTGTTCACCCACCAGGCAGCAGCCAGCAAACATCACCGAACCAGCAACATGGAAGCCATGTCACGGAGAACAACCGAGACCGTGACACCACCAATTTACACGTTGCCCCTGGCAACCAGCATACAACCACATCCGGTATACAAGGGCACAAACATGAGCAACATGAAACACGTGTCACGATAACCAAACGGTACGTGACACATGACCCTCTTCCCATTAAAAAAAATAAAGTGGAATCCAAAATGGCCGACTTCAAAATGGCCGCCATGGTCACCACCCATCTTGAAAAGTTTCCCCCCTTCCATATACTAATGTGCCACAAACAGGAAGTTAATATCACCAACCATTCCCATTTTATTTAGGTGTATCCATATAAATGGCCCAACCTGTATATTAAAGTGCTGTGAAAAAACAATTTACCTCTTCCCAGTTTCTTCTATTTTTGAATATTTCTCACACTTGAATGGTTCAGACCATCAAATATTTCAATATTAGAAACACAGAACCCAAGTAAACACAACATTCAGTTTTTAAATGATTATTTAATTATTGAAGGAAAAGAGCTGTTCAAATCTACCAAACATAATTGTCTCCCAAGCTGCTAAATCAGACAGTTTAACCAAAATCAATTGACAGTTGGGTTTATTTTCACTAGCCACACCCAGGGGTGCACCTGACCTTTCTGCTGCCTGAGGCAAAAACTGAAACGAACACCCCCGCCCCCCATGCCAAATTCTCAACTCTTTCCCTCCAGCCCATGCTTAGAAAACATTACATACAGCTCTACGAAACATACAAGATAATACAGCACCACATACCTCTTACATCCAGTGACGATGTAGATGTTTTCTTTCCTTGTATTCTCCATTCAGACCAGACCGCCTTGACAAATTCTTTAAGCTGCATCTTGTCTCTGCAGAGTTTGGCATACAGACATCTTAGGTTCCTCACTTTTCTATCACCCTCCTCTTCCCAGTGCCCCAACATCATCCTGCTGCTACCCCTAATACTGTGCAAGCTGTGTCTCTAGTGCACCCAATTTCTATACAGATAGCCCCCCCCAGCGCTCCCAGACTGTCTTCAGTAGTAATAGTGCCATCTACAGTACACTCAATAGTGATAATGCTCCCTAAGAGCTGCCCCAGTAGTAGCACGGCCCTCTATAATAGTTTGGGCATAGAAATTAAACATATTTTGCTTGCATATTGCGGCCCTTAAATATCCAGGCAATGGCTGAAAGGAAGGATGGCACACTATATAAGTAGCAGCAGCGGGAACAATTTATCGGGTAAGGCTAGGTAATCACTTGCGATCAGATTTCGGTATTCTGTTCCAGCATACCAGCAGAATTCTAGAATCGCCAGATCCAGCATATGCCAAACACTGCCGGCACCCCTTCACAATCATGGGGTCATTTGAGATCCCGTATGCAGTGGTGTTTTGCCCTTTGTTTTTGCCAGAATCTGCAACGGAGGCTTCTGCTGGAACCTCTGCTGTAGATGTGCACGTACCCTAAGGGGTGCGATGGGTCACTCACAAGGGGGCCCAATTCAGATTCCTGCCATGGGACAAAGTGATTTCTATGTATGCCCCTGGCTACATGAGTTGATATATAAACATCCTAAGTGCTTTATTCACAACCATACAGGTAAGTACCTCTTTGTAATATGCTCCATGATCCAGTGACTGCTTCTGAATGAGTAAGAGAAGTTAGGAAGCAGATTCTCTACTACTGTCTGTGTGTAGTAGCGATGGATAGTTCACAATCAGTTCAACATAAACGTAAAAAAATAAATAAATATTCAAAGTGAACTAAATCATTTACTTCACACCCCTGACATAAATTAGTTTGTCAAGAACTAAAGCAAGGAGGATTATAGACAGTGATGATATAGTAACTCTGGATCTGGCGGAACAGTCTCTGATGTCACAGGCTGTCCCGTAGTCCAAAAATGGGTAAAGCTGTTCTCACACTCGCATTTAGCTTATCCAGCAGGAGAACAGCCTGCTGGATCCATACTACCAGTGGCGTAGCTATAGGGGTTGCAGCTGTCGCAGTTGCGACCGGGCCCCTTGCCGCTTGCAGGGCCGCATCGCCAATTAGCCAGGTGCGGCGCAGCCCTGCGGACAGTTGGGGGCGGCGGCGGGGCAGAGGGAGATGAGCGCTTCCATTGTGGACGCGCTTATCTCCATAGTCATCTGTATCGCCGTCCTCAGGACAGCGATACAGATGCCTGTATTCTACTGCGGGGCAGGGGAGGGAGAGGGTCTCCCCTTCCTGCAGCCTATCAGAGGCCGGCTAAGGCGGCGCAAAGACGTCATCGTGCCGCCTGAGCAGTACAGAGCGGGACACAGGCCGGAAGAGGCCTGCATCGCATCCCTGCCAGCTCCATGGAGGTAAGTATTAGTGTTTATTTTTTTATTGTAGCACGGACCGGAGCTCTATTGGGGGACATGGGGGCATTTTACTGGCACATGGGGGCACTGGGGGCATTTTTACTGGCACATGGGGGCACTGGGGGCATTTTTACTGGCACATGGGGCACTGGGGGCATCTTTACTGGCACATGGGGGCACTGGGAGCATTTTACTGGCACTGGGGGCATTATTACAGGCATTGGGGCCATTTTTACTGGCACATGGGGGGCACTGGGGGCATTTCTTACTGGCACATGGGGGCACTGGGGGGGCATTTCTTACTGGCACTGGGGCATTTCTTACTGGCACTTGGGGGCATTTCTTACTGGCACATGGGGGCACTGGGGCATTTCTTACTGGCACATGATTTTGGGGGGGAATCAATGGGGGGAACTTCTGGCGCATTATGTGCCAGTAAGAAATGCCCCAATAATGCACCAGAAGTTCCCCCATTGATTCCCCCCCAAAATCATGTGCCAGTAAGAAATGCCCCCAGTGCCCCCATGTGCCAGTAAGAAATGCCCCAATAATTTGGGGGGCATCTATGGGTGGGGAGCACTTCTTACTGGCACATTGGAAGCATTATTACTTCTGGGGCACAGTGGGGACATTAGTACTGTTGGGGGCACTATTACTAACAAGTGCACTCTGGCAGAGAATTATTAGTTGGGACTTTGGGGGCACTATTACTGTGGGGAGCACTATTACTGTGGGGGGCGCCCTGGCACAGTATCAGCGCAGTTATTTCTGGGGGACGTTATGTTTACACTATTACTGTCAGGGGCACTATTTGCTGGGCGCAGTTATTTTAGGACACTGGGTGCCAATAATTATTGAAGGGCACTCTCTGTGTGGTACTAGTGGCACAGTACTGGGGGTGGTAGGATGATTTGTCCAGAAGACGGAAGGATGATGGAAAAGTAGTAAACTAAGATTTTTTTCTGTCAAACTGCAGAGATGAGAAATGGCTGAAAAATGGCATCTGGTCTGAAAGGAGAAGATGAGGAAAGAGAAGATCTACATCAGAGGAGATTTCACTGGATGTAAGAGGTATGGGGCGCTGTATTAGGCTACATTCACACGAACATTGTGTTTTGCAGTCTGCAAATTGCGGATCCGCAAAAAAAGGATCCGCAAATCATAATGAGGTCGTTATTATGGGGGATTTCAACTACCCAGATATAGACTGGGAAACTGAAACCTGTACATCTCATAAAGGAAACAGGTTCTTGGAAATAACCAAAGACAATTACCTTTCCCAACTGGTTCAGGACCCGACTAGAGGGACGGCCATACTGGACTTAGTATTAACCAATAGACCTGACAGAACAACAGATGTGCAGGTCAGGGGACTCCTGGGAAATAGTGACCATAACATAATAACCTTCCAATTGTCATTCAAAAGAGCATTTCTTCAGGGAGGAACAAAAATACCTAACTTCAAAAAAGCTAAATTTAGCCAACTAAGAGAGGCCATAGGCCTAACTAACTGGGACAAAGTCTTCAAAAATAAAAATACAGCCACAAAATGGGATATTTTTAAAAACATCCTAATATCTAATTGTGAGAGGTACATACCATATAGGAATAAAATAATAAGAAACAAGAAAAAACCAATGTGGATAAATAGAGCTGTAAAGAAAGCAATAAATGACAAACAGAAAGCATTTAAATCACTAAAACAGGAGGGGAGCGAGAAAGCATTGAAAAACTATAAGGAAAAAATAGAATATGTAAAAGACAAATAAAAACAGCCAAACTAGAGACCGAGAGATTAATCGCCAAAGAAAGTAAAACTAACCCTAAAATGTTCTTTAATTATATAAATGGTAAAAAGTATAAACCTGAAGGTGTCGGCCCCTTACAGAGTAATGAGGGGGGAGTTGCAGAGAGCGATGAGGAGAAAGCAAAGCTACTAAATATCTTTTTCTCCACTGTATTCACTGAGGAAAATAAACTGTCAGATGAAATGCAGAATATAAAAGTAAATTTCCCATTAAAAGTGCCCTGTCTGACCCAGGAAGAAGTAGAGCTGCGTCTTAAAAAGATTAAAATAGACAAATCGCCAGGACCGGATGGCATACACCCCCGTATCCTAAGAGAATTAAGTAATGTCATCGCCAGACCCTTATTTCTGATATTTAAGGACTCTATACTGACAGGGAGTGTTCCACAGGATTGGCGCATAGCAAATGTGGTTCCAATATTCAAAAAGGGTCCAAAAACAGAGCCCGGGAACTATAGGCCGGTAAGTTTAACATCTGTCGTGGGTAAACTGTTTGAGGGTTTTCTAAGAGATGCTATCTTGGAGTACCTCAATGAAAATAAGCAAATTACTCCATATCAGCATGGCTTCATGAGGGATCGGTCATGTCAAACCAATTTAATCAGTTTCTATGAGGAGGTAAGTTCTAGACTAGACCACAGCGAATCAATGGATGTCGTATATCTGGACTTCTCCAAAGCATTTGACACTGTACCACATAAAAGGTTAGTATATAAGATGAGAATGCTTGGCCTGGGAGAAAATGTCTGTATGTGGGTAAGTAACTGGCTCAGTGATAGAAAACAGAGGGTGGTTATTAACGGTACATACTCAGATTGGGTCACTGTCACTAGTGGGGTACCACGGGGGTCAGTATTGGGCCCTATTCTCTTCAATATATTTATTAATGATCTTGTAGAAGGCTTGCACAGTAAAATATCAATTTTTGCAGATGACACTAAACTGTGTAAAGTAATTAACACAGAAGAGGACAGTACACTGCTACAGATGGATCTGGATAGACTGGAGGCTTGGGCAGAGAAGTGGCAGATGAGGTTTAACACTGACAAATGTAAAGTTATGCATATGGGAAGGAATAATGCAAGTCACCAGTACATACTAAATGGTAAAATATTGGGTAACTCTGACATAGAAAAGGACCTAGGAATTTTAGTGAACAGAAATCTAAGCTGCAGAAACCAGTGTCAGACAGCTGCTGCCAAGGCCAATAAGATAATGGGCTGCATCAAAAGAGGCATAGATGCCCGTGATGAGAACATAGTCCTGCCACTTTACAAATCACTAGTCAGACCACACATGGAGTACTGTGTACAGTTCTGGGCTCCTGTGAACAAGGCAGACATAGCAGAGCTGGAGAGGGTTCAGAGGAGGGCAACTAAAGTAATAACTGGAATGGGTGGACTACAGTACCCAGAAAGATTATCAAAATTAGGCTTATTCACTTTAGAAAAAAGACGACTGAGGGGAGATCTAATAACTATGTATAAATATATCAGAGGTCAGTACAGAGATCTCTCCCACGATCTATTTATCCCCAGGACTGTGACTGTGACGAGGGGACATCCTCTGCGTCTGGAGGAAAGAAGGTTTGTACACAAACATAGAAGAGGATTCTTTACGGTAAGAGCAGTGAGACTATGGAACTCTCTGCCTCAGGAGGTGGTGATGGTAAGTTCACTAAAAGAGTTCAAGAGGGGCCTGGATGTATTTTTGGCGGGTAATAATATTATAGGTTATAGTTACTAGAGAGGGGTTGTTGATCCAGGGAGTAATTCTGATTGCCTGATTGGAGTCGGGAAGGAATTTTTTTCCCTAAAGTGGGGAAAACTGGCTTCTACCTCACAGGGTTTTTTTGCCTTCCTCTGGATCAACTTGTAGGAAAACAGGCCGAACTGGATGGACAGATGTCTTTTTTTCGGCCTTATAAACTATGTTACTATGTTACTATGTTCCGTATGGCATCCATTTTTTTTGCAGATCCACTGTAACGATGCCCATCCTTGTCCACAAATGGACAAAAATAGGAATGGACATACAGATGCGGACAGCACACAATGTTCATTTAAGTGAATGGGTCCGCATCTGAGCAGCAAAATATGCAGATCGGAAGCCGCAAAAACAACTGTGGTGTGAATGTAATGCCATGGTAATTTGTGGAAACAAAGTGGGTAGCAGTGGAAGAAAACATTGCTTTGCACGGGTATATTTAATCTATTTCATTTAATGTTTGTGTGTGTGTCATTGCAGAGAGAAAGTCTCCTTCCCACCCATTCCTGTAGCTGACAGAAGTTGATTTTTACCTTCATTTTTTCAATCCCCATTGGCTGCGGAGTGGGAGATGGCGTGGCCTGACCGGGGACGTGGTTTAGTGGGACCTTGGGGGGGTTTTTGCTTTTAAGTCCTTTTAGTGGAAGAAAACATCTTTTATTACTACTGAACGGTAGTAGTCTAATATTAGTCTATTTCATCTAATGTTTCTGTGTGTTGTTGCAAAGAGAATCTCACCCTCCCACCCCTGCAGCTGACAGAAGTTTATTTTTACCTTCATTTTTTCAATCCCAATTGGTTGCGGAGGGAGGAGGGGGCGTGGCCTGACAGAGTCGGGGTGTGGCTTAGTGAAACCTGGAGCAGGTGTTGTAAGTCCTTCTTTTGAGAGTGGTGTGAATCACAGGTCGGTGCCATGGTAATTTATGAGGACACGCAATGGGTAGCAGTGGAAGATTTACTACTGAATGGTCATAGTCTAAAATTAGTCTAAAACATAAGTTATATTTATGGTAACCGGAATACCCCTCTAACAGTATCATCCACAGCGCTCTGCCCCTTTAAAGCATTGAATAGAAATGACTGGATTGTTACCCGAGATCCTCAGCTGGCTGGTAATTACCTGGCTGTGTTGTTAGGAAACCTGCCTTCCCTGTGTGTGTCTGTGCAGAGAATGGCAGTTGGGGTTTAACCCTTTCGCGCCCGGAGCTTTTTTCGGTTATGCATTTTCGTTTTGCGCTCCCTGCCTTCAAACAGCCATAACTCTTTTATTTTTCTGTTCACATAGCTGTATGAGGGCTTGTTTTTTGCGGGACAAGTTGTACTTTCCAACGCCACCATTTAATATTGCATACGGTGTAGTGGGAAGCGGGAAAAAAATTCCAAACCGGGTGAAATTGCAAAGAAAACGCTATTCCGCTACAGTTCTACGGGTTTCTTATTTACAGCGTTCGATGTGCATTAAAACTGATCCGTTACTTTCATTCTACAAGTCAGTACGAATCCGGCAATACCTAATATGTATAGTTTTTCCTGCGTTTTCATAGTGATAAAATAATTAGAAAGTTGCCCTTTTTTTTTTTTTTTTTTCCTTGTCAAATCTTGACCCCTATAACTTTTTGGTATTTATGTGTACAGAGCTGTATGGGGGCTCATTTTTTGCGGGACGATCTGAAGTTTTTATTGATACCATTCTGGGGTGTGTATGACTTTTTGATCACTTTTTATTTAATTTTTTTTAGAAAAAAAAAGCGACAAAAAACGGCAAATCGCCGCTTTTTTCCGCCACACAATTCGCTGTATTGGAATTTTTTTTTTATATTTTAAAAGTACGGGCGTTTTCGGTCACAGTGATACCCATGATGTCTATATTTATTGTTATTTAGGTATTTATTCTTTACTTATACGGAAAGGGGGGTGATTTGAACTTTTACATCTTTTTTATTTTTTATATATTTTTTAACATTTGTTTTTTATTTTTTTTTACTATTGGAAAGCTCAAATATGGGCTTATATATTGTGGCTTTTTTTTTTTCTTTATGAGCAATTATGGATTTTATAGACTCAGAAATCCATGAATTGCTCATTTCTTATCCTGGCCTGCCATCTAGTGGCCAGAATAAGAATTACACTTTGAAAACTGTAATCCTCACCAGCGAGGATTACAGTTTTCATATGGTGTACAGATACCCCGAATGGCCACACGGGGTGTCTGTACACCACCCGGAAGCGAATGCTTCCGGGTTGAGACGCAACTAGATGCCGTGATCACGTGTGATCACGGCATCTAATCTCCGAGGAAGACGCCGCCGATGGCGGTAAGTAGCAGCAAGTCTCTGCTGTTAGAAACAGCAGAGACTTGCCGGCCATGATGCCCGCCGCACCCGCGAGCGGGCGCCATGTGCCCGCATCGCCCCAGCGCCGTACATGTACGGCGCTGGGCGCGAAGGGGTTAAAACCAATGCTGTCAGGCTAATATTGGCTAATGCAGGTCATATTTTGGGAATATCTCGGGAATGTTATGTCCTAGAGCAGGGGTGGGGAACGTCCGGCCCGCGGGCCGCATCAGGCCCGCGAGGTCCTCCAATCCGGCCCCCGAGGGCCCCCCTTGCCACTTGCAGGGCCGCACCGCCAATTAGCCAGGTGCGGCGCGGCCCTGCACACAGATAGGGGCAGAGGGAGATGAGCGCTTCCATTGTGGAAGCGCTCATCTCCATAGTCATCTGTATCGCCGTCCTCAGGACGGCGATACAGATGCCTGTATTGTACTGGGGCAGGGGAGGGAGAGGCGTCTCCCCTGCCCGTTCCTCTGATAGGCTGCAGGCACTGGGCCTGCAGCCTATCAGAGGCCGGCTCAGGCGGCGCGATGACGTCATCGCGCCGCCTGAGCCGTACATCGCGGGACACAGGCCGGAAGAGGCCTGCATCGCATCGCTGTCAGCACCATGGAGGTAAGTATAAGTGTTATTTTTTTTTTTATTATTTTTTTTTTTTAATTGTAGCAGTCACCGACCGTAGCCTAATTGGGGGCACTGGGGGCATTTTTACTGGCACATGGGGGCACTGGGGGCATTTTACTGGCACATGGGGTCATTTTTACTGGCACATGGGGGCACTGGGGGCATTTTACTGGCACATGGGGGGCACTGTGGGCATTTTTACTGGCACATGGGGGCACTGTGGGCATTTTACTGGCACATGGGGGCACTGTGGGCATTTTTTACTGGCACATGGGGGCACTGTGGGCATTTTACTGGCACATGGGGGCACTGTGGGCATTTTACTGGCACATGGGGGCACTGTGGGCATTTTTACTGGCACATGGGGGCACTGTGGGCATTTTTACTGGCACATGGGGGCACTGTGGGCATTTTACTGGCACATGGGGGCACTGGGGGCATTTTACTGGCACATGGGGGCACTGTGGGCATTTTTACTGGCACATGGGGGCACTGTTGGCATTTTTACTGGCACATGGGGGCACTGTGGGCATTTTACTGGCACATGGGGGCACTGGGGGCATTTTTACTGGTACATGGGGGCACTGGGGGCATTTTTACTGGCACATGGGGGCACTGGGGGCATTTTACTGGCACGGGGGCATTTTTACTGGCACATGGGGCACTGGGGGCATTTACTGGCATGGGGCACTGAGGGCATTTTTACTGGCACATGGGGGCACTGGGGGCATTTTTACTGGCACATGGGGGCATTTTTACTGGCACATGGGGGCACTGGGGGCATTTTTACTGGCACATGGGGGCATTTTTACTGGCACAAGGGGGCACTGGGGCATTTTTACTGGCACATGGGGGCATTGCTTACTGGCACATGGGGGCACTGGGGGCATTTCTTACTGGCACATGATTTTGAGGGGAATCAATGGGGGGAACTTCTGGCGCATTATTGGGGCATTTCTTACTGGCACATAATTTGGGGGGCATCTATGGGTGGGGAGCACTTCTTACTGGCACATTGGAAGCATTATTACTTCTGGGGCACAGTGGGGACATTAGTACTGTGGGGGGCACTATTACTGTGGGGGCACCCTGGCACAGTATCAGCGCAGTTATTTCTGGGGGACGTTATGTTCACACTATTACGGGACACTATTTGCTGGGCGCAGTTATTTTAGGACACTGTGTGCCAATAATTATTGAAGGGCACTATCTGTGTGGTACTAGTGGCACAGTACTGGGGGTGGTAGGATGATTTGTCCAGAAGATGGGAGGATGATGGAAAAGTAGTAAACTAAGATTTTTTTTCTGTCAAACTGCAGAGATGAGAAATGGCTGAAAAATGGCGTCTGGTCTGAAAGGAGAAGATGAGGAAAGAGAAGATCTACATCCGAGGAGACGTCACTGGATGTAAGAGGTATGAGGCGCTGTATTATACTGGATATAAGAGGTATGGGGCTGTATTATACTGGATATAAGAGGTATGGGGCTGTATTATACTGGATATAAGAGGTATGGGGCTGTATTATACTGGATATAAGAGGTATGGGGCGCTGTATTAGGCGGGGGGGGGGGGGCCCAAGCTGAACTCTTGCACCAGGGCCCATGAGCCTTTAGCTACGCCCCTGAGCCCACCCACCTCGTCACCGCGCTCCCTGCTTACTGTTCACGCAGTCATCCATCCTCAGCGCGCCAGTAGTACTGCCGCGCTGTAACCCGGCAGCCCTGTCACCCCGCAGCCCGTATCCCGCCACCGCAGATTCATGCCCCTGTCAATTTGTAAGTAGGGCCTGTGCCCTGTCCTGTCCGGTCCCCCAAATAAAATGTCTATTAAGCCTCACATGGACTACCACCCCCACCATGCTGCAGTAAATTTTAAAGCAGCATGGTGGGGGTGGTAGTCCATGTGAGGCTATCCAAAAGCTAGCTGATATGATCTCTAATGTAATCTTTGGACAGATTTACCAGTTTTACAACTCTAACCATGCTGCAATAAAATGCAGCATGGTTAGAGTTGTAATTCTGGTAAAGTTGTGCAAAAATTACATTAGAGATCATATCAGCTGGCTTTTGGATAGCCTCACATGGACTACCACCCCCACCATGCTGCTTTAAAATTTTACTGCAGCATAGTGAGGGTTGTAATCCATAGGACGCTGTCCAAAATGACATGAATCATTAATACAGGTAGCTTATGGACACCTTCATATGGATTACAACGCCCACCATGCTGCATAAAATTTTACTGCAGCATAGTGAGGGTTGTAATCCATAGGACGCTGTCCAAAATGACATGAATCATTAATACAGGTAGCTTATGGACACCTTCATATGGATTACAACGCCCACCATGCTGCATAAAATTTTAAAAGTTGTTAATTTTGCACGGCCCTCGAATCATTTTGAAAATTTTCAAATGGCCCTCGACAGGAAAAAGGTTCCCCACCCCTGTCCTAGAGAGATGAGACCTGGTCTAAATTTTCCACCACACACTCACTTCACCAAAGGCACAGCAGGGATCACTTGCTTGTTTTTTTTTGTTTTTTTTAATGTGGACACTACCAGGGTTGGGAAAATGGAGGCATGATATATATATATATATATATATATACACTCACCGGCCACTTTATTAGGTACACCTGTCCAACTGCTCGTTAACACTTAATTTCTAATCAGCCAATCACATGGCGGCAACTCAGTGCATTTAGGCATGTAGACATGGTCAAGACAATCTCCTGCAGTTCAAACCGAGCATCAGTATGGGGAAGAAAGGTGATTTGAGTGCCTTTGAACGTGGCATGGTTGTTGGTGCCAGAAGGGCTGGTCTGAGTATTTCAGAAACTGCTGATCTACTGGGATTTTCACGCACAACCATCTCTAGGGTTTACAGAGAATGGTCCGAAAAAGAAAAAACATCCAGTGAGCGGCAGTTCTGTGGGCGGAAATGCCTTGTTGATGCCAGAGGTCAGAGGAGAATGGGCAGACTGGTTCGAGCTGATAGAAAGGCAACAGTGACTCAAATTGCCACCCGATACAACCAAGGTAGGCAGAAGAGCATCTCTGAACGCACAGTACGTCGAACTTTGAGGCAGATGGGCTACAGCAGCAGAAGACCACACCGGGTGCCACTCCTTTCAGCTAAGAACAGGAAACTGAGGCTACAATTTGCACAAGCTCATCGAAATTGGACAGTAGAAGATTGGAAAAACGTTGCCTGGTCTGATGAGTCTCGATTTCTGCTGCGACATTCGGATGGTAGGGTCAGAATTTGGCGTCAACAACATGAAAGCATGGATCCATCCTGCCTTGTATCAACGGTTCAAGCTGGTGGTGGTGGTGTCATGGTGTGGGGAATATTTTCTTGGCACTCTTTGGGCCCCTTGGTACCAATTGAGCATCGTTGCAACGCCACAGCCTACCTGAGTATTGTTGCTGACCATGTCCATCCCTTTATGACCACAATGTACCCAACATCTGATGGCTACTTTCAGCAGGATAATGCGCCATGTCATAAAGCTGGAATCATCTCAGACTGGTTTCTTGAACATGACAATGAGTTCACTGTACTCAAATGGCCTCCACAGTCACCAGATCTCAATCCAATAGAGCATCTTTGGGATGTGGTGGAACGGAAGATTCGCATCATGGATGTGCAGCCAACAAATCTGCGGCAACTGTGTGATGCCATCATGTCAATATGGACCAAAATCTCTGAGGAATGCTTCCAGCACCTTGTTGAATCTATGCCACGAAGAATTGAGGCAGTTCTGAAGGCAAAAGGGGGTCCAACCCGTTACTAGCATGGTGTACCTAATAAAGTGGCCGGTGAGTGTATATATATATATATATATATTTATAGACAAAAAGGGAAGCATTATATATATATATGTATCTCGGGGAACAAAGAGGAGCATTATACATACTGAGGGATTGAGGAGTCTTAGGGGGTATTATATCTACAAGGCACTGTTGGGGCATTATTTAAAAATGGGGGCACTATTGAGGGGTATTATTTATCTTGGGAGCCCTATGGGGGCCATTATATGTCCTGGGGTACTATGGGGCCATTTTATATACTGAGGGGTTGGGGTTTAAAAAAAAGTCAATAAAATTTATCCTTTTTAATGTCTGTTAAAATGACGTTAAAAATGGGTAGAAGGACAGAAAATTGATGCTCACACTGATAAAAAAATGGGCATGAAAAACTGTCAGTTTATCCATTAATGGACGTTTCTTTTTTCTTTCTTTTTTTTGTGTGTGAATGTACCCTAATACAAGCTCCCTCCAAAAGGATTTATTGAGTTTATCCACAAGAGACAGCCAGGTTGCAAGAGGGGTCAGGAACCTTAGAGTCACATCTTCTTAGACCTTAAAGGGGTTCTTTTGGAATTATTTAAAGTGGCTGCAAGCAGACTGTCCTAGAATGTAGCAGGACTGGCTGTCTCCACTTGCAGCGCTCCCCTGGGTGGTGTAATGCGGCAGGACCTGGTTACACACTACGCTCTGGCAACTGCATATATCATATTGCATATATACCATATTGGTGAGTGTTCCTGTCAGTCTATTCAGCCATGATAGCAGATCGTAGGCAGGATCACATTATTATCATCTGTTGTAGTGCAGCATAGCACAAGGGTCAGCAACCTTTGGCACTCCAACTGCTGTGAAACTACAACTCCCAGCATGCAACTCTCATAGAAGTGAATGGAGCACTCTAGGAGTTGTAGTTGCAGAACACCTGGTTGCTGATCCCTGGCGTAGTCTATCCTTAGAAGCTGAATGGGAGCTGAGCTATCATAACCCAGCCAACACGGCAATTAGGCTTCAAATGGAGCTGTGCTTATGGCTCTGTTCAAAGTGTTAGCTTTGGCTCTGGAGGCTGCAGGAAACGGCTAATTGTGATGATGCCATGTGTAGGACCCCAAGTGATCTGATATTGATGACCTATTCTGGAAATAGATCATCAATATCATTAACCTAGAAAACCCCTTTAAAACAAAATGTCATTAAAGTCAAAAGTATTACAAAAAACACAAAGAAAAAGTCTACTTTTTCATAAAAAAGGGATTTTTTACAACAATGCACTCTTGCATCAACCGCCTGAATTTATTTTCTGTTTCTTCTCCTTCAGCACGCAATAATGCAGTTTTTACAGAAGTTTTCTTATGATCAACTTGCAGATAATTTACAGAAACAGTTCTAGACAATTGAATTCACAAAAACTGCACCAAATCCACAGCAGTATGTGAACATCAGGCCGAAGCAGCAATCTACTGCAAATAACCACTGCTGAATATACCATTAAAGGGCATCCATCAGCAGATTTGACTGACCTGTTGCATGCGCAGTTGGCGGCTGAAGACCTCTGTGTTCATATGTGCCCATATTGCTGAGAAAAATCATGTTTTCATATGTGCAAATGAGCCTCTAGGAGCAATGGGGGCAATGTCATTACACCTAGACGCTCTGCTCTCTCTGTAACTGCTGTACCCTCTTCACTTTGACAGGGCCAGGTAGTGTAAACATCATCACGCCTAAATCATGTCATTAAAATTTAATTAGAAAACGGCTACGGTCGGGCTCTGCTATGGTTTCATGGCCGTGCCAGAACAGCCCTGTTTGGCCTTCCCCTAAAGCAACTTGATCAGCACTGGTTTAAAGGAGTTTCTTACTGGGAGAATATCAGGAAGGAAAGTTTGTGCACAGGATCTTCACAACTTGTTATCGTTTGTACTACTCTTGATTTAGATTACAAGTGACAGCACATCTCCTGTTTACACGAGGGAATGAGCTGTTGACAAACTATAATTGTTATGTCTTCATAAAAGATGCGATCGGTGACAAACTAAGAATTTTCAGTTCCTCGTTCCAATCACTTGACATGTTTACACTGGGCAATTATCAGGAATCAATGTCCACATCAATGATCGCTTGTGCAATAATCGCCCTGCATAAGGCTTCATTCACACATCCTCAAGTGTTTTGCGGTCTGCAAATCGCGGATCCGCAAAACACAGACTTTGCATTTTGCGGACCACACATGGCCGGTTCTATAATACAAATGTCTGTTCTTCTCCATGGCTGCGGACAAGAATAGGACATGTTCTATTTTTTTGCGGGGCCGCGGACCGGAAGTGCGGATGTGGGCAGCACACTGTGTGCCGTCCGCATCTTTTGCGGCCCCATTGAAAATGAATGGGTCCGCACCCGTTCTGCACACTTGCGGAACGGATGCGGACACATTATCAGGACGTGTGAATGGACCCTAAGAGAAAGAGTAGTAATGGGAGATCTGCAAGCCTGCAGCTCCAATTGTTTCCTTGATTCACTATCCAAACAATGGATTTAGGGAAATAAAAAATTATTCTACAACCAATCCAATGTAAAAGGTAAATCTTCCACATAAAACTAACTTTTGGAAAACATTGCCCTCTGGTGTACTGAGAGAGTATTGCAGTGCATGGGGTGCCACTCTCAGATACAATTATAACCAGCACTGTACTACAGTATCTTAAACTTACCCCTATATATATAATGGGTCTGTCCAGCAATATTATACAAATTACAGTGCTGCTGTTTTATGTCAGGGTGTATGTAGTCCCCAGCCACTGTGACCTGGTTGCAACTCTTCTACAATGCTTCCTACTACTATGCCCTTGTATCTTGGAAATAACTCAGAATAATAAAATAATCTCTCAGTTCATGAATTATATGAGATCGATCAGCAGCAGGTTTTATAGGAGGAACTGAATATCTTCCTCTACTACGATACAAAGCTGACAGCTACTATATGAATAGACTCCTGTACTCTATATAATGTAATTGTCCAAATGAGTCCCACGACTAAAAGCTGGTACTCGTGATTACATGCATATCAATGACTGAGTGTTCATTTAATTGGCCGTAGCTTAACTTAGATGTTTACTTTAATTAATTCATCCCCCGTGGGTCTGATTGCACCACAAATGTTATATAGCTTGCTATTCACGGCTGGTGTACACGGCTTGTTTCCATTCTTTTCAGGCTTTCATAAGAAAGTCAAATTTAAACGTTATAATTGTAACGTCAGAGGGGATCACTTAAGTGAATGAGTTTACAACCAGCCAGGCACAAAAGAATCGTGGGGGGACCAACCACACTTCAATACTTCTCCACTCTTGTTGAGACATCAATAACTGCCAGGCATTTTATCACAACTTCTCTTCATGCAACTGTGGGGAAATTACACGTGCTTCAAAAATTCCCACTGTTCCAGCGCTAAATGGAGTTACAGAGCTGAGTAAATTACATATGGCCTTGGTTAGTAGCCTTTCAATATTTAAGAGATTGCGTAGGTCCTGTAATTGCTGCCTTTTCTTCAGCATAATTTAGTCTTTCGAACAAAATTTACCATGGATGAGGAGAATAAAATAAACATGTAATTTCACTACAGGCACACAGAGGGGGATTTATCATGAGGGCAATATTTGAAGTCAGTTTTGCTTGAATCTGTTTTGATGTACTTTGTGCCAAATTGATCAAATGTGCCACATTGGGGGAGATATACTGAGACTGGGGTTAGAAACGACTTTTGAGCCCGGAAGTTTTTTCTTTTTTTTCATTTTCCTTTTTTACTTCCTGTTTTTCTGGGGCAATAACTTTTTTTTATTTTTCCATTCACATAGCCGTATGAGGGCTTGTTTTTTGCAGGACAAGTTGCACTTGTTAATTCCACCATTTAATATTGTATATGATGTAGTGGGGAGCTGAACAAAAAATTCCAGATGGGCTGAAATTGTGAAAAAAATACGCAATTCCGCAACAGTTTTATGAGCTTTGTTTTTATGGCGTTCCCTATATGGTAATTGACCTGTTACTTTTATTCTCTAGGTCAATTCAATTACAGCGATACTACATATGTATTGTTTTTCTTGCGTTTTAATATTGAAAAAAAATAAAGACCTTGAAAAAAATAATTTTTTTCTTTTCGTCGCCACATTCTGACCCCTATAACTTTTTTTGTAGTTATGTATAAGGAGCTGTGTAAGGGCACACTTTTTATATAATTTTTTGTGGGAGATGAAGCGTCAATTTTGACTTTTTTTTCTGTTTCGCCGATTGCTGTATGGGATAAATGTTTTTATCTCTTAATAGTCCGGGTGTTTTCGCATGCGTGTGTACTTTTTTTAAAATTGTTTATGTATTTTTATTTTCATTTTGGAAAAAGGAGGATGATTCAAATCTTTATATATTTTTTATTTTGAAAGATAAGATATATATTTACACTTTTTTTATAGTTCCCATAGGGAACTATAACACACAGTCATCAGATTGCTTCACTGGAACTAAGGAGCTCCACAGGAACTAAGGTGCGGCAGCCTTGTATCATTGGGGAATATAGAGGCTGCTGCGCACACGCACTCTGGCCCCCCGATCCTCACCAGGGGAAGCTGGAACACTACCAGAAGCACTCACTTCCAGGTTTTTGCTCCTCCAGATGACGTGGTCAAGTTTGACCACGGCACCTAAGGGGTTAAAAGGTACAGGGACCTAAATCGGACGCATTTTCAGGCAGCCCATGTGTCAGGCTTTCAAATCTATGCCAGCTATGAACAAACCTGTGCCTTCCTCAAAAAGTAACAAACACCCCAGTGCTAAGTACATTTATTGTCACATTTTAACAATATATGGCAATAAGCGATTTATGCAAGAAGACTACAAGTGAGTGTCAGTCATTCATTACTATTGTTCGCACGGGACGCCTTCCCTAGGAAATGTGTACCACAATGCCATTACCGGAGGTCATCAATATCTGATAGGTGGGGCCCCAACACCCAGGACCCCCACCGATCAGCTGTCTGAGAAGGCTCTGGTGTTCACAGGCCGCAGCCTTCTCACAGCTCACCAAGCACAGCACGTACATTTTATAGCGGCTCTGTTTGATACAATGTACGGCGCTGTGGTTGGTATGCACAGAGAAGGCTATGGTGCTAACAGGAGTGGCTTCTCAAACAGCTGATTGGTGAGGGTCCCAGGTGTTGCACCCCCACGATCAGTATCAAAATCTCAGAAAACCCCTTTAAAGGGAATCTGTCACCACATACCTCCATAGTAATCCAAATAACATTTCAGATGTAAGTAGTTTCCTCATCCCGATCAGTGGCTCCACTCCAGAGAAATTCATGCTTTTATTATATGCAAAGGACTTGCTTGGAGAAACAAGGGCATCAGCTTTGCACCTAAAGCTCTTCTCCCTTTGGCTGTTGGTTGTGCTCCCCCAGCTTTGAGTGGCAGAGCCAGGCAATGGCAACATAACACCTTGTCCTGAACTCTTGCACTTAGGTGTTCACCTCAAGGATCGGTGCAAGCTGCCTCCTTCCTCTTCTCTGCCATGCTGACGTCTACTTCTTCTGGGTGCAGTGTGACATAATCAGTGCTTCTGCAGTACAGATTCCTTCTGCCTGGCAAGCATCAGGCCTGTACTGTGCATTCACCTATCCCCAGGGTGAACATGCAGACACAAGGGTTCAGGGACAGGCATGATTACACCCTAGTTGCACCAAGCAGGTAATTTGCATATAATTTGCATATCATAAAAGCGTGAATTTCTTTGGAACAGGTGCACTGATCGGGATGAATCCGTAAGCAAGCACACACCAAACAAGTCATTTGGATTACGATGGAGGTATTTGATGACAGATTCCCTTAACCCCCTACTCACATGCTGAATCCATATACAGCAGCTTATTGAACATGGCAGGTAGACTATCCAGTTGTGGTATGTCACTACTTCCTGTCTCATCAGATGCTTAGGCTGTTTCTTTGTCTGTTGGCTATGCTTTACACTGCAGCTATACTTGTTCAGACTGACTGCTATGTATAATCACAATCCACCAGTAGCTTACCAGTATGTAAATAAATGGAGAGTTGATTAAAATAAAAACCTCCTCTTACCTGTCCTGCACCGCGGCTCCTCTCCACCTCCGGCAGAAGTCATGCTCCACTGTAGTCCCAGCCTGGGCTGCTCTGTCAGCTGACTGCGTGCAACATCAGGTCATAGTGCGAGCTCTATGTCCTGAAGCTGTACGCAGTCAGGACAGTGAAGCACCAGCCCCAGGATGGAAGACCGGGGAGGGTAAATACCAAAAGCGCTTGCGGCGCTTTGCTCCCAGCTCCTGGCCCCTAATACATACTAGTGAGCGCTTCCATAATGGAAACGATCACTTTTATTCGCTTTATAAGACGCACAGCCATTTTCCCCACTTTTGGGGAAAAAAAGTGTGTCTTATAAAGCTAAATATATAGAAATGTATTGATTAGCATATTTTTTTTCATGGGGAAGAATGCAAAAAACACAGAAATGCTGACACTGTTTTTTGTCTTTTTTTAAATAGCTATTTACCATGCTGTAAGGTAACACGTTAACGTTATTCCACAGGTAAGTGTGTTACATTTTTGTATTTTAGAACAATAAATACATTTTCGTGCTGCCAACTTTTTTATTTTTCTGTTCAAGTGGCTGTATGAAGACTTGCAGTTTTTATTGACACCAATTTCCACTTACTAACATTTATAAGTTTTTGTGGTGGGGAGTGGATAACAGAATCAGCGAATGCACCATTTTATCAAGTGCCATATGACAAAAAAGTTAACTTTATTCTGCGAGTTATTACCAAACATGTATTTCATTACATGAGTTGATTTTCAAAAAATAAACTAATTTGCAACCTGTTTAGGACCATATTTCACACAAAGCACTTTTAAGGAATATCGGCTAGATATGTGATAAATATGTCAAACTCTGCTCGTCTGCTGTCATATATGTGCAGCCACTTTGCTGCAAGGAACAGAGACCCAGTTCTCAGCAGAAGTCAGAATCCCACCAATCATGCAATAATGACATATGTATTAGAACCCATTACAGGGATATTCTGGTTACTATAAATATACCTTATGTTTTAGTCTAATTCATCAATAATTACCTAATATAATGTCAATTTCACATATTTAGGCTAGTTTCACACTAGCGGCATACTCCTCCAGCAGGCTGTTTTCTTCCTCTGTTACCCACTGTGTTTCCTCATAAATTACCATGGCATCGACCTGTAGTTCTGAGCCTTTGTTAGGTCGAGCATGCTCAGTGTGTTGCTAACAATTCTCTAGCTAAATGTTTTGTGAAAAAAAAGGAGTGTTAGTGTGCTGTAATTACTGAGTAGAGGGGGCGTGACTGCACTGTAATATGAGGCAGCCAATCAATAAACATCAACAGTCACAACAGGAAAGCTAGGGATTGTGGGGATTGTTATACTTGTTGGAAATTGGCCACAGCAAAACAAAACGTCTTGAAGCAACTTCTTCTTTGAGAAGATTCTTTCGTTTATTTGGAGACAAGAGCAGCAAGACAGCATTGAAATAAATATAAAAGTCAGGCAGATTATGACATAAAGATGAAAGTGTGAAGCAGCAGGGGCAAAAAGGCAGTGCTCTCTTAAAACCTCCAGACACAGTTTCTTATACGCCAGAGAACAAAGGAATAATTAGTATTATAATTCCGGTTTTCCGCAGTGTGCCATAGTCTATAAGCTTCAATGTTACTCACATAGATACATCATTATTATACATAACCATGGATCTACATACGTTACACCTACAACTTCTAATTTAATAAAAGTTTCTTAGCATGACTACTTCATGCGGAAATAATTTATACATTGGGCCCTCCATTAGTTCACCCCAATTTTAGTACCAATTTCCATTTTCTTTCCAAGGAGCCATATGAACATAGAACCAAAATCATTTATCACCTATCCAACACCATGAATTGAACATGATCATAAGCATGCTAATGGCCTGCTTCAGTTTCAATAGACAAGTACATTTATCCTAGCCCACCATTACACCTTGACCCTTTTAATTGATTAGTTAAGAACGTCTACTTAGTTTCCCTAACTAAGCTATTTCTTCACTTTAACCCTTTACTAAACTCCTTTACAGATGAGAATATAAGATGTCTGCCAGATCTAATCCTGATTCTCCAACAATACTCAGTGTGTTTCAAGCTCAGACAAGAGCTGTGCTGCTGGAAGTCTGGCAGGGCCCCTTTTCCTGTAGTGGGGACGGGAGGGAGATGCCCCCTAACTTCACAGAGAAGAGTGAAGTTCAGCTCTATAGCCAAATAGAACAGGCTGCACAGGCTGGTACAGTGGTCATAATGGGAAATTTTAACTTCCTAGATATTGACTGAGGTCATGGTTCTTGTCACGTACCGTATGGTTATCGTAACACGTGTTTCTGGTTTCTGGCGTCTGTGCCCTGGAGTACTGGATGTGGTTGTATGCTGGTTGCCAGAGGCAACGTGTATATTGGTGGTGTCACGGTCTCGCTTGTTCTCCGTGACATGGCTTCCATGTTGCTTACGTTTGTGCCCTGGCGTACTGGATGTGGTTATATGCTGGTTGCCAGGGGAAACGTGTAAATTGGTAGTGTCACGGTCTCGGTTGTTCTCCGTGACATGGCTTCCATGTTGCTCATGTTTGTGCCCTGGCTTTCTGGCTGCGGTGGTATGCCGTGTTTGCTGGTTGCCAGGGGCAACGCGTAGTTTGGTTGTTGGTATGTATCCTTTTCCTTGTATACTTTCCTCCTTCCCTGTCTTGTTCTTATGGGGTTAACATATTGACCTGGGTGTGGTCAGTAGGTGCTTTTATTCAGTTGTTGCTAGCCTGGTGGGTTAGTTGTGCTCCAGCCTCCTTTGGTGCTGGAGCTATGCACTTTTCCTGGGATTCCATCTGCCCAGTCCTTGTGGCTACCTTATATGTCATCGAGGTCTTCCTGAGGTCTTCCCATCCCCTTGCCCTTCCCGGTTATGTTTGGTGTGGTTTATGTTCCGGGTGGGTGTTTGGTCTGCTACTGCTATGTATCTTCTGACATGGAGTCCAGACGTTCCCTGTATGTTTGCACCTTCGGTGAGAAGGCTCCAGGGTTCCCCGGAGGGGAAACTGTGAGCTGTTGCTGGTGAGCTGGTTCCTGGGTGTGTTGTGTGTACTGTGTCCTGTTAGGTGTTCGGGTTCCAGTACATGTGCCTGGGTTGCAGTCTTTGGTGTGTGGTCTGCTGGTGCTTCTTCCAGCAGTATCTGCAGGTAAGTTGTTAGGTGCACCGGGACCATCCTGGAGGTGCAGCCAGTGAGTTTTGGCTAAGTGCATCCCTACTATCTGGGGTTCTGTGAAGAACGGGGCTCACTAGGTTTCTACCCTCTGGGTTTGGCTCCAAGTATATCCGGTGCACTTGGTCCAGTGGTATTCCTTATCACTGGTTCCTTACCTGCTGATCCGGTCTTCTGCTCACTGTAGTGTTTTGGTGTGTGTGCTCGGTGTGGTGTTTCCCTCCCACACTGTAGCATAACAGTTCTGCCTCAACCACAAATGGGAGAAATTTCCTCAACTTACTGCAGGAACTCTTTATGGGCCAGTTTATAGAAGATGTCACTAGAAGTGATGCTCTGTTGTGGATCTAATGATTTCTAACAATGCAGAACTTGTTGGAAATGTTACTGTTTGTGAAACACTTGGTAATAGTGGCCATAATATAATTATATTCACCCTGAATTATAAAAAAGCAAGCTTTGGCTGGGAGGGCAAAAACACTGAATTTTAAAAAGGTTGGTTTCCTGAGGTTCAGCTCAGTATGTCAGGGCATAGACTGGGAGCAGCTAATGTCGCAATTTATTCCTGTAGGTAACAAGTATAAAAGGCTGAAAATACCCCCCCCCCTCCCCCGCCATGGCTTACAGCTACTGTAAAAAGGCAAAAAGGGCATTTAAAAAACACAAAAGTGAGGGGTCAGCTGTAGCCTTTGAAATTTACAAAGGGCTAAATTAAATCTGTAAAAAATAGATAAAATCTACAAAAATACAAAACAAACAGCAGGTGGCAAAAGAGAGCAAAACAAATCCTCCAAAGTTCTTTAACCCCTTCGCGACCAGCGCCGTACATGTACGGCCCTGGGGCGATGCGGGCACATGGCGCCCGCTCGCGGGTGCGGCGGGCGTCATGGCCGGCAAGTCTCTGCTGTTTCTAACAGCAGAGACTTGCCGCTACCTACTGTGTCGGCGGCGTCTTCCGGGGTGACTAGATGCCGTGATCACACGTGATCACGGCATCTAGTTGCGTCTAAACCCGGAAGCGTTCGCTTCCGGGTGGTGTACAGACACCCCGTGTGGCCAATCGGGGTGTCTGTACACCATATGAAAACTGTAATCCTCGCTGGTAAGGATTACAGTTTTCAAAGTGCAATTCTTATTCTGGCCACTAGATGGCAGGCCAGGATAAGAAATGAGCAATTCATGGATTTATCTGAGTCTATAAAACCCAGAATTGCTCATAAAGAAAAAAAAAAGCCACAATATATAAGCCCATATTTGAGCTTTCTAATAGTAAAAAAAAATAAAAAAAAATGTTAAAAAATATATAAAAAATAAAAAAGATGTAAAAGTTCAAATCACCCCCCTTTCCGTATAAGTAAAAAATAAATACCTAAATAACAATAAATATAGACATCATGGGTATCACCGTGACCGAAAACGCCCGTACTTTTAAAATATAAAAAAAAATTCCAATACGGCGAATTGTGTGGCGGAAAAAAGCGTCCAAATGGCGATTTGCCGTTTTTTGTCGCTTTTTTTTTCTAAAAAAAATTTAATAAAAAGTGATCAAAAAGTCATACACACCCCAGAATGGTATCAATAAAAACTTCAGATCGTCCCGCAAAAAATGAGCCCCCATACAGCTCTGTACACATAAATACCAAAAAGTTATAGGGGTCAAGATTTGACAAGGAAAAAAAAAAAAAAAAAAGGGCAACTTTCTAATTATTTTATCACTATGAAAACGCAGGAAAAACTATACATATTAGGTATTGCCGGATTCGTACTGACCAGTAGAATGAAAGTAACAGATCAGTTTTATTGCACATCGAACGCTGTAAATAAGAAACCCGTAGAACTGTAGCGGAATAGCGTTTTCTTTGCAATTTCACCCGGTTTGGAATTTTTTTCCCGCTTCCCACTACACCGTATGCAATATTAAATGGTGGCGTTGGAAAGTACAACTTGTCCCGCAAAAAACAAGCCCTCATACAGCTATGTGAACAGAAAAATAAAAGAGTTATGGCTGTTTGAAGGCAGGGAGCGCAAAACGAAAATGCAGAACCGAAAAAAGCTCCGGGCGCGAAGGGGTTAAATATATAAATGCTAAAACTCCAAGGTCAGAGCACAGAGGTCCCCTAGAAAACAGAAAAGGGGGGATAGTCATATAAGATAAGGAAAAAGCAGAGTTACTAAATGGGTTTTTTAGCTGTGTATATACAAAAGAAGAGAAAGGTGCTGATATATATGGTGTCGTTGTTAGTACATCCAGTAATATACTCAGTTGGCTAATTGTAGATATGGTTCAAGATAAGTTAAATACGGTAAATGTGAACAAGGCTCCGGATCCAGATGGATTACACCTGCTTAAAGACTATGTACACCTTTGGAGTCAATTTTTTTTTATGATTGCATTTAACTTATTTTTGGCTAAAAATCATATTTTCAATTGGTCTTCATTAAAAATATTGAGCTGTTCAGTCACAAAGGGTTAACTGTTTGTCTAGCTGGGTGACTGGTACTTTCACTTTCATTTTGAGCAGATCATGTAATTACCCTTATCTGTAAACTACTGAGAGGTCATAAACACTTATTTAAACCACATTCTTATCAGTAAGGTAAGGATTGAGCTTTAATGAGTGTTTATAAGGTCAGAGAGAAGAGATAAGCTATCCGTCTGCTCCTCAGATGACGGAATTGAGAAAAAAAATCCACAGGCAGCTAGTAGAGCATGTCAGCTCTGTACACAAAAAATGATTTCATATTGTTAATAAATACCCATTGAAAAATTGATTTTTAGTAGTGTTGGGCGAACATGCTCGAGTCTCCAGCGAATAAACGTGCGGTAAAGTACTGGCATTCACTGTAATGCCATGACCATGTTGGCTACTGGCATTACAGTGATTGGCTGGCCGGAACGCGTCATCGGGTGCTATAAAGCACCTGATGACACGTGGTTTGGCTCAGTCTTAGCCAGGGAGAGCTGCAGCAGAAGGGACAGATAGTTTAGGGAAAGGAATTAGTTTATTTGTGAGGCAGGGTTCACTGTTTGAATCTATCAGAGACCCAAAAGTCCTTTTAAGGACTATTGTTTTATCTGGCTCTTATTTATATTATTAGCGCAAGCTGCGCTAAATTGTGCACAATTGTTTGGCCGCTGCTGACAGTAACACAACCTCTGCAACATCTGTTGTGTTACATTTGCGCATCCTAAATATCTGTGGCATTCAGCGCAATTGTTTGGCTGCTGCTGATAGTGATACAACCTCTGCTACATCTGTTGTGTTACATCTGCGCATCCTAAATACCTGTGACATTTAGTGTAATTTTTTCGCCACTAGTGACAGTGACATTACCTGCGCTACATCTGCTGTATAACGTTTGCACATCATAAATGTTTGTGACATTAAGTGTAATTTTTTCGCTGCCTGTGATAGCGACATTACCTGAGCTACATCTGCTGTATAACATTTGCGCATCCTAAATATTTGTGACATTCAGTGTAATTTTTTCTGCCGCTGGTGACAGCAACATTACCTGCGCTACATCTGCTGTATAACGTTTGCGCATCCTAATTTGTGACATTTAGTTTAGATTTTTCTGCTGCTGATGACAGCGACATTACCTGCGCTACATCTGCTGTATAACGTTTGCGCATCCTAAATATTTGTGACATTCAGTGTAATTTTTTCTGCCGCTGGTGAGTGACATTACCTGCGCTACATCTGCTGTATAACGTTTGCGCATCCTAAATACCTGTGACATTCGGTGAAATTTTTTCTGCTGCTGGTGACAGTAACATTACCTGCGCTACATCTGCTGTATAACGTTTGCGCATCCTAACTATTTGTGACATTTGGTGAACTTTTTTCTGCTGCTGATGACAGCGACATTACCTGCGCTACATCTGCTGTATAACATTTGCGCATCATTTGTGACATTCAGTGTAATTTTTTCTGCTGCTGGTGACAGTAACATTACCAGCACTACATCTGCTGTATAACTTTTGCTCATCCTAAATACCTGTGACATTCAGTGACATTTTTTCTGCTGCTGGCAGAGGCCGTGGCCCTGGGCACGGTGAAACTGTGTTTGCTGGCAGAGCACAAGAAACACAGGTGGTCGGTTGAATTGGAGCAGATAATGCTTCCAGTCGGTTAGTAGCCAAGAGTCTGGTCAACAGAATCCTCACCTTGATCCTCCTTCCTCCCACCATGGAGAGTCTTGGCAAACAAGTGATCCCACACACAGATA
This sequence comes from Rhinella marina, assembly GCA_900303285.1. NCBI lineage: Eukaryota > Metazoa > Chordata > Amphibia > Anura > Bufonidae > Rhinella > Rhinella marina. The sequence continues at coordinate 406,313 of ONZH01002540.1, forward strand.
TTCTGAGGAGCTCTTTTCATCGCCATTCCTTGATTTGGGCCTTTCGCCAAGCCCGCTTGAAGAGGGACATGAGGAAGTCTTGTGCACTGATTCCCAAACTCATAAGCATCCACAGTCAGAAGAAGATGACGGTGGTGAATGGCAATTAGTGTCTCACGAGGTGGATGATGATGATGACACACAGTTGTCAATATCATCACCAGCATAATCTGCCACATGGCAGCAAAGCACCCTAATAGGTGGGCCAAACGCCTGGGTCCACAATCGGTGTCTGCGAGTTACACCACTGCCTCCTCTTCCCTTGTGTTACGTGCTGGCCAATCCCCTGTCCAAGACGCAGGCCCAGATGCATCCCGCCCTGCACCTGGACCTTCGCAAGCACCATCAGCTAGCACATCCACTTCTGTGTCCCAGCGCAGCAAACAGATGTCCATACCCTAGGCCTTTGAACGAAAGTGAAAATACCCAGCCACCCACCCACAGGCCATAGCACTAAATGCGCTCCTTTCCAAATTGCTGGCCCTGGAAACGTTGCCGTTTAGGCTTGTGGACACTGAGGCTTTCCACAGTCTGATAGCGGCAGCTTTCCCTCGTTATTCAGTACCTAGCCGCCACTATTTTTTCTGGTGTGCCATCCCCGCCTTACACCAGAATGTGTCCCGTAACAGAACCCGTGCCCTGACCAATGCAGTTACTGGGAAGGTCCACTTAACGACTGACACATGGACAAGTGCTTTTGGCCAGGGATGCTATATTTCCCTAACGGCACACTGGGTGAACGTTGTGGAGGCCGGGAGCGAGTCGTACCCTGGGATGGCACAGGTGCTACCGACGCCAAGGATTGCGGGCCCTACTTCCATCAGGATTTCCGCCACCACCTACATTAGTGGCTGCAACCCCCCTTCTCCTTCTCCACCTCCTCCTCCACTTCCACCTCTGAATTCTCATCTTGCAGCACCAGTCAGTAGCTGGAAGCAGAGTGGCACTGCAGTAGGTAAGCGGTAACAGGCTGTGCTGAAACTTATTTGCTTAGGTGACAAACAGCACACTGCCGCAGAGCCGTGGCTCTCGCCACTCAACCTACAACCAGGCATGGTTGTATCTGATAATGGTCGCAACTTGGTGGCGGCTTTGGAGCTTGGCAAGCTCACACACATACCAGGCCTAGCCCACGTTTCAACTTAGGGCTTGTTCACATCACCGTCATGGATTCTGTCGGAATCCATAGGACGGAAATCAAAACGGACACCTTTAGAGGCATTCCGTTTTGATCCGTCATAATAGAAGTATATAGGCAAGCATAACGGACCCGTCTGGTTTCCATTATGCTGGACGGAAAACAAAGTTCTGTCGACAGGAAAGCTAGAACGGAATCCATGACGGTGATGTGAACAAGCCCTTAGTGGTTCAGCGGTTTCTCAAAACCTACCCCAATTTGCCTGAGCTACTGGTGAAGATGCGCCGCCTGTGTGCCCATTTCTGAAAGTCATCTACAGCTTCCGCCAGTCTGGCAACGCTGCAGCAGCGCTTGCAATTGCCAGCTCACCAACTGTTGTGCGATGTGAGCATGCGCTGGAATTCCACATGTTGGCCAGGCTTTGTGAGCAGCAGAGGGCAGTAGTGGAATACCGGCTGCAACATGGTCGTCGCCTTTCCAGTCAGCTTCTTCACAAGCGACCAGTGGGCATGGATGTCTACTGAAACTTTCGCTGCTCACAATTAAGGCGGACGCTTTGCATGTGGAAGAGGTGGAAATGGGGGAAGACACTACACAGGGTGATAGCCAGACCACCCTCAGTTTGTCTTCTCAGTGCGAATTAGATGATGAGGAGGAGGAGCAGGAGACGGTTGCCTCCACTACAGAGGGTAGTACCCATAGTATCTCTTCAGCGTGTATGTGCCGAAGAGGAGGAAGAGGATGAGGAGATTGAGAGTCATCCTCCTGGATGAGCGAAGCCTTGTTTGTTAGGACTCTGGCACACATGGCTGACTTTATGCTATGCTGCCTTTCCCGTGATCCTCGCATTATACGAATTTTGGCCAACACCGATTACTGGTTGTTTAGCCTTCTTGACCCCCGCTACAAATAGAACTTCTCATCTGTCATTCCTGTGGTGGAGAGGACTAGCAAAATGGTGCAATACCAGAAGGCCTTTGTGGAAAAATTGCTCCAAAAATTTCCAGCTGACAACGCTAGCGGCAGAGTACGTAGTTCCTTGGGCAACCGAGGAGGGGAGTCGAGGGGAACACACAACAGTTCCAACAGAGGCAGGGCAACACTCTTCAAAGCCTGGTACAGTTTCATGACACCCAGCCAGCACCCTCACCCTGATGCACGGCCTAGTGTCACAAGGAGGGAAAAGTTTTGGAAGATGGTAAAGGAGTACCTAGCTTACCGTGTCAACGTCCTCAGTGATCCCTCTGTGCCTTACAATTATTGAGTGTCCAAGCTGGACACGTGGCACGAACTGGCGCTCTACGCTTTGGAGATGCTGGGCTGCCCTGCCGCCAGCGTTTTGTCAGAGAGGGTATTTAGTGCTGCTGGGGGCATAATTGATAAGCGCATTCGCCTGTCAACTGAAAATGCTGACAGGTCGACTCTTATCAAATTGAACAAGGCCTTGATTGCCCCTGACTTCGCTACCCCACCAGAGGAAAGCTGAACATAAAGGAACTTTAAATGTGGTTTTTATGGTGTATTGAATACACTGTATTCCCATGCACCCCTTCCTCTTCCTTTTCTCGTCCTTTTCCTCCACCATATCAACATGCTTATTAGGCTGCCCTCGCCTCTAATGTTTTAGAGGGTCAGCTCAGCAGCAGACCCTCACCCCTAATGTTTTAGAGGGTCACCAGCAGGCCCTCACCCCTAATGTTTTAAATGGTCAGATCAGCAGCAGCCCCTTGCCCCTAATGTTTTAAATGGTCAGATCAGCAGCAGGCACTTGCCCTTAATGTTTTAGAGGGTCAGCTCGGCAGCAGACCCTCGTCCCTAATGTTTTAGATGGTCAGATCAGCAGCAGGCCCTCGTCCCTAATGTTTTAGATGGTCAGCTCAGCAGCAGACCCTCACTGTTAATGCTTTAGAGGGTCACCAGCAGGCCCTTGCCCATAATGTTTAGTGTCAGCTCAGCAGCAGGCCCTCGTCCCTAATGTTTTAGATGGTCGAATCAGCAGCAGGCCCTCGCCCCTAATGTCTTAGAGGGTCAGATCAGCAGCAGGCCCTCGCCCCTAATATCTTAGATGGTCAGATCAGTAGCAGGCCCTCGTCCCTAATGTTTTAGAGGGTCAGCTCAGCAGCAGACCCTCACTGCTAATGTTTTAGAGGGTCAGATCAGCAGTAGGCACTCACCCCTGTTATAGATGGTCAGATCAGCAGCAGGCACTCGCCCCTAATGTTTTAGAGGGTCAGCTGAGCAGCAGACCCTCACACCCCTAATGTTTTAGATGTCAGCTCAGCAGCAGGCCCTCACCCCTAATGTTTTAGAGGGTCACCAGCAGGCCCTCGCCCCTAATGTTTTAGAGGCTCAGCTCAGTAGCAGACCCTCACCCCTAACGTTTTGGAGTGTCAGCAGCAGGCCATCAATCATAATTTTTCAAGGGTGTGTATGATGCCCTCCTTCATGTGTAATAAAGGGTGTATTGGATTGCTTGTTCCTTGTAATTTTTGGCAGCCCTTTCACTTAGTGCATAGGCTTTAGGAATGTAGGAGTCCCACTACATTAACAATTGTACCACAATGTGAATGAGGCCCTCCTTTATGTGATGTACCGGTTGTATCGGAGTGCCTCTTCCTTGTAATTTTTGGCAGCACTTGCACTTTATATACAAATAAATATACAGGAAAGAATGTTTCCTAACAATTTTTCCTCTAAAATCTAAATCTAAAATTGTATCTTTGGTTTTGTGCTTATTATTGTCATTCTGTAAAAGTGGCATAATACTTAGACAACATCGTTACCAGCAGCGACCTGGGAGACCAAGATGCATCCAGACATCCTTCTCATGCTGTTCCCAAACCATTTCAGTGGTGTTTCCAGCAATTTCTGACCTTTTCCTCTGAACCAGACACCCTCCCCTCTTCAGAGCAGGGTGTGCCTGGTTTAATGCTTTGGTTCTCCCATTGACTTCCATTGTGCTCTGGTGCTCTGTAGAGCACTCGAGCATCACAAAGTATTCTACCCGACACCAGAGCACTTTGGTGCTCAAGCAACACTAATTTTTAGGTCAAAATAAGTATAATGCAATAATAAAAAAAAGATTGCCCCCAAAGGTGTACATAGCCTTTAAAGAGCTCAGTTCAAACATTGCTCTGCCTCTGTTTATAATTTTAAAAGATTCTCTAGGTACTGGTACAGTGGCAAGTAACTGGCACAAGGCAAATGTGGTGCCCATATTCCAAAAAGATCTAGGTTCTTCACAGGTATAGACCAATAAGCTTAAAGGGGTTGTCCGGGTTCAGTGCTGAACCCGGACATACCCTTAATTTCACCCAGGCAGCCTGCCTGATGTTAGTATCGGAGCATCTCATGGATGGGATCTTTTGTTTACTAAGGGTATCTTTGTTTGGTAAGGGATCTTTTGTTTACTAACACACACTGCCAGACGGAAGCTTCCGCCCGGCAGTGTGTTCGGTGACGTCACTGGCTCTGATGGCCCGGCTTTAGCGCTGCCCTAGCCATTTTACTGGCTAGGGCAGCGTTAAAGCCCGCCCATCAGTGCCGGTGACGTCACCGGGCTCACTGCTGGGCGGAAGCCTCCGCCTGGCAGAGCCCGGTTCGTCACCGGAACTGGGCAAAATACCTTTGCCCTGCGCGATTTAGCGCAGGGCAACGGAGCATGAGATGCTCCGATGCTAACATCAGGCAGGCTGCCCAAGTGAAATTAAGGGTATGTCCGGGTTCAGCTCTGAACCCGGACAACCCTTTTAAAGGAGTTATCCTATCATAGACAATGGGGGCATATTGCTAGGATATGCCCCCATTGTCTGATAGGTGCGGGTCCCAACTCTGGGACTTGCACCTACACCGAGAACGGAGCGGGGAGAGAGGTGGCTGGAGGACCCCTGGTTTCCCGGGTTCCGGCCACCGCCAATCTCTCTACCAAGATAAGTGAATGGGAGCCCACAGTGCTTGCGCGGCCACAGTTCCCATTTATTTTTATGGGGCTGATGGAAATAGCCAAGCTGCTATGGGGCCATACACACATCCCTAGTTTTTTGCAGATCCGTGCGGCCATTCTGCAAATTTATAGAACCTTATTTTTGTCTATATTGTGAATAAAACTAGTTCTTTCTATTGATGGGAGTGAGAAAAATGAGGAATGCATAAAGAAGGTATCTGTATATTGCAGACTTGACTTTGGACATGGCTGTTTGCATGAAGCCAAAATGTAAGTAACAACTGCAGAACTAGAAGTCTTGGGCTGATCTATTCAGGTCATTTCACTGAAAGTCAGACAATTACATACCTCACAACTGTCCTGGATCCGAGTTCAGCCGCTGTCTCGCAGTCCCAAAAGGATGTTCCAACCTTCAATTGTATCCGCGTCCTCAGGATGCAGCTACAGTTGAATACAATGGTAAAGCAGAGAGCTGTCAACTCCGCCTTCTACTTTCCCCAGCCGGCAGGCGTGAGGTAGTTACCGTATTTTTCGCTTTATAAGACGCACTTTTTTCCCCCAAAAAGTAGGGGGGAAATTGCGGTGCGTCTTATAAAGTGAATACAAGTGAAGTTATGGAAGCGCTCACTTGTATGTATAAGGTGCTGAGACCCCCCATCAGACTTCAGATCAGCCCACCCAGCCACATAAGGTTAACCCTTTCTACCCCGGAGGTTTTTTCGGTTTTGCGTTTTCGTTTTGCGCTCCCTGCCTTCAAACAGCCATAACTGTTTTATTTTTCTGTTCAGATAGCTGTATGAGGGCTTGTTTTTTGCGGGACAAGTTGTACTTTCCAACGCCACCATTTAATATTGTATATGGTGTAGTGGGAAGCGGGAAAAAAATTCCAAATCGGGTGAAATTGCAAAAAAAATGCTATTCCGCTACAGTTCTACGGGTTTCTTATTTACAGCGTTCGATGTGCATTAAAGAAAGTTGCCCTTTTTTTTTTCCTTGTCATATCTTGACCCCTATAACTTTTTGGTATTTATGTGTACGGAGCTGTATGGGGACTCATTTTTTGCGGGGTGATCTGAAGTCTTTATTGATACTATTCTGGGGTGTGTATGACTTTTTGATCACTTTTTATTTAATTTTTTTTAGAAAAAAAAGCGTCAAAAAACGGCGAATCGCCATTTGGACGCTTTTTTCCGCCACACAATTCGCCGTATTGGAATTTTTTTTTTTATATTTTAAAAGTACGGGCGTTTTCGGTCACGGTGATACCCATGATGTCTATATTTATTGTTATTTAGGTATTGATTTTTTCATTATACGGAAAGGGGGGTGATTTGAACTTTTATATATTTTTTATATATTTTTTTTTAATTTTTTTTTCTGACTATTTTTAAGCTCAAATATGAGCTGATATATTGTGTTTTTTGTCTTTATGAGCAATCAGGGATTTACTAGACTGAGATAAATCCATGAATTGCTCATTTCTTATCCTGGCCTGCCATCTAGTGGCCAGAATAAGAATTGCACTTTGAAAACTGTAATCCTCACCAGCGAGGATTACAGTTTTCATATGGTGTACAGACACCCCGATTGGCCACTCGGGGCGTCTGTACACCACCCGGAAGCGTACACTTCCGGGTTCAGACGCATCCTGATGCCGTGATCACATGTGATCACGGCATCAGAAGGGCCTAGAAGACGCCGCCGATGGCGGTAAGTAGCGTTAGAAACAGCAGAGACTTGCCGGCCATGACGCCCGCCGCACCCGCGAGCGGGCGTCATGTCCCCGCATCGGGAAGGGGTTAAAATAAAAACCTCTCTTACCGGTCCTGCGCTGCGGCTCCGCTCCACTCCGGGTCTGGCGCTCTTCTGTCTTCCCGGGCTGGCTCTGCACTGTCCTGACAGCGTACAGCGTCAGGACGCAGTGCGCGCACTATGGCCTGGCGCTGCACGCAGTCAGGTGACAGTGCAGCGCCAACCGGAGAGGACAGAGGAGCGCCGGACCCGGAGCAGAGCCGCGGTGCAGGACAGGTAAGAGATGTTTTTATTTTAACCTTATGTGGCTGAGTGGGCTGATCTGAGGTCTGATGGGGGCACAATAAGCTGATCTGAGGTCTGATGGGGGCACATTCTGCTGATCTGAGGTCTGATGGGGGCACATTCTGCTGATCTGAGGTCTCATGGGGGCACAATAAGCTGATCTGAGGTCTCATGGGGGCACAATAAGCTGATCTGAGGTCTCATGGGGGCACATTCTGCTGATCTGAGGTCTCATTGGGTCACATTTTGCTGCTCTAAGGTCTGATGGGGGCACATTCTGCTGATCTGAGGTCTGATGGGGGCACATTTTGCTGATCTGAGGTCTGATGGGGGCACATTCTGCTGATCTGAGGTCTGATGGGCGCACAGTGGGCTGATCTGGGGTCTGATGGGGGCACATTCTGCTGATCTGAGGTTTGATGGGAGTCTGACATGGAGGGCTGATATGGGGGTCTGATGTGATGTCCTGAAATTTATGGGGGGGGGGTCTGATATGAGGTGTGATGAAAAGCCAGAATTAGACTTACCAGTAATTCATTTTCCATGAAACCACCATGACGGCAGAAAGATGAGAGATGACCCCTGACCTTCTGTAGGGGCAGGAAACAGAGAAGAGGTTAAATAGCCCCCTCCCACCACCAACACCAGTGTTTTACTGATCACCGTGCCACCTTGTTTAGTGAATAATGCACACAAAAAACTTTTTTTTTTTTTTTTTAAAGTATTACTTCATACTTTGTATTCATGAGGATATATATATCTATGTAAACATATATATACAGTACAGATCAAAAGTTTGGACACACCTTCTCATTCAAAGAGTTTTCTACTATGAAAATTGTAGATTCACACTGAAGGCATCAAAACTATGAATTAACACGTGGAATTATATACTGAAAGGGGTTGGCCACCTTATGCATAAAAAAATAAAAATGCCCCAGATAATACCTAAAGCCAAGAGGTATTTGTATCATGACAGATATACTGTGTATGTATAATTTTTCTAATGTTTTGAGCATAGGATGCTCCCATTGATGAGAGGCTGTGTGGGCGGAGCAGCTGCAAAGTGAAAGTAACAATCCCAGCATGCATCACAGCAAGCATCTTCAGAGCAGTGGTCACATGACCTCCCTGGCCAACTGTGATAC